>CM067375.1:65154242-65384242 GCA_034401795.1 Chaetoderma sp. LZ-2023a
TGCTATTTCTATAGTTCGTTGGCTAGCTCATTATATTTGGCAAGATCGCTTGAGTGAGTGGATTTAATCCCTTTGTCATTTGTAAGTGCAAGCATAGTTCTTTGATTATATAAATCTTTATAGTCAGTTGGCTTCCCCTCTTGGCTTCCCCTTGTCAACTCGAACAGACTAACAAATATATGACTGTAATATGTTAGTATGCATTAGGAAACCACTTTAATCGGTTAGGTGTTAGTGAATCACTTAATAAGTGGTTCAAACTAACAAATATTCGACTGTATTCTCTACTCGTAAATTTGTTAGTTGACGTCAGGGTTTCAAAAGGGGACACTATTTATTTAGTGTTTAGCTCTTTCTCTGACGTCTTGGTATAATATATTTGTATTATCGCCATTATATATTGTAGTAGTATGGGTTTCCTCTTTTTTTAAAACACCATGATAACCTTCTATCCTAAGCCTTAAAATAACAACTAAGGGGTTGGGTGTCACGGCTATCGACGTGTATCGTGAGTTAAAGGACGTCGTTGGCGCGGGACCTGGTGTTTTGCAGGGGCTTATCAATGTTACTAAAACTGTATGGAATGTGACTGTGGCGAATGAAAGTATTAAGGAGAAGCGGCTAGAAGCGGTCCTTGTTGTGAAAGGCGAAGTGTGTAATGTAGAAGAAATCGAGTCGGATAGGCTGTTAGTTAAAATGAACGTTCCATTGGAGATTCAGATGAACGAATCATGAATGAACGTAAAAAGTATGGTAAAATACAGAAAATTGAAAGGGAAACATCAGTTTGACAGAACTTTGGAGAATGGTGTAAGGCGCATCTGGTTTCAAAAAGTGGATAGCCCTTTGCCAAACAGGTTGACGCTTGATGGCAGCTTTGTTCTACCCTTATGGTATAGATGGCAGATAAAAGAATGTAGAATCTGCCTTAGTACTGACCATCTTGCAGCAGATTGTCCAAATAGAAATAAATGTTTGCTCTGTGGTTCAACTGGCCATTTCTAATGGCGCTGTCCATACAACAAAAACAGCCCCACAGTAGAAGTGCGCAATCCTACATTAAAGGATGCACCTGAGACACATGCGTCTGATGACATCACTGCAGAAGCTACCGTCGAGGTTCATGCCTTATAAAAGATACAGAAAGGGCAGCACATCCTATTGAAGTAACTGCAGATGATGGGATAGAAATATTAGAGGAGAGAATAACTTTAACCCCAGAAATTAATCAAAATGTGGTGGGACCCATTATGGATGTAAATGAAATGCAGACGAATGGCGATTGTAACGGAGACGCAGATCATTACTCTTTAGAAGATGACTTAATATTAGGACAGAGTAAATTTAGGTCACTGAAAACAGAAAGCTCTGTCGATTTCCCGCTAAGCCCGATTGATCTAAGTCAGTTTGATGCTATAGGGAATGGTGTTGCTGCCAAATGTAAGTCAAATGGCAATAAGCGCCAGAAAGAAGACAATAGCTCAGAATCTGAGATTGAAGTAAATGATATGGATGATGATACAATGTCAATTGCAGAATCAGATGTGTCAATACAAACACAGAGTTCACAGATGAAAGATGAAATGGTGATGTACCGATCAGAAGGTGGTGAAGTGTTAGTTCCCTATGTAATGGCGAGAGGCGTTAAATATCGTCTACTGCGCCATGATCCTGATATTTCCAAATATGAATATGTGTCTGTGGTAGAACTAGGAAACATTCAATTCGCAGGAAAATTGGGTAAATGGTCTAAGAAACGAGCTAAAAAATCCAAACCAAGTTAATCTAATGATGGCGGTTGTAAACATCATTTTACTAATTATGATTATCTGCACCATAAATTGCAGAGGATTAAACACTGAAGTCAAGCAGCGTCACTTGCTTGAAGAATTAGCAAATGAGAGGGTTGATATTGCTTTTCTACAGGAGACCAAAATTAAAAAACAAAGTGTATGAATCTCTCAAAAATATTTCAAAAGGGCAGATTTTGTATTCTTTATCACAAGACAATAGTGCGAGAGTGGCCATTCTTATCCTGCCCTACTGTCGCAACTATGTTGATGTTATGCCCTCGTCATCAGATATAAATGGTAGATGGATTTGTGTATCAATTGATGTACTAAATACAAGTTTAAATTTGATGTGCATTTATGCGCCAACTTCTCATCAATTGCGTCGTGCATTTCTAAATGATGTTTCCACAATAATTCATGACAGAACGCCTGAAAACCTAATTATGGGCGGTGACTTTAATAGCATATTAGATGAAGTTAAAGACAGAAACGCTAGGTCTAATTGTAATAACACATCTCATAATATTTCGAAACACACCTGTGAATATAAAAGCTTGTTAGACACTTATAGGATTGAAAATTCAGAGGGCAGGGACGTTACTTGGTTTTCAACCGATGGAAAGAAAGCATCCAGATTGGACAGGATCTATGTAGAACGCTCATTGGAAGGTTACATGTGTAAAACTAAAATAAAACCAGTAACAGTAAAACATATGTTTTCCATCACATTAGACAATGCTGACTGGATCAAACGAGGAGATGGATTTTGGAAACTCAACGTAGCGTTGATACGAGATAGTTGCTATCGCAAATGTGTAGAAAGTTGTTGGAGGCATTGGGATGAAAAGAGAAGTTTATATGAACGTATAACAGACTGATGGGAGGATGTTAAATCCGACCTGAAACATATTTCAAGGCAGTATTCCATCAGGAAAGCACGAGAAAAGCGTAAAAAGGCGCTCAGAGGTCGGTGTGTAAAATTAATAAGAAAATAAATGATGGAGAATAAAATTATTACGAGCTATTAGTTAAATTAAAAGGTAGACTAAATGAAATAGAGCAATATCAGTTTGATGGGGCCAAAATAAGGTCAAGAGAACAAATGCACACCGAGGGCGAAAATCCTACACGTTACTTGTGTAACTTGGAAAAAGCAAGCGGTCTAGAGAAATTAATGCGCCCACTGAAGACTATTGATGGTGTATCAGTGTCCTCAAATGCAGAGATGATGGAAACAGTATCCAAATTTTACAAATCATTGTGTAAATCTGAGGGACCTGACGAAGCTGCAACTAGAGATAGTTTAGCTAATACAACACAAAGACTTCCAGATTCAAGTCGCGAAAGTTTGGACCAATCACTAACAATTGATGATTTAACAAAATCACTCAAAAGGTATGAAGTTAGAAAAGTCTCCTGGCTGCGACGGACTTCGAGTCGAATTTTATCAAACATTCTGGCACATATTTGGTCCAATATTAGAAGAAATAGAAGCTAGCATTTTTAAGCAAGGGCATCTCCCTCCATCGATGGCCCAAGCATATGTTCGGCTTATATACAAGAGGGGTGACACAAATAAAATACAGAATATAGGCCAATCTCTCTACTCTGTGTAGACTATAAGATTATTACTCAGACACTAACATTAAAACTTAGCGCAGTCCTAGGCGAAGTAATTGATAATGATCAAACGTGCTCTGTATCAGGAAGACCAATAGTAAACAACACATTGCTTATACAAGACCTTATTCAATTCGTTGAACATGATTGCATCCCAGCAGCCGTAATAGCACTTGATAACGAGAAGGCATTTGACAGACTTGAATGGGATTTCTTGTCTAAGTTTTTAGACCATATTGGCTATGGTTTCAGATTTATTAAATGGGTCAATATTTTATATACTGATATAACAAGTTGCTATTTATTTAATAATCATCTATCTGAACCTGTAGTCTTGGAACGAGGTGTCAGACAGGGTTGCTCATTGTCTCCGTTCTATTCGTCATAGCTATGGAATCGTTGGGGGCCACATTGAGGCAACGTGATGATGTTCAACGAATATGTATACGTGGCGTAGAAAGCTCACTGAACGTGTCTCAATATGCAGATGATACGACTGTCTTTGCAGTTAAAAATTCAGATTTTAGAATTTTAAATGTAGTATTATCAGATTTTCAAAAGGCATCAGGGCTTAAGGTCAATAGAGACAAATCTAAGGGATTACTTTTGGGCGATTGGAAGGACAGAACTGACAATGTCATGGATATTAACTGGTCAGATGATGTCATAAAGATTTTGGGGATTTACTTTAGTAGAGAACAGGATGTAATACTAAACTGGGAAGAAAGGCTATCCAAGCTAAAGTGTGCATTAGTAAATTTGAAACTACGTCGCCTAACTGTATTTGGCAGGACATTTGTCCTTAATAATTTAATTTTTTCTGGACTGTGGTATACCACTTCTGTAGTTCATATGCCCAACTCAGTAGAGTCAAAGATCAACACGTTGCTTTTGTCCTTCTTATGGGAGGACAACTCCCATTTAGTATCGCAGTCAATCCTCACCAATGAAAAGCATGATGGAGGCCTGGATATGGTTAATGTTTGAGCAAAGTGTGCTTCTCTAAAACTGAAATTCTTGAATAAGTTACTCACTTCAAACTTATCTTGGTCAAGTGTTACAAGTACACTTCTACAAAGGTTCGTAGATTCATTTCCAGTAGAATGTTTATTTGTGTGCAATAAACTGCCACCTAACCATCAGAAGATACCAAACATATATAAAGAACAGCTCTAAGCTTTAAAAAATATTTACACGATCAATGCCACAGCCTAGTTGTTGGGAAGATGCCTTAGAGCAACGTCTTTGGGGCAACACGTTGATTCGTGATAATGATGCTGTATTATATTTGCCCACTTTGGCCAAAAATGGCATTCAATATTTACGTGATTTAGTTAATCCAAAAATCTCGCAAATGGATTGCGATGCAGGATGTAGCAAGAGCAACATCAATGAGGCATATTGATGCCCAACGCTTATTTCTTAGAATAAAGAATGCAATACCTGGTGAACGGTTCAAATTGCCGAATGCACGTGGCAACAGTGATATGTTGCAACCAACATTAGTATTTAAGTCAGAGCATATAAAATACAACATGGCATCTAGAGACTGGTATAGAATGCTAATGCAAAGTCGGAGACAGTCTCCTATTGCAGTTAGGTATTGGAACAATTTAGGGTGCACGCCAAAGAACCGGAAAAATGCGTAGAAAACAATACATCTACCTTGTCTATCAGCAAACGCATGGGACCTGGTATGGCGATTACTCCATCGAAGCGTATTGGTCGGCCATCTGACCTATATGTGCAAAATAAAAAGTACAGACCGGTGCGTATTATGTAATACTGAGGAGGAAACAATAGACCATCTGTTTACACAGTGTTGTATAGCTACAGGCTTTTGGGTATATATCAATATGCTCCTTGCTAAATTTGGAATCAAATATGTGAAATCAATGGCTGAAACAATTATGTTCAAAGATTTCTCAACTATCGGACGAATCATCAATAGCTAGGAGAAAGAATTGTTAGTAATCCTGTTATCTGCATGAGTGTGGGCCATTTGGAAGCATCGGTGTTCAGCGGCCAGAGATAAAACAGGAAACAACCACCAAAGAGCCATACAAGCTATATTTCGATCATTGTTGATAAACTGCATTCATTGTGAATTTTACAGGCTAGTGGAACATGGAAAAGAAATTACTTTTAAAGATGTACGGTGCAAAACTGGCCTAGTATCAATTGAACATGGATATCTAAAAATAGCAGAAGTAGAACTTGTTTAAGCTAGCACACTGGCTGCTTGTTGTATATTGATATATGGTATTTTATTTTATTTTTTTACTTTATTTTAAAATTGTAATGCCTTAGGAGATGATAACGAATAACCTAACCTTGGGAATCAGTATATTTAATTATCAAATGAGCATCGCGTCAATCTTCTGGAGGTGATCCGACTTTCGAGTTCATTAGGTTAACAGAGTATGACATCTTACATATACACAATTAGCATCCTGTTGTAAATGTTTACTTTAGGTGTATTTGTTTCCGGGTAATTTGCAAAAAACTTACAATGAAGTAAATGTATAATGTGAACCCAAAGCGCCATCTATGTAGTCATAGTTTGTATACTTTTGCTTTGTGCATTATATGACATAAAGGCTACTACGCCCGCCCGGTATTTAAGAATCAGCCAACTAGCTTCAATGCCTGACATTTTGTTACTTATTGACGGGTTACCTCGCCACTTGTTGGCGAGTGCGCGCCATTTGGGCCTAATACTACACGGTGTGCAAATAGTAATGGCTTTGTTGAATTATATGTTATCAGCTCCTTATTAAGTTTTTTTCTATGTAGGTATGCCATGGTTGTGGTATATGGTAATAGAGTATTTTATCTTGCACTGTTTTGTTATGTTAAGTTTGTTTTGTTATTCATATTCTATTAATAAAGCCTGCTATTTTACCCGAGTTTTTATGGGGGTTTGCAAGCCTTTTTTAAAGGAGTTCCTCCATGAAGTGTGTCAGACTGCGTCAGCGTCGGATTTTCAACAAAAAAAAAGAAAGAAAAAAGCATTATTTAAATTTGGGCGTACCACCGCAAATAACTGCTGCGTCTTCTGTATGGTCACAAAGTAGGCTGCTTCCAATTCGTCTGTGTCGACATTCCGATAAATAGCTTTCACTCCCATAACAATTGACATCAGTCAGATGGATTGGCCCTGTCGATGCTGGGAAATATTGCTTCATTTGTTGCATAGCACCTTTACTGCAAAATATAATCAAAGATGAAATGCAAATATCATGATGGCACGGCCATCGGTAGGTACACGCATATGTGGGATGTGTCCATTATTGGCCCATTATCGGCCCAGTAATCTTAAGCTTTACCTCGTGAGCTACTGATAAGATTTGGCTCAAATGTTAACACAGCAAAGGATCGTATTTTCAAGTATTTTGCACACTTTGGCCCTGATCCAAATAAAAAGCAGGACCGGGATACATTTTTAAATCTCTGTATATCCCTGAAACTGCTTGCCGATTTGGCTAACCGTTTACCATAATAACGGATCGGACTAGGATTCTAAGACTTTACTCGAAATGTCATTAAAATACGTCAAAATTCGGAAAATTCGGGACATTAGAAAAAATGTATCAATGTCACAACACAGGGTTGATGGTACCAGAAACGGAACATCCGGTACCGGAAACGCCACTTCCAGACTGGAAACACCCATTTATGGACCAGAAACCCCCCACTTCTGGACAAAAAACACCACTTCCGGACTGGAAACCCCACTTTGGGTACCGGAGACAGATCTTCCAGTACCGGAAACGTCACTTCTGGACCGGAAACACCACCATACGGACTGGAAACCCCCCAATTCTGGACCAGAAACACCACTTCCAGACCGGTAACCCTACTTCCGGTAGCGGAAACGCCACTTATGGACCGGCAACACCCATTTCCAGACTGGAAACACCCACTTCGGGACCGGAAACGCCTCTTCCGGACCAGAAACGCCTCTTCCAGACCAGAAACGGCATTTCCGGTACTGTAAACCTCACTTCCGGTAGCAGAAACAGTATGTCCGGTACCGGAAACGGAACTTCTGAACCGGAAATACCTCTTCTGGACCAGAAACGACACTTCCGGTACCGGAAACCTCACTTCTGATAGCACAAACAGTACCTCCGGTACTGAAACCGGAACTTCTGGACCAGAAACGCCCACTTCCGAACGGAAATGACCGGAAATGCCCACTTCAGGTCCGGAAGCACCACTTCCATGGGGTTCGATAAATGGCGGCTTCTGATTGGCTGCATTGATAAAAGGGGGCTTCTGATTGTCTGAGCCGATAAACTGGTATATCTGTGTTTATAAACGGGAGCGTCTGATTGTTTGAGTCGATAAACGGGTAGGTGAAATCCGATAAACAGGGACTGGAAATCCGATAAACGGGAACCGGAAACACCCACTTCCGGACCAGAAACTCCACTTGAAGATGTTACACATCGTTCCTGCGGAAGCTGGGGACGCCACCCATTTCCAATTATGCTGATTATGTGTTTTTCTATAAAAGTTTAGATAATTTGAATTTATAGCTAAGTAAGATTTCTCGATTGCAGACCGACCCTATGATTCGCAACGCCGTAGGCTTAGATGATGAGATAAATCAGATTTTATCACGTCAAGACGTAAGTGAAAATGGTAAGGCTAATATGTATTCAGTGACCTTGTCAAAATATCATCACTTTTACCGTGGCTCCACATTCAGAGGAGGCAGGGTGTCTACTGGTCAGATAGCATCGGACGTTAAACCAGACCATTTATCAGGATTGTCTCCGGGGATGGTAGAGCAGACTATAAAACCTATACCTAAGAGCTATAAACCCAAGGCTCAAGGTTTACTGGACATTCTTCGATCATAATCACCTGTATTGATAAGTGTGAATGAACGTTGTGAGGTTGGCATCGATCACCCTAACAGCAATATCATTGATTTGGTTACAAACGCCATGTCACACGGATTGAGACGAAAACGTGACGGCGGTGATGGGGGTGTAATAAGGGAGTGAGTTTTATCAACTCCTCCGAATGGTTAACGCTCCTAAGCAGCTAGTTAGTGAAGAGAGAATTATTAAGAATATATACGGTGACAAAGAAGAAGAATTGTCTCCTTCCTCTTCGCTTAGCAGAAGCTCTAGTCTTGGTAGGGGTCGGAACACAACATCGGGATAACGCACTCGTCATGTCGTTGGCTATTGTCAAGAAAAGGAGTGGTCGATTCGTAAGTTTTACAGCGTCACCTAGATGGGAGAGTATCTCTGTACACAGTGGTTCTAAGAAGAAGAAAATAGATCATCGATGACGTCACTAAGAAATATTAATAAAAATGCAAATTACCAAATATCTATTTTAACCCCGCTTATTTTCTGGTCGTGAACAGCTTCATCATGCATTGAATGGAATGATATCACGTGCCTATATTGAAGCATGGTTACGTCGTCATTACATGCACAAATTGCACAAACCCCGAAGCGTTAGGTTCTATAGATAGGCTATTAGGGTTTCCTCAATGAATGAGCTTTGGCAAGCAGATTTGTGCTCTATGGGTATGCTCACAAAAACATTGACAATGTTAGACATCTACTCTGTGTAATTGATGCCCTCTCCAAATATGTCTGGATAGAAAATCTACAACATAAAACTTCTCTGTCAGTTCTTAACGGTCTCAAAAACATATTCAAACGTACTGACCATTGGCCATCTGCTATTCAAATGGATAAGGATGGTGAATTCACAGGAAAATGGCATCCATGTCTATACATCTCAAAATAAACCACACGTAGCCATGATAGAAAGGTAGAAAGGTTTCAGCGAACCTTGAAATAACGTAAATATCGGTACATGACCCACATGAATACTAGTCTTCATGTAGATATTTTACCTAAACTATTGCATTCGTAACAGTACACGAATGAGACCGATCGATGTCGATCGTAGTACAGAATATCTAGCTTGGTGGAACATGTATATGGGTAAACCAGGTCGGATGACTGCAAACTGTAAAAAAACATGTCACGTTTGAAAACTGGGGATCGCGTGCGTTCCCTCAACTCAGAATGCCATTCGAGAAGGGGTATTGCGGGTCACTGGAGTCGAGATATATTTAAGATTAAGCAAATCAAAAGCAACTTCAAACCGAGCTTATATGTTCTTAATGACTATGCCGAGGAGCAGATAGTTGGGATATTCTATCACGAAGAATTACAGAGGGTTAGCGGAATTGATTCTAATAAAGAGAACAAAATCGAAAAGATCATTAAAAGTCGTCATAAGCGCAAGGGTCAGCGTGAATATGTTGTAAAGTGGCTAGGATATCTAAGTAAATTTAACTCTAGCATATCTGAAAAGAGAGATGTCAGGAGAAAATGACGAGGGAGGAAACAGGCGGAGCGACATATGGCGAGTGATGGGTGCACGTGTCCCAAAAGAGGAAATCATTTACATTGCTAGGATTCTCATTATATATATATACAACGTAAAATTGATCGTCAAACATCGTCAGGCTGGTGTGTTTTTAAACTTTTTATGCAGACTCTCGGTGGAATGTACCTCAGACAACCGGATAACAAAGAAATTCAAATTCCAGTCTTATCTTCGTTATCTTTTCGAGTAAGTTCAACCAGACAGACTAGACGATTATATATATAATCGTCTAGTCTGTCTGGTTGAACTTACTCGAAAAGATAACGAAGATAAGACTGGAATTTGAATTTCTTTGTTATCCGGTTGTCTGAGGTACATTCCACCGAGAGTCTGCATAAAAAGTTTAAAAACACACCAGCCTGACGATGTTTGACGATCAATTTTACGTGACTCTCCCTAGCAACAGTTCGATATTATTCTATCCTGAGAATAAAGTCTCTGAATCCCAACTAGGTTACCATCGGCTCTTACATTTCAAGGCGAATGGGAAGTTGGTCTGTCTAGTGTGATATATTCTCGGAACCTGCTGAAATCCACAGAAAATGTTTATATCAGTTTGAGAGTCGAGCGACCAGATAATACATTTTCGCACGTATCATCGTCTTTGATTACACCTCCACCGAAACCACCCCAAACATACGCATTCTACATACCCCCTTGTTTTTACACCGTTAATGCAACCATACACCTTATAAATGCGAAAATGCGAATTTTTCAGAGAGAACATTGTACTCAACTATTTTCCCAATCGGGCAAAAATAATTAGTGTTATGATTAAAATAAATTATTCGATCCCTTTTCCTAAATCCTTTGCAAATCTCTTTGGGTTGTCAGATGGTAGGAGACCATAGAAGGGCTCACACCGACAGGCGGATATCAGGCATATAATGGAGGCAGTTCTTCAAGCAGTCCTGGTACAATGTATATATATATATATTGTCATGGAACACTTCCCGACATACAGTACCGCACAGTATCGAAGGACTACGTCGAGACTATATCCATTCTCCTCACAGACAGGGTTGGCGATAACAAAATTCACTGACGGATCCTTTCCATCGGTTGGGTGTCTACATTTTAGACGCCATCGATAGAAAACAAAAACAAACTCCTTTTCTAGAAGAAAAACACCCATCTTGAAAATCCAATGTCTCATGTCTCATCCAAAGTCACTATGGGCAGTATGGCGCTAGGATGCATGTATTTATGGGTGGTAGATATCGGGCAGGTCATGGGCTTGGAAATGTATTAGGAGGGCTATTTCGATCGGCGCTACCGATGATGAACCGCTTGGCTAAATCGAGTGGACGTGAAGCCCTGAGCGTCGGCGTAGGTTTGCCCGAGGATGTCATGGCAGCGAAGAATGTTGGCGCCTCTCTAAAATCTAGGGCTAAAGGCGTAGCAAAAGCTATAATTCCACGTTCATTCACTGCTGTTAACGACCGAGGGGTTAATGTGGAAACGTTTAAAAAGAAACACCGAAAGAGATCTATTAAAAACAGTAAGTCCAAGACGTTATAGAAAAAATCAGAGGAAAGAACAAGTAGGAAGTGGACGACGATTTAGACGACGCCGGCGCCAAGAACGAGGTGAGCAAGGAATCAACGACATATTTTCCTAGAGAGAGAGAGAGAGAGAGAGACAAAAAGACGGACAGACATATAAATTTACCTCTATGATGCGGGTGTACTTAAAGCAAATTTGAACATTTTGATGGACGGCCCATGGGAACTACTTTGGACGGTGGCAGATGGGCTCAATTTCAACCCATACCTTCCCTGACAGAGAGCGGGCCTATGGAGTTCTATGTAGCTAGCTCTCCTGCCCAATATCTGACCACACACCCTCCCCTCCCCCTTTCACCCGCAACCATCTTTTGTGAGCCGGGGAAATGGAAGGCGAGGGATGGAGAAGCGAGTAATGGGAAGCGAGGGATTGAACGCTGATATTTAAAAATTTTAATAAACAAATCTTAACCGTATTTTCCACAGAGTATGTTTTAATTTTACACCGACTGATGACGTCGAATTATATCCATGTGCGCACGCACACGCACGCGTGCATGCCGCGCGCGTATGCGTGCATGTGCATGTGTGTGCGTGTGTGTGCATATGCGTGCGTACATCCGCGTGTGCGTGCGTGTGCGTCTGTGTGTGCGCGTGTGTGTTTTTATGACTGTATCTTGGGGTGCGGGGTGTAATGTGATGTGAAGTGAGAGGTGGGGGGGGGGGGTCATTCAGGCAATGCCCATTGATAAAATACAACGAGGAAGTTCATTCAGACATTCCAGCCATCAGTATGTAACGGGGGCTGGCAAAATCTGGTATCGCTTTCTTTTTTCCTTTCATTCACTCATTCATTCATTTAAAATGATCTTACTGGGAAAGTGGAGTTGGAGGGAAAGTGGGTTAAAAAAGAAAAAGAGAAATTGAAATGATACATTTTCTTATTTGACTCACCACAACAGATATTAACGATACGAATAATATGTACACTTTTTTTTATCAGTAATGTCTTCCAATTAACAATCAAATTACGTACAACATATTCAATGGCATGACTATTAAATAGTAAAGACATACAATTCGTACAACCTGGAGAACAGTTATTACTCGTTTATTATGACGTCTTGTGATTGACTGCGAAAATGGAATCTTCCATTCCCCATCGACTTAAAATGTAGGTGGAGCTAATTTAAGACGAGGGGGGTGGTTGGGGTTGTGGGTGGGGGTTGATGAAAGCATGCTGAATGTTTAATGTACTTGGCTAAATCAGAGAGAGAACCCTTTTGGGCACGCTTGTAGGTTGTGACAAGTTATATTTGCACATCATCTGATGAGTGTAGTGAAAAACGGATCCGATCTGTCACTCAAGAATCGGATCTCATAATAAAATATGGCACGTGTTAGTTGATGTTACAAGCATAATGACGCATAGCTCCGTCACTCAAATGGGTAAGTCCCTCACTAATGTACAAATTGTATGTCTTATACACATATCAATTTACAATTTCATAATCATTCTGTTGATTGTTTTGAATATGACAGCGACGACTCCAAGCCAAATTTGATTCAAAATATTCAACATGTATGCTCATTGTATAATTACTCTGATATTGGGAAGATGGGGAATTCATCTTTCCAGAGTATCCATCCATCATCTGACCTCGTATGACATCATACTCCTCTCAGCGTGTGTATGATGAAGTAACAATTAAACGCCATTACAGGTTTCATTTTGCGTTATAGGCAGCAATAACAGCCGGTCAAATTAGTTTCAAAATATTTGACAGCATGTTTATTAAATTGTTAAATACATACAAGTGGTACAACAAGTCAGACTATTAAGCGTCGGTGTCGAACTTAAAATCTTTTATTCAGGTCATAATTGATTATGACATGCGATTAATCGATAAACTACATTCGTCTAATGGGTGTAGTTATCCTCACACTTTGCCATGCGATAAACAGCTGTCAATAAGCTTCAAGTTGTGTCTTACGACATCACTACGTAAATATTATGATGTAAAAAATAGAATGTTTCCCACTTTGGCGAACAGCTTCAGAACTGTGTAGTAGTCTGCAGTGATTGCAGGTGTACAACATAATTTTTTTCGAATCATATTATATTCCTTCTACTTCCTCTCTCTTGGTATATATGATTTAACGAGCAAACAGGTTTATAACAGGTAATTTAGGATAATAATTGACCTGATATTGATATGCTGGCACCTTAGGTGATTTCCTTAAAAACAGATTTTAATGTTTTGGATTTCGTGTTGTCCAAAGGGTGAAGTCAGAAAAGTCTGGTCATATAACTCGTTTAGTGTAGATTGGTTTACATTTTTTGACCACGTGTCTTGAGAGAGGATTATGATCCCGTGTTCTTATGATATTTTTAGGATATTCTTAGGATAATCTGCAAAGGATTCAAAATTTCATCTAAAACAGATTTATGTAGTGTATCATAATTTATTTGCGTGTTTGCGAAATTTAACTTTAACCCTTTGACCTTGAAAATCTCCTTCACACTTATACCGGTTGTCATTTTATATGCATAGCTTTTAGGACCACATGATACAAAGGTATCATATTGTCATAAATCTTAGATTTTTGAGGTACTTCGTCTGTATAAGCGCCTAATATATCGTGTTCTAAGGTACTAAAGGAGGAATTTCGTCAGATTGTTTAAAAACCGGAATCGGTATCAAAATATAGGACTGATTCGCCTAGCAATTCTAGTGTTGCGAATAGATGTAGTCGTGCATGTGCCGTTACAAAAGCAGCACCACATTCGTATTATATGGTATTTGGTCAAAATCTTCTGCAGGCCCTACTGACAGTAACAATAGGTTGTCAGTACAGCACATCCCGTCCTTAACACTTTTGGATGAATCCGTGATCAGAGCTCCCATTTGCTTAGCTGACATAAAATACTGACTCTTCGAATAGTTTTTCTGCTCAAGAGTCTCCCAACAGCTGTTAAAAAATGTTTCCACAGCGAACGCATTTTCTGATTTTTTTTAGCTACAATCATATTTTAAGGATATCCCCTCTGTTTCAAAGTACTCATTGACATAATTTTCACATTTTTCCAGAGTCGCACACGCAATGGGGAAACCAGAGACCTCTTGATTTAAATTTAAGAATGTATCGCTGTAACCAGCAAATATCATATTACTTCGCTCTGAGTATTTTCTAAACTTCGAATATATTTTATAACCGAGTTGGAGCGCCTTCGGGAGTTGTTCATATACCGTTTAAGATACGTTCGTCATCATTTTAATCACATGTGGTTTCAGAATTAAGATTTGTGCACGTATAGCATAATGTAAACAGTAGCTTTCTATCAATTTTAACGGATAGGGGTGGGTGGAAGATATTTCTAGGAGGAAGTACACTAGCCTTTACTAGCCCGAAATAGTAAAAACCATGCCCTATAACGTCAGGGGTCCCTATCGGAAAATCTACATATTTTAGTACATATGGATGTATGTATGATTACTGTATTCTGTGGCTGTAGTAGTAGAAACATCCTACAGCTGCAATCAGTCCTTCTTCGCTTTTTCCCACTGTGTCTTGTCCTCAGCCAAAATCCGTAGCTTCCTCAGGTCCATTCTTGACTTGAGTGTACCTAATCCTGCTTTCTTGAAGACACCTCGTAGCACGCTTAGCAGAGTTATGCAATGGTGCCCTCTCCTGGCTCTGTATTTGCTGGCCCCGAGTAGGGCGAATTCCAAGGCTCTCTGTGCTGGTGTGTCTTCGGGAATCGTTAGCACATGGCCAAACGTGGACCATCTTTGCTGGGCGACATTTACACACAGTGCCGCAATATTACACATATTGTATAGTGCATCGCCGGAAATTATGCTCTCTGGCCATCGGTGTACAGTACTGGTGTGTAGGTGTTTGTGGTGGCAGGCGTCAAGTTTGTCTAGAGCTGCCTTTTGAGCTGCCCAGCTGTTACAGTTATACATCATCAAGGATACGCAGGTTGCATTGTATAAACGTAGTCTTTTTACCAAGGCCATCTTTGATCTACGAATCTATAGCTTACAGAAGTACTGGAAAGCTATGTTCCCCATGATGCAGCGTGCAGAAATGGCAACAGTATTGTACAGCAGTGAGCCCAGGATTTTACTTTTCCTCCATGGTTCGCCGCCACGGAGTGGATCGTTATTTTCTTTAGTTTCATGCTTTGTAGATAGGTATATGTGGGTGAACTCTGTTTTGGATTCATTCATAAATAGATTCTCAATTTTTAGTTTGCTTGCAGCTATTGGGAGAAGTTCGACAAGGGGTTTCTTTTCCTCATCTATAAAGTCCACATCGTCAGCATATTCCATCTCGAGCGGCATACCCAGTATTGACACCGAGGGTGGGTGTGTGTGTGTTTGGGGGTTTGGTCTTGTGGAGTTATCCCGCATGGATATACATATGGATAGAGACTACAAATATCCTCAGTCGTGTCTAACAGTTTAATGCCATACAATTTTGTCCTATCTCAATATAGCGAACCGTGGGGTTTAATGGGTTCATGATATATACATTGTTTCCAAAATCTGAAGCAACTGAGTCAGCTTTAAGCATACGTTGCAAATCGCATGACCACATTTCATATATTGTATAACCTTTTTTTCTAAATTCACGTGGGCATGCGAGACGCCTGAAGTAGCAATCTGACATTGTCAAAGAAGGATCTAAGGGACTCTTAATTACATTTCAATTCTTAGGGATGCACTTCAGACATCTGTCAATAGACAAACCTGAAAATTCCCAAATGGATTTCTTAGCTTTACAATACCCAACTACATAGTGTCCAAGAATCTGACATTCACCTGAATTTAGGTCGTGTTCGATTTTAATACCCATTCTGTGACCATCAAGTTCTATCCATTTACAACCCTCTGTGGAATATCGTCTAGGAGACCGATAACCATTCATTGGAATGACTGGAATTTCCGATTCTCGAAGAAATGTTTTCTGAATATTAAATTACATTCGCTGCTAGTGTAATACATGACACGAACGGATCTATATCTGTTTGTTCGATGCACATTTCGCGAAATTTTGAAGAGGCTAATCACAGCACTGTTACGTCTGACTTGCAATAATCAACGAATTTCTGCTTAACATCGAATACCTTATCTCGCATAGAATCATACCATGAATGAAATGCATTATTCTTGGTTATCAACATGTCTTCATAACCATAAAAAATGTCTTGGAGATATTTCTCATTTACAGTTTTGATTCTCGGTGATATTTGCAAAATGAGGGAAAACGCTTTTTTTCGATTGCAAATCAAACATCTCAGGTAGCTTACGTAATACTACAGGAATGAAACTCAGACTATCTTTGAATATTACCACACCTGTGCCAAAATACAGGATTTTTCGCCCATTTTTAATAATGTCTTGGACGTAGCTAACAACCAGGTTAAAAAGTCTTTCTGCCTGATATTGCATGCTGTACACGTTGAGTCAATATTATCAGGACATGCACTCTGAACAAACATTATTCACTACAACCAAATTTGGCTCGGGCGTCCACGATGGGATGTCGGTCTCGTTGTCAAAAAACTGTTTCTGTATCTAACAACCAGGTTAAAAAGTCTTTCTTATACGATTCACCATAAACTACATACTCTTTCTACCTGATAGTGCATGCTGTAGAGTCAATGTTATTGGCCATACACTCTGAAGAAACCTTATTCACTACACCAAATTTGGCTCGTGCGTCCCCGACGAGATGTCGGTCTCAATGTAAAAAAATATACATATTTGAGGGGAACCATTCTCTATTTCAAGCTTAGCTAAACATTTCTCTCTTACCGTAGTCACACCCTCGTCGGACGGACACATAAAACATTTGTGTTCATTTACATTTACAAATTCTTTACAATAGTAACATTTACAAACGAAACAACGATGTTCCGTATCATGGGAATTATATACGTGCAATAGCACATAGTGCAACAACTGACATTTTTACAAGTTTCATTGCTCACATGACGGTCAAAAGATTCAGAACATTTGAACTATCTGTAACATTCCTGACAATACATGTTTTCTTTAAAGTGACACGTTGGCTGAGATTTGCATGACGTACATTCGGCCTGTCAGCCATGGCGGTTTTTGTTTTAATAAGATCGACCAAATTCATTACAAAAATAACTGCTTCCCACCATAGAGGTTATCGACGGTATATAAGCAACATGCTCATTGTACAAATAGAGGTTGAGGTAGTTTCTCGAATTCGGGTTCCCCTAAAATTATAAATTCATTCATTTCTGACTCAGAGTAGATACGTAAGTTTAAATCGGGACCTAATATTACTTGAAACTTAATTGCTTCGGGAAATCCACATATTTTGTCTTCGGGTATCCCGGCTAAACGATGTAGAGCTATAGCTGTGGTCTTCTGATAATAATTATTTTCCATATTTTTGCTATGATGTCTACTAATCTTCTTCTTGTCAGCAGCAGAAGAGTTATGATTTAAGTAAACGTAACCGATTTCAATAGCCCTTGCCATACAAAGGTTGTCAAAGTTATCGACCATAACTAAACCACGATTTAGTCCTACTTGCTGTTCCAGATTATATAAATATTGCAATTTCAAATTTCGTCCAGACCCAGTTGGCATCGGGACATGGAATATATGTATAGAAAAAGTCTGATCTAATTTTAATGACCTTTTAGACTGGGTTACGTTAATCAATGATTGCAGCAATGTACCCGCATTCAAATCACTACTTCAGTGAAACTCAATACAATAGAAATACATTAAACTTTCATGATTAAATGTTATTCTAATCTGATCATCAGGCGCAACTCCGATTTGAGCCCTAATAGTGTCTAGCATTTGACCAAAGATTGAGTAAAGATGTCTGTTCACTTGAACCGAAGATACATTTTCTAAGAAATTCCAAAGACGAAAATTATAGCTATATTCAAACAACCCGAATTATCTGGAATGAAACTCTCGTTCTCGAGAAAAATATACAGGATACGGAAGTCATCATTGTCATCCTCATCGTCGTCGTCGTTTTATTGTCAGGGCTGTGAATGTGCACCTTTAATGATCGTGTGTGCTACTAAAACAGGATGGGTGGGTGAGGGACAAATACTGTCCATAATAAGTGACTGTCACACTCGGGATGAACTACCAACTAATCTAGAAGACAATAAGATAATCTGCCACATGGATTGTGTATCCACTCACTGTTCTAAGTACACAATACAACAGTTCGTTAAATATAGACAACGGTCATCCAGTGAACCACCACCACAAAAGAGACTCAGACGTCGTGGTCTGCCAAGCTTTTGCTTCCAAACTCAATGTATATTTTGTAGTGATGATTGCATTGAGAACAACGATCCTAAGCATCCTGGTCGTTGGCTTCCAATTAGCTGTGTTCGTCCTATAAAAGCCGGTGTAGAATCTATGAAAAAAGCCGTACTAAACGTGTGTAATGAACGTAAAGATTAATGGGCCCTAGAAGTAGAAATACGGGTGGGGGTGCAATTAGTGATCTTCATGCTGCAGATACACGCTACCACGAGGACTGCAAACCAGCATTTACGGCCATGAAAGCAGTACATAGTGCGCATACATTAAACAAGCCAGTGGATAAAGACATGGCGTTTAACCATATTATTGAAATGATGGAATCAGATACGGAGCGTGTGTGGTTTTCGGTGGAAATACACATAGCGTACACAAAGAAAATGGGTGAAAAATTATCAAGACGTGGATTAATTGATGAGATAGCAAACTATTTTGGAGACTCTATTTTAGTTTTGTCATGTCAATGTTTAGCTAATATGTTAGTGCTCAGATACCGTGCTTCTTAGTTGACACACTTAGCGGAGGAAACCGATATTGACTGTGCCACCATCAAGTTAATGGTTAAGCAGATAGTCCATGAATCTCTAGCTCTTGACCAGGATACACCAACTTATAGTACCAAAATCGATAATGATATTTCCCGGAGTCATTGTAGTGACACAATGTTATCATATGGCAACTATGATACTACTATCTCGTCGATTAACGCCAGGTAATCCACCTCCTCATGCACTAGCCATGCTATTATGCCAGTCTCCATGTAGTAGCATCACCATTTCTGTATCTGAGCCCGACTATCTAATACCACGACTTATTAAGCGTCAAATTAGCCAGCCGAACGACGAATCAGTGTCCATCGAGCATATTCTGGGTCTAAACAAACAGGTATGTGTGTGCTTCCACTTGTACGTACGAATGAACGCGATGCAGGATTAATGCGCCAACGTGTTAGCTTGTGTAGAGCCAGAGTGTTAGATGTACAATTTCTAAAATCATTTCTAATCAATGGCAATGCTTGTGAATATGGCGGTTATATTTCTAAAGTAGCTAGTGAACAAGGTCACACTGTCAACTCAGCGACCACCACAAGTTACAGACCAAAACCGTCAGATCCATCAAATGTGAAAACGGAAATGGTTGAGGCACAACTGCTAAGTTCGAAGTGTGGACAGAAGATTGTAATTATAACAGCAGATCAGCAGATTTACAAAGTCATCGTAGATAATATATGTGCTACACCTGCTATGTTTAGCAACATTTATCCACGTTTGGGAGGACTACACATAATCATGAGCTGTTGTAGTAACATTGGAAAGCTGACGATGGATAGTTCTCTCAGTGATATTCTTAAGCATGCCTTTGGTTGTGTAGATAACATGTTATCTGGAAAGGACCCACACAATGTGAGAGCATTTCGGGCGCTCACTGAGGCATTACTACGCAATCACATTGCTGGTGTGGTTACCTATGAGGAGCTTGACGCAATACTGCGTGACAAGTCCAATAGAAGTGATACAACCAGGTTATGGGCCCTGTCTTCATCATGGAGGCCTTCATTCATGCTGAACGGGAATCCGGCTGGCCACTTCATTTATGGGCAGTGCGTCATATGTTGCCATTCTTTTTTGCGTCAGCTCATGTCAACTACGCGAAATATAGTCTATACTATCCCAGATCAATGGAATCCCTAGCGCCAGAAGTACAGTCATTGTTTCTGGAAGCTCAACACACAATGAGACATATTCCCTGACCATTTAATTCCACGTGGTCTGATATGTTCATAGAGTCAACATTCATGCGGTGTGGACATAGTCATGGTGGCCTGACTGGATTTACGTTGAACGACAATGTGACCAGACGATGGGCTCTTAGTTTGCATATCTTTAGCCAACCTGATTCGTGACCTGGAATCTATGTGAGATGATGTGGATCAGCAGTCAAGTCAATACAAGGAGGAATCCAATACACGTATCCAGGCTGATTCATCTGATAGGAAGAAGGTACGGGAAAGGTTGCAGCAGTGCATTGATCTATTGGAACCACCCGGTCACACAACGACTATGTTCAATACTGTCTTTGGAAAAGTGGCAGAACGTCGGTGAATGTTCAGAATGTTTTACAGATTGGTCTGAACTGTTTGCAAGACAATGATCAGAAACGATCTCAGGGTTTCCATGACAAAATCAGTAATTCTGTTGTTATAAAGGCTACAAGCAGGAAGTGTACTAAACTGGGAGTAACTAAAAATTTGATACAGAAGAGATTTTTAACAGAACACTTGGAATTATGGCTTCAGTCGAGTTTTACCTGTGTGATTTATTTTCCACGAGTTAGCACAGATTCCCACATCTCTATTCTTAGATGACTGCAGCATGTGACGAGCATCATCAAAATCAAAACTCAAAAGCTTCCTTCAGGTTAAACAGTCATCTCGCACAGTGCTATGTTTTTAGATTTATAGACAACCCACTAACGACACGCTATCGCCTGCGTCTTAGATTTCCCCAGTTACATGTTTTTGTGAATGATAAGGAATTGGAACGAAGCATATAATGCAATGTAATGTGCCAAATACTATAGTATATCTAATCTTATACAAAACATAAGCGTATTTTTATTTTACTTTATATCTTATTTTAAATTATACAGACTACATAATTACACGTATTGCCATGGACACTTTTTGTACTGTTTTACACTTGTAAGAGATATTTAAAAAATATATAAATGTTTATCCTGTGCTATGTTTTTAGATTTATCGAACACCCACTAATGATACGCTATTGACTGAGTCTTAGAGTTTCCCAGTTACATATCATTTGTGAATGATAAGGAATTGGATCTAAGCATACAATGCAATGTAATGTGCCAAATACTATAGTATATCTAGTCTTATACAAAACATATAAGAATATTTTTATTTTACGCTATATCTTATTTTAAGTAATCGAAGAATACATAATTACATTGTCATAGCGTAATGCTACATTGACTCTGTTTTATATTATTTTGACATAAGCTCTTGTCTTGTCATTGCAAAATTATCCTGGAAACAGGTTATTTTAACTGAATCGCAATCTGAATGATGTCCTATCACTATATAATGCATTTACATCGATTTATTGACAATAAAACATCTAAAAAGTTGTATTACCATAGCAAATCGAGCTAAAATGGCCAGCCTAAAGCATTTACCGTCCTTCCATTTTCCTTGGAAGCCATCGTGGACGCCATCTTGAAAAACGCAAAATACCCAAGGGTACTAGCTAGTCATCATTCAGATTCTTATTTTACACCTGGTTCCCTACCAAAATCAGAAATAACCCGATCTGGGGGTGTTTTTGCAAGGTTGACCACCCAGGCTAACGGACTAAGGTGATAGAATATTAAATATATACTCTCTAAAAAAACACACTTCCTATTTGTTAACGATTCCGCTTAATGGTTTAGGTTTTATCCAGTTTTAAATCTGATTTGGGGAAACAACTAGTATGTTATTACCAGAGGATATAATCACATCTAAAAAAATGTCTAACACTTCCAGTTAAAAGTTGAATTTGATGTTGGAAGAAAATCAAATATTTGTCCAATATCTATGAATATGCAGACATTAATATGCATGTAAAAGTACAGAGTATGATTCACTGATTATTCGATCACGTGGATTATTATATTCGAAGCTAATTAAACATCACATACTGTTCACTTATTGTATGTTTTACAATGCAGTAAAACATGTCGATTGCGTACACTTGCTTTTTGGAGAAAAGAACAATTATGATTCAATACAGTAAAACTGTGTGTATTGTAACCACCTGCTTTTTGAGACCAAAATATAGTGGTTCTGTAAGACAGGTAGTCATAAGAGCATACAACTTAAGCTTCTTACCTCTTCTGGTCTAAAATGTGTTCTTAAAGCAACTCTGACGATTAAAAACCTTTTTTGAGAATCTTTCCTTGAAGATGACTGATTCGTCTTTAAATCTCTTCAAAATTCAAAGTGATAAAATGCATAATCAGCACAATTGGAAATGGGTGGGTCCCTAGCTGCTGCAGGAAGGATGTGTAACAGCTTTCAAGTGGAGTTTCCGGTCTGGAAGTGGGAGTTTCCCGTTCCCGCTCATTGGATTTCCGGTCCCCGTTTATCGGATTTCACCTACCCATTTATCAACTCAAACAATCAGAAGCTCTCGTATATAAGCACAGAAATCCCCGTTTATTGGCTCAGCCAATCAGAAGCTCCCGCTTATCAGCGCAGCCAATCAAAAGCTCCCATGTATCGAACCCCATGGAAGTGGCGTTTCCAGTTCTGAAGTGGCCGTTTCCGTCTTTCCGATCCGAATATGGATGTTTCCGTTCAGGAAGTTCCATTTCCGGTACCGGAAGTACTGTTTTCGCTACTGGAAGTGGGGTTTCCGGTACTGGAAGTGCCATTTCCTGCCCGTAAGTGGCGTTTCCGGTCCGAAAGAGGGTATTTCCAGACCGGAAATGGATGTTTCCAGTCCAAAAGTGGCGTTTCCGGTACCAGAAGTTTCGTTTCTGGTACCGGAAATGGGTGTTTCCGGTCCAGAAATGGGTGTTTCTGGTCCAGAAATGGGGTTTTCGGAAGTGGGCGTTTGCGGTCCAGAAGATCTGTTTCCGGCCTAGACGTTCAGTTTCCGGTTCCTGTTGCTGATTTCCAGTTACGCATTCCTAGGGTTTTCCCCTACCCGTTTATAAAGAAATACCCGTCTATCTGCTCAGCCAATCAGAAGCTCCAGTCCATCGGCACAGCCAATCAGAAGCTCACATCTATCGAAACCTAATAACTACTAGGGCCACTTTGATAACTGGACCAACCAGAGCAGTGGCAAACAAGCAAGAATTAACAGTGATCCACTTGACTGTACAAGGAATATTTCGCTGATCAATAGCCTTCAGGTTTCTTATGCAGGCAATTACCGTTACTGACATTGTTTTCCTATCCATAGCATTGACATGTATATATATATATATATATATATATATATATATATATATATATATATATATATATATATATATATATATATATATATATATATATATATATATATATATATATATATATATATATATATATATATATACATATATATATATATATATATATATATATATATATATATATATATCTATATATCTATATATATATATATATATATATATATATATATATATATATATATATATATATATAGGCGCTTGTGGGGTTACTGCGATGCCCATATATATATGCACACGAATGCACGCACGCACGCACGCACGCACGCACGCACGCACGCACGCACGCACGCACGCACGCACGCACGCACACAGACACGTAGACACACACACACACACACACACGCACTCTCTCACACACACACACACACACACACACACACACCCACCCACCCACCCACACACACACACACACACACACACACACACACACACACACACACACACACACACACACATATATATATATATATAAGCCTATATTTACATATTATACACTATATAATATTATTGATGTTGTCGGTGGCGGTGGTGGTGGTGCTGGTGGTTTTGATGGGGTGGATCTTGATCCAGAATTCACAGCTTTCATCAAGTTGTATGGCTGTGAAAATGTTTGTTAATGAGTCATAAAATTTTGGATAGTAGTTTCTTATTGGTGGCTGAACATTTTTGATGAAATTAAAAATAATTTGGTCGTGTGTGATAAAATTTCAGTAGGATTTCTAAACGTATGGATTGAAAACCTCACAAATAAACATTTAATGGAATTCATCTCCTATTTCGTTTAAATCAGAAATGTTGCATTTTCTGTCTTCTCTTATTGTTCCATCCCACCTCCCTTTCTCCATTGGTAAGGAGTAGTTAGCTGTCCTAAATCTAGTAAATAGTATTCTGTTTCTATCATTAAGCCTTTGAAGGTACCTTCCATTCCCCAAGTTATTTTAAAGCTACTGTATAGTGTACCCTTCCATGATAAGTTCATTTGTGCCTGCCATGTTTGTATACACTGGTCTTCTAGGTTCTTGTTTATGTGTGTTTGGGTGGCTTTAGGGTTTTCAACTGTTTGCGCTTCCCAAAGAAATGATTGCCCTGTTTTGTCTAAGATGGATTTGCTACAACTTAACCACTTAAATTGCTTTTAATTTTGGGCGTAGTCAGTTAACATGCATTTATATACATGTACGCTATCTTAGTTTGCAGTACGGAAATAAGTATAATCCAGTATGCAATCATGCGCTGTTCTATTTTAATCTGTATTGGTAATTCATAAAGTTCCTCATAAATCATATCTTTGGGTGCTCTGCGTTTAATTTTTAAAGTATGTCATAAGAAATCTAAGTGTACCTTTCCAAATAGATTGCAATTTTCAATGCCGACGACTTCACATCCATAAAGTATGATCGGCTCTATTATTTAATGATACAATTTTATCTGGCAGCCAATAGGTAAGTCCAGTTGTTTAATTCTTCGTATATTTTCTCGGCGAGGAGCAGCGGCCCCTTATAAGAAAAATGGGTACCTAAATATTTGAAGTTATATACTATTTCTAAGGCCACGCCATTCAAATGAAATGCCAGTTTATTACAATGTGCTTTGGTACTACCAAATACTATAATTTGTGTTTAATATTTCGGTTAACCCTTAATTTCCACAGGTCACAATAGCGTTCGACAACATTTAATAATTGCTGAAGGTCCTTGGCATTTTCGGCTAGCATTGTTGTGTCGTCAGCATAGAGAAGTACAAAGAGTCTAAGTAAGGTAGATAATTCATCAAGCTAGTCCAGTTCTATGGGTTTACATTTTTGGGAGTACAACAATTGTTCTAGGTTGTTTAAAACGATGGCAAATAGGACTGGCGAGAAGTTATCGCCTCATCAGACCTCCCACTTGCATGGCAGTGTGTCTACTCATGTGTTATTAAGTTTAACTTTGGATTTACTGTTATTATACATACATTTTATTACTTTATATATTTTACCGTTTATATCATGCTGGATAAGCTTTATCAACAGGCCGCTATGCCATACCGAATTGAAGGCCTTTTCAAAGTCCATGAAACAGCAGAATAACCTCTTTCTCCTAGCTTTGCATAGGTTGAATAAAGCGGACAAGGTGAAAATATGGTCGATGGTAGAATCGCCTTTTCCAAAGGCTGCTTGGCGTGGTGGTCCAGTGGAAAGATGTCTGGTTGCTGATGCTATGCGGAGTTGCAGAATGGCGGTTCGATCCCCCGACCGGGAGATGGTGATCAACAAATTACACTAATGGGTGCATGACTGTCGGCTGGTTAGCACATAGAAATTGAAGCCGCACGTTGCCAGTGCGTCAACAAAACAAAAAAATACATATACTGCCAGAGCTGTGCTGGAGTCAGAGTACAATAGGCATAAAAAGCCTAGGATTGAATCGTGGCAGGTGCATCCACAGATAGTCCCATATGAATCATCAGTGTGTCATTGTATTAGACATGTGAAAGCTGGTCGGCCAAACCTTGACTTATAGTCTTGGCGCAGTGGTCCAGTGGAAAGATGTCTGGTTGCTGATGCTATGCCTGACTTGCAGCATGGCGGTTCGATCCCCCGACCTGGAGATGGTGATCAACAAATTAAACTAATGGGAGCATGACTGTCGGCTGGTTAGCACATAGAAATTAAAGCCGGACGTTGACAGTGCGTCAATAAAATTAAAACATACGTATATATATATATATATATATATATATATATATATATATATATATATATATATATATATACCCTATATTTACATATAATATACTATATAATATTATTGCTGTTGTTGGTGTTGGTGTTGGTGTTGTAGTTATTGTTTTTGTTGGTGGTGTCGTCGTAGTCGTTCCTAATCGTTGTTGTCGTTGTTGCTTTTGTCGTCGTCATCGTCGTCATCATCGTCGTCATCATCCTCATCGGTGGTGGTGGTGGTGGCGGTGGTGGTGGTGGTATTGGTGGTGGTGGTGGTGGTGATTTTGATGGGGTGGATCTTTATCCAGAATTCATAGCTTTCCTCATGCAGGATGGCTGTGAAAGTGTTTGTTAATGAGTCATCAAATTTGGATAGTAGTTTCTTATTGGTGGCTAAAAATAGTTGATGAAATTAAAAATAATTTGGTCGTGTGTGATAAAATTTCAGTAGGATTTCTAAACGTATGGATTGAAAACCTCACAAATAAACATTTAATGGAATTCATCTCCTATTTCGTTTACATCGGAGATGTTACATTTTCTGTCTTCTCTTATTGTCCCATCCCACCTCCCGTTCTCTATTGGTAAGGAGTAGTTAGCTGTCCTAAATCTAGTAAATAGTATTCTGTTTCTATCGTTAAGCCTTTGAAGATACCCTTCCATTCCCCAAGTTATTTTAAAGCTACTGTATATTTTACCCTTCCATGATAAGTTCATTTGTGCCTGCCATGTTTGGATACACTGGTCTTCTAGGTTCTTGTTTATGTGTGTTTGGGTGGCTTTAGGGGTTTCAACTGTTTGCGCTTCCCAAAGAAATGATTGCCCTGTTTTGTCTAAGATGGATTTGCTACAACTTAACCACTTAAATTGCTTTTAATTTTGGACGTAGTCAGTTAACATGCATTTATATAAATGTACGCTATCTTAGTTTGAATTACGGAAATAAGTCTAATCCAGTAAGCAATCATGCGCTGTTCTATTTTAATTTGTATTGGTAATTCAGAAAGTTCCTCATAAATCATATCTTTGTGTGTGCTGCATTCAATTTTTCAAGTATGTCTTAAGAAATCTAAGTGTACCTTTTCAAATAGATTGCAATTTTCAATGCCGACGACTTCACATCCATAAAGTATGATCGGCTCCATTATTTGATGATACAATTTTATCTGGCAGCCAATAGGTAAGTCCAGTTGTTTAATTCTTCGTATATTTTCTCGGCGAGGAGCAGCCAACCCTTATAAGAAAAATGAGTACCTAAATATTTGAAGTTATATACTATTTCTAAGGCCATGCCATTCAAATGAAATGTCAGTTTATTACAATGTGCTTTGGTACTACCAAATACTATAATTTTTGTTTTATTTCGGTTGACCCTTAATTTCCACAGGTCACAATAGCGTTCGAAAAAATTTAATAATTGCTGAAGGTCCTTGGCATTTTCGGCTAGCATTGTTGTGTCGTCGGCATTGAGAAGTACAAAGAGTCTAAGTAAGGTAGATAATTCATCAAGCTAGTCCAGTTCTATGGGTTTACATTTTTGGGAGTACAAAATTTGTTCTAGGTTGTTTAAATATATGGCAAATAGGACTGGCGAGAGGTGTTCGCATTGTTGGACTCCCCCACTTGCATGGCAGTGTGTCTACTCATGTGTTATTAAGTTTAACTTTGGATTTAATGTTATTATACATATATTTTATTACTTTATATATTTTACCGTTTATATCATGCTGGATAAGCTTTATCAACAGGCCGCCATGCCATACCGAATTGAAGGCCTTTTCAACATCCACGAAACAGCAGAATAACCTCTTTCTCCTAGCTTTGCATAGGTTGAATAAAGCGGACAAGGTGAAAATATGGTCGATAGTAGAATAGCCTTTTCTAAAGGCTGCTTGGTTTTCTCTCAATTTACGACTTGTGTCTAAGAATTCATGTATGCGAGTACTTATTATGGACGTCAGTATTTTACCTAAGCAGCTAAGTAATGTAATGGGGCTGTAGATGTTTGGATCATTTGTGTCGCCTTTTCGCTTATATCTTTGGTATGGCGATGCCCTCTGTCCAAGAATCAGGAGCATTTGCTGAGTCAAGGACTGTATTAAATAGTTTTGTATAGATATTCTTCATTATTTGTTCGGTGGATTTGATGTATTCGTTCAATGTTTGATCTGGTCCGGCAGCTTGGTTTTTTCTAAACGTCTTATAGCCGTGCACATCTCTTCGGTTGCTATAGGTTGATGCTGGTGTTGTCCTCCTCCATGCCCATCGGTGCCTAGCTGTTGTCAGCTTGATGATCGTCATCTCTATCCTTTTCATTCAGTGATCTGAAGAATTTGTGCATATCATCAATGATTATTGGACACACTATGTTGGGCATTTCTCTTTTATTAGCTTCCAGTAGTCTCGAGGTGTATCGCTACTCATCTGTCTGATTCTTTGCTGTTGTCTATACTTATATTGCAGTATTGATCTAGTGGTTTCCCGTTTGTACGCTTTACTTGTCTTAAGCATTTCTGCCCTATTTGCTTCTGTTCTTCTGATCTTGTAGTCATGTCTCGCTCTATCAAATACATTTCTGTCTTTCTCACATTTATAATCGAACCAAGGGCGCTGTATTTTCGTTCTATTACGATGTCTGTTATTCTTGCCTATTCCAAATGCCTCTTTTGCAGCCATGTCGAACATTTCTGAAATACGTATTGTTACTTCGTTTATGGATTCCTCATCAAGCGTATCCATTTCTAGTTGTTCATTTATGACAGATAGAGTTTCGCTGTTTGCTCTTATTTTGACGAATTCATTTCCTTTCTTGTTGTCCCATTTTTAAACGCTCTTTTCGAACCTTCGTTGCTTGTTTCATCGTGGCTATCTGGCTGTTGGTGGTCGATCAAGTTTTCCCGTAATAACGAAAGCTTTAATGGTGAGTGTATATCTGACAAAATGGGGCAACGGTCGAGTACCTCGAAACTGCAAATGTCTTCACGAATTGATTGAGTAGCTAGCCCGTAGTCGATAACACTACCGTAAGAACCTGTAAGCTTGCCTAAGCTGGCATCGCTACCGACTCTACCATTCAGGATATACAAGTTGCTAAATTTACACAATTCAAGTAATCTACGGCCATACGTGTCAAGTGGATGGTTATCCTGTCATATTCGATGTGGGGCCTCAGGTTGTGGGCTAACTATTGCATCCTGGGTGTAATGCCCAAAAGTGAGTAATTCGTCATCAGCGTTTAGAATAAAATAAAATTAAATATTTAGATTGAGCTGCGAACTTAATAATTTCCCATTCTAGTTCGTCAAATGCGGATATAAAGGAATCTTCCGATGTTGCAGATGGTATATAGATAAAACACATTACACCATCTTGTTGTCGAGAACACATTTTTGAGATAGAGATATCCAGAGGGTATATTCACTATCTGTATCTAGCCGCTGGATATACCGGGATATTCTGTTATGGACTAGAACAGAGATGCCTCCGGATTTGCGGCGAGCGTTTTATCAAGTTAACGAATAATTTTCTATTTCAATTGTGTCTGTATCATCTATTTTAGTCTCTGATATTCCCAGTATATCAAATTGGTTTAGAAAAGTGTCCATCTCTGGGTATTTAAGTTTACCTAATAAACCACACACATTTAGGTAACCAATATTAATAGGTTTGCTATTTTCTGTGCTATTGTTGGTGGTGGTTGTGTTAGTGGTGGGGGTGGTGGTGGTGTTGGTGTTGGCGGTGATTGTGGTAATGGTGGTGGTGGTGGGATCTTATTGGTGGAGGTGGTGGTACTGGCATTGTGGGTGGGGTTTTTGTTAGTGCTATTGCATTTGTCTTCGTTGTCGTTCGTTAAGGTGCTGTTGTTGTTTATCATTATGGTGGCTGGGGTGTTGGTATTATTGGCACTGGTGGCAAGTTGTTTGTTGGCTCGCTATCGGCGCCGCGTCATCTTATGTTGTTGTTGTTGTTTTTGTTTTTGTTGTTTTTGGTGCCTCTGTTGTTGTTGTTGTTGTTGTTGTTTCCGCCGCTGCTGCAGTTTGTGGAGAATATAGCATGTATAATCATTATTATTATTATTATTATTATTATTATTATTATTATTATTATTATTCTCAACTCCATCGTCATCATCAACCTTAATATCATTATCGTCATCATCATCATCCTCATCATTTCTCTTACCACAATGATTATGATCACAATTATTATTTGTGTATTTTCTACTGGTGGTAAGGCTTGTGATTTCAATCATAGTGGTGGTGGTGGTGGTTGTGCCTTTTGCTGTATCTTTGTTGTTATTTTTACTGTTACTGTTGTTGTTGTTGTTGTTGTTGTTGTTGTTGTTCTTGTTGTTATTATTGTTGTTGTTGTTGTTGTTGTTGTTGTTGTTGATGATGATGATAATGATGATGCTGATGATGTTGATGATGATGATGATGTTGATGTTGTTGTTACTTTTCCTGTTGTTTTTGTAGTTGTTGTTGTTGGTGGTGGTGTTGTTGGTGTTGTTGTTGGTGTTGCTGCTGTTGTTGTTGTTTTTGTTGTTTTTGTTGTTCTTGTTGGCAATTTTACTGTCCATGTTGTCCACTGCATAGCAGTTATTTGGCATAGGGTCTGTCTTCACTCTGTCACCATTTACTGAGTATACAAGGTTATTCATTATTGTCACGACGTACGCCAAGCTGGATGGTTAGTGCGTGGTGCTGCCATATGTGGATATCGTCCGGAGGTCCATTGATTGCTCGTGTACGCAGGTCCAACTTTAGGGGTGCCAGGCAGTGATGCCCATTGGGAAAGTCCTCCGTTCACAATACTTTGTGGGTGTGATTACTGTGGGTAGTAGTCATCAGATTGTTCATTAGAACTGGCAGAGGGCACCATGCCTGTCTCGTGTGAACAGTCTTGAGCCATAATATGTCATATTTGAACGTAGAGTTTGTCCACCACAAGTTTCGGTCATCTCCCGTCTGCGCTTGCTTCGTGGAAGGTGGGCATGATTATTCGCCTTCGGTCTCTGATCTCAGTTGGGAATTGATCATTTACGTTATATGGTGACCCCCGAAGCATTCTGAATGCAGTCGTTCTGACAAGTTCCTTATCGTGGTAACGTGTGAATCATGTCACTATCTCTCTTGGTCGACCTTTGGGATTTCTGGGGATTTCTGTTTCGCGGCCCAGTCCTATGTACATTTAGGAATGTTATTTTGTTCTCTATCTTCATAATGTCGCTAATGAAATTTTGTATGAGCAACTCCATATTCTCTCGTTTTGTTTCTGTGTTGTTTTCCGCGATTCCCGAAAAGATTAGATTGTCCTTCATTGATCTAAGTCTTAGGTCTAAGATTTCTTCATACAGTACCTGGCATTTCATTTTTAAAGAATTCACCACTGCTATATCCTGCTCACGCGCATGCTGGACTGTTTTCTCGAGATTGTCATTATCTAGCGTTTGTTTTTGCCTGAGTGGTTCGATTTCAGACCGAAGTTTTTCCTTCTCATCATGCACGTCATCATGTTTGGCTCTCATACACTCTACTGATCTTTCTAGATTGTCTACCTTGCTGTTAGTTCTACCCATTTCTGTACGGATTTCAATCATCTCTGTTTCCATACGTTGTATTCCATTTTGGACATCCATTAATTTTCGGTCCACGGTGTCTAACACCCTCAGCTAGTGGTCCGTGGAGGTGAGCTTACTTAAAATCGATGTTACTGTTGTCTCCAGGTTGGGAGCATCTTGTAACGAGTGGCGTGCCGAGTGTGATCTATAGTAGTCGGATCCACGTGTTGATGTCCACTCTAGAACGTCATTTGTTCCGGCAATAATCCGAATTATATCATCTAGTTGAGCAGAGGTTACGCAATCAGGTGTGATGGCGTTTAGCCTTGCTGCCGCGCTGCCCGCTCTCTCAGGTGTACTCAACACTTTCCGCTTGAGTTGATTGTTGTGATCCACTTTATCCGATGTTGACATGCGCTGGCCCTGCACTGGCCGTCTCGTAACTGCAGGTCACTCATATATCATAGTCATGCTCTGCGCGCCGGTGCGCGGCTTGGACACGCACTAACTGCAGGCTAAAACGGCTATGGCTGTGGCCTCTAGCGAACGAGTAATTGACCAATTTTGAACACTAATTACGGCGTTTTAAAAACATTTATCGATGATCACTATGCACACTGCTTAACTACGTGGCCTTATTAGCCACCTCATACAAAAAAAGTATCTCAATAATTCGAGTCAAAACACTCAATATTTCAATACTTTTAGAGCACAAATCTGCCATGTCTTCTCGCCATCTACGCTTATCAAAACCAGACACACTAGGCAATTTGCTGGATCCTTACCTTCCAGCTGGTGACCGTATACATTATCATGCCATGGCAGCCATGCCTAGTGCGGCCATGGGATCAGCAGAGGAGTCACCTTATTTAAGCCCTTCTGTGCGGAGCCTGTATACTCCCCCTCACACGTGTCACGCATGCATGCACGCACCAACAACGCACACGTAATGACCGAGTATCATGACCACTCACCTACCGACAAACATGCAGGTGTTAGAAGGTTAACCCCCTCACTGTAATACAACCGGCGACGACTACCGACCTTCCGCGCTATAAATGTGGACGCTGTGACCTCGGTGCTTGACCTTTTGACCTATAATGTACCACACTATTGGGAACCTTCCAGCCCAGTTTGGTCAATATATGTTGAAGAGAACCAGGGGGTTTGACAAATTAGCTTTTGTGACTGACCATCTCACTGGCTGACTAGCTGGGTGGCTGAGTACGACCGACCAACCGACCGACAGACTGACAGATCGACCGAGCGACCGACTGACCGACTGCCTGACTGATTAACATGATGGTTTATTTAGCTGCTACACGCATCTAGAAATTCTGAGGGCGAGGGTCGAAAGAACGTATACACCGTGGTTAAAATCGTGTTCGCAATTAGTTACGCGTATGCCCCTATAACATGGTAATTGGGCTCATTTCATAATTGGACCACTGCCCTATCATATTAGACAGCGCTCAACGACACTGTCCATAGACATTAAATAAATAGTGGGAGTTAATGGAGAGATGCTCAGTGATCCGATCTGCCACTCAAGCGTATGCCGCCATAATCAAATACGTCACTAATTAGCTGACATCACAATAAAGATGGCATATCGTTCGTCACGGAAATCTAACGGTTTGTCACGAAATGTACTAAAGGACCTTTCAATATTTAGCTATGCCCCACCCATATCGAGCTAATCTCCACCCATGTCAGGTTCGTGGTGGCAGAGATCATTCTCTGAACTTCCTGACTATCAATTTCCAGAAAACTATACAGGTAAGCTGTTGAATATTTTGGAACTAATTTGACTGGTTGCTGTTGCTGCCTATGTTTATTAAATAGTAGAGGCATGCAATTCCTACAATGTATTGGACTATAAGGAGTTAAAAACTGGCCATATAGAATCATTTATGACCTAATGATTATGACCGCATGCTACACGCCGCTAGCTGATTATGACATCATATGGCGTCATTACTCTGAAAAGGTCGATAATATGTCGTTATCTTGCCTGTATAATTATTTTAAAATTTTGATTCTGGGAATTCAGTGATTTAAACCGAATCCAACACGCATATATAGGTGGGCGGAGCCTAGGTATCAATGGGCGGGGAATAGCTAGAAATGTACCTGGGAAATCCAAGGTTTCTGCAAATAACTTGAGCATCCTGGTTATCAAACGAATCATCACAGACCGTCCCCCACACACCACCAATCATGACTTCAACACGGCCTTCGGATGCGTTATATCCTCCTCTTAGACGAATTGCAGTAAAGGTACCTGCAAAATATAAGATACACTCACAGTTACCAATGGATAGATCAGACCTGTCACTCAATGTAGGACCACATTGAAACTGTGATTCTGTGCATTCAGGGTAAAATGTATGTAAATCGATACCAACATGAGTAAAGTATGCACGGAGCATAACTAGAGTGCTCACTTATCCAGCTATTGTCCTTTACTGGAGTACTCCAGTTTTAGCTATGCCCCGCCCATCTCTAGCTAAGCCCCATCTACACCTTGCCAGGGTTGGAATCAATCCTTGACCGCTCCGACTATCAATTTCTATAAAACTATACAGATAGGTTGTTGAATATTTTGAAACTTATTTAACTGGGTGCTGTTGCTGCCTATAGCTTGTTTATTAAATACTAAAGACCTGGTGACCGTATACATTATCATGCCATGGCATGATAATGTCCGTTTAACAACCTTTAGTCAGTCATCAAGTAAGTGTTCGTGACAAACATATCTACGTCATTCATGACGTAACTGATTGCGACGTTATCATACACGTCGCGTACCTGATCACGCTGTTATATGATTAAAAGACTGGAACGGTCAATTTGTGTCAGAACGAGCTTGATGACAGTACTTTGGTGCAAAAATTCCGACTGACTCGGATAACCACCGATGATTTGGAGGGGATAAAATCGTGTTTTTTAAAGGTAGGTGGTCGAGAAATCAGATACAGCGTTATGTTCTGTCTTCTAAACGCATATTCTGTACCATGTTAGTTGTTTTCAAAGACAACTGGCCTTTCTGTCATAACATATATTGTTAGTGTTTATGCTTCATCATGTGGTTGGTTAAGCTTTATTATTTGATTTTTCTTCGACAACCGCAAGAATGGAGAGATCCCATCTGTCACTCAATTATCTGGCACCATAACCAAAGTACATGCCGCGTCGGCGCGGCCGAGTTGTTCCTCACGTAGATGTTCAGTTCTGTACGCGAGGTATGGGAGTTGTTGGTTGTTTCTGCGGGCATCCCGTTCATTGAAGGTGGGAGTCGGATGCTCCAATGAGTACAAAAGGTGGTCTCTTGGATCGGCGGAATGATCACGTTCCAGTGAGGTCGTGCAGGCATTCCTTCGCGCATCATAGTTCACGACCACCGTCTCATCTGTGCCATTCGTAAGCCCTATATGCTGTAAGTACATGATGTCACTTGTTTAACGTGTTGTAGCTGTGATGTAGTTCGCCATAATCTGATATGCTGCCAATGGCTGATTTATGTCAGTTTACGCCGACAGTTGACTGGCTGGTTTAGTGAGAATTATAAAGATCCTAGTAGATAAATAGCTCGCCTATGCTTACTTATCCTAATGGAGCAATAGAGACGGAAGGTTACCAAGGACTTTTATAAGTACTATATAACACACGAAAAAGTAAATCTCCCTTAATAAGGAGACTTTTGTCGAAGCGAGAGCCATTTCATTCTGGTCCTGATAGCTAGCAAGAACGGGGAGCAAACTATGATTCGAAGGAATTACATGTACCTACTATGTACATAATAAATTGCATTCACTCCCAAAGCTGACGTGCATTGTCAGAGAAGATCTGACGCCCAGGCATGCACGCTAGGTGATCTCACGGACTTAGTCGTCTTACGAAACTCTCTCATGTGGCTTTATACATGCATACTATCCTAATCAGGTGGGCGCGCTTGGAACATACCCAGTCCGCCCGTTCCATACCCAGCTGGGTTGGGACGATACGTACCTGACCAATCGATCCATGCTACACCAGTCCCTCCTAGATTGACACCCGTGGCAATCGATACCGCAACGCGGATCAAAAGCACAGGTGCATGCTAGGTGAGAATTATAGACTTCTCGTGCAGGCGCGTAGCCGAGAGGAGTAGTTCTTGCCTGGTATTTATTTTTTCAAGCCTTTTCTTTTTTTATGTTTCCATATTGCGGTAATTGCTCTTTTATTTGTTTTATTACCATCATTAAGCTAAAACAATGGCTCGTATGCGCGTTCTTTTGGGTGACGGATAATTCACACACACCCCCCCCCCCCACCACCCGCGAACGGCCAAGCTCCAACGTACCTAAATTCAGATATACAGATATAAAAAAGTGTGTATATATATATATAATACATATCACAACAGAAGATGAGTACAGTAAATTATGTATGCATGCCAATATATGAGGGCATGCATACAGTGCGGCCCGCTATTGCGGATCCGCACGGATGGCTCTCACCATCCACATATCCGTCTCACTTCCTGGAACGAGAAGAAAAATAATAAGAAAAATAGCATATAATAATAAGCCTGTAGTTCACCGGGCAGCCCCAGCAATAGCTGGAATGGCATGACAGGCAAAAAGACGTATTCGCTGTGGTATGCTGTATACTTACACCCCATAAAATGTGCTTACAGCATAGGGATTCGCAGCGATTATTTTGATGAGACACAGCTATGCAATAATTAGCCTAGCTGTGTAGGATGACAGTGGTCAACCTAGGGACGGAGTTTCCATTTTAAAAACATATTTATAATAATAAGAAAACGATTTAAAAAATAACCATAAATCCACTTTTCCGCATACTTAATCAAACATTCTGCCGCATCCACGACAGTAATGGCCATAGGTGTCTGCTGACAAGTTCCCCCAGCGGGCCTGGGTACCGCAAGCCAAATAAGTTGGTCGTGGTGACTGATCTCTGGGTGCTGATATGTGCCTAGAATTAATGTTCTCTGTACTAGTGTCTGATGAAGTGGCGGATAGATTGAACGCATGCGGTGCGGTGGCGATAGTAATGCTGGGTGTTCGGACTATCTCAGTTGTGGTGGTCACTGCCATTATGGTGATGCTCGCGGTGGTGGTGGTGGTAGTACACTTTGACTGGCTACTGTCGAAGGCTGTGATGATGCGGGATAAGGTGGCGTCAATTACTGATGAAGTTTGCTGATCTTGGTGGCCTGGATGAGTTTGCGGGCGGAGGTACGCGGCACTGCTCGGATGTCTGGTTGATGCGCAATGCGGCGCTTCCCAGAGTAAGGTGTGTCCAGTGCAGTGGCCTTGTGGATGGTAGGATCGACGAATGCCTAGATGTGGTGCTTGTGGTTGCGGTGGTGCTGCACGATGGTGTCATGGTGCTGGTGCTGCACAATGGTATCGTGGTGCTGGTTTCCTGTGCGGCTTCCTCGTCGATCATTAAACCCGTTGGTGATATAGAACCGTCTGAAATGTCAGGTAATACAGGACTACTTATTATCACAACTGAAATTGGCTGGCCGAATGCGGATGTGGATGATGTTGCTGTTGTAGATGCTGCTGGTGTCGATACTGAGGGTGCTTCCGGTGTTGATGGTGCTGGTGCTGTGGTGGCGATGGGTGCTGTGGTGATGATGACTTCTGAAATGGTTGCTGGTGCGGATGCGGAGGCTGTCTTCGAATGCGGTGAGTCAGGTTGGTGTCTCTTAGTACGTTTGGTCTTGGCCATCTTTCCGGTTGGAATCTCTTAAATTGGTTGTCATTCTTCTAAATGTGGAGCAAGGCTTTCAATTGCTTCGTCTTGCTCTCCGGGTCCAAGAGTAACTACTAACACATGATGTTTATAAGATTCGACGTGCATGATGCCGTACCGAGAGGCTGAATACAGGTACTTGCAGTCTGAACAATATGCCCTTTGAAGTAGGTGATCTCGGTTGACATGTAGTTTCAAATCCGAGGTCTAGAAAATTCACGTTCACACGGCTGGCTGGTGTATAATTTCAAAGTACACGGATATCTCCTAGCAGTGTCAATTTGCGTTTGGTCGTCCGACCTATCGGATAAAGCAAGATCGTCCACAAGCGACACTATTTCCACATTGTTGTAAATTTGGGGACCGCAAATACCTAACCTAACTTTTCCTAGCTTCTCATATTAAACTTTCCTGATAGCCAATAATGTAATAAGATAAATAATAATAATAATAATAATAATAATAATAATAATAATAATAATAATAATAATACAGCAGCATTTAGTTTGCGACACAAAAGAAGCCTAACGCCCAATCTTCCCTTGTGTCGAGTTTGAATGGAAGATGAAATTCTAGTGCGTGCTTTCCTCTTTTTATAGAGTTTGGTGACGTGACTGGAGGGCAGATGACCACACGTTTAGCTTTCTGGGTGAGCCGGCCATCTCCATAAATGGATGTTGTCCATCGTATCCTCCTGCAGTCCGTTTCTATATTCCTTACGTAGAAAGAGAGTAAATATATATACAAGTAGGAAAGTACATAAATTCCATCCTCATTTTGCGGGAAATCGGGTCTCCGATCAACATTAAAAGCAGGAACTACGTATTGCTGTGGATGCTAATTTTTTAATTAGTGTGAGGCGGTTTCTATGTTAGATGCTTATAAACCTGCCTGTTCGAATTTCAGGGTGGAATGCCAAGTGGGGTGTGGGAGAGCGTGATTATGTCAGCAGTCTGTGACTCCGACTCATCACCTCTCTCCTCCTCCATCACGTCTGTGGTAGCCACGTGGGAGGGTGGTTCTCGTGTGTATAGTCTTTGATCTAATTTACTGGAAAACAGTGGTGTTGATCACGTGGTCTCTTGTTCTGAAAGCACGTGGTTGATCGGAAACGTAGGTACCTTTGTTTACATGTCGCTATTTGATGTTGATGACTAGTAGAAATTGGGTGCGAAAAATAGAAGTATGGCTTTTATTTATCTGTTCCTTAGGACAGGGTCCCTATATTTTGCGCGTGATTTTTAACATGCGCCTTCTCCTGTGTCCTGAATGCTATTCCTGCTCGTGTTGATTCTTGAGCGGAATTCGAAGGTAAGATAATTTTTTGAAATTCTCTGTGGTGTTGTAGCTGTCTAAGTTTTGATGCTGCCTTGCGAGCCCGCGCGCTAATGATTAGTATACGCAGTAGAATATATTTGTTCTTAATCAAAATTAGGACAGTATAGCTGACTGTGCTTTATTGTTTGGTTTAAAATATCCATGGCTTGCGGGCGTCAAGCCTACTGACCACGCCACGCAGAACTGTATTTACCAGGTTGGCAGACTGGCAAGCATCCTCCGCTGTGGGTACGACTAGTCGCACCGCACCGAGACACACACTTAATTATTACAGTACAATTCGGAAAATGCATGCCACAGTTGTACAATTTACAATATCGTCGTATGGAGATTGTGAAACAGCCATCCTGATGGTCTGCGCCTCTGTTATGTTGGTGGGGTTGATTGATACGTGCTGATTTTCTGTGGATGATACTTGCGCTGTAGTGAGGAGTCAAAGTGTTAATGCAGTTCAGGGAGGGGCACGGCGGTGCTTGCGTTGACAACTTTATTGGATATGATGTATTTCATTCTGTAATGGTTGGGTCTTTAGAACTGGACAGAGCTATTTTAGAGTGTGGATGACCATGCAGGGTCATGTTGTACTTGAATCAATCCATTATCGAACTTCACTTTCCTACTCGTTATCGATGACAGACTGCAGTTACAATGCTCTCATAATAAAGTTGGCTGTTATTACGTGTAGATGTTGTGTTTATTTTTAGTTGTTTAACGTATGTAGCTTCCAAGTGGTGGGGTCTCCTTGTGACGTGTAGTGCTGATATTTTTTATGTCATTCTCCTCACCGTATTATCAGTTTTCCGCATACTGGGGTGGGGGTGTTTGCTGAAAATGTTGACTTGTCTTGTCGAGGGTAGTGAACTGCTGTAGGGTAGTTGGGGATGATGGGTGATTCTGGCGTTCGGTTTTCAAAGCTAGGGAATGCCGGATCTGTTGCTTTTCGGAAACGTTGGGGTGCAGTGGGTGATGAGCTCACAACATTCGTGCGGTAGGGAATGTTGCGGAAACAGGTGTCTCTATCCTTTTCTGTTGCAAAGGGTAGGTGCATGTTGGTTTATACTGTTGGTAACGGTCATAGGGCGGTGACGACTATGCTGCAGATGGGGTGGGTCCAGAATATACCCGATTAGCCTCCTATAAACGGATTTGTATGTAGTATTCGCGCAATGAAGAATTGACGTATCCAACCTTGATGGCAAGTGTGTCTCTGGTGCTCCTGGCGTTCTGTGTCTTGGTATGATGTTCTGATTGCTCACGGGTGGGTGGGGGCTTGGTAGGGCGTTTTTGGTGGTGGGTGCCCTTTGGATGTGGATGGGCATCTCCCATTCTACGACGGTGGTACTCTGTCATAGTTTTTAAGTATCGGGAATATTCGAGCTGAGAATCTGCTGAACAGGCTGCCTCCCCACCCACCATCAGCCATGGGGGAGGGGTGTGTGTGACTGCGGTGCGAGATGCTCCCTCTCCTGAAACAGCAAACTCTCTCATATCTGAAGATGGACAGTCAACAGACGATGAGTGGAGTGTGAAAAGGACGGTGTGTGTGATGTCCGAACTCGGTGTGGAAATGAGGGATGCCAGTTGGAGTGGGGCTGGTGTTGCGGATGGATGGGGTGCAACTTGGAGTGGGGTGATCCAGCGATTTTATGGGATGGAGGGGGGGGGGTGTACCGAGTTGTGTGGTTTTCCTGTTGTCGGGAACAGAGCAAGGTCTCATCAAACCTCATTACGTCCATGCCATTTATTACATGTTCCACACCACAGAGGCATGGCTTGAGGCAGCCTTAGCCTCAGCCTCTAATTCTGGTAACTCTATAATTGTGGTAATAGCATGAAGTGGGTGGGAGTGGGAAAAGGTCGGAGAAACCACTTTTCCATCCTTCCCCATGGACAGCACAAACGAGAAAGTCTTCAGATACGACTTCCCAGATCTTGTAGATCCGCTTTGAGGAGGGAAAGGGCGAGTACATGACTCGTCATCATCCTCAGCATTAGTCATATGTTCACCGCCCTCCTGGTTTGGTAGGAGAGGGCCGAACTAGCACCGTGTTGCTCGCGACTAACGTTGGGAATACTTGTCTCAACAAAGACATATGTCTGGGTACCGGTGCTACGTGAACCACCCAGTCCGAGCTCTGGCACTGGGCCGTCAGTAACACAAAGTTTAAGTCGATCGAAGTGGATGACTGAGGCTAAGCCATCCGAGGCGTGGATCTGGTAGGTTACGTCCGACTTCTTACCTACCAACACATAGGGGCCTTTCCACTGGTAAATCAGTTTACTCGGCACGTTTGCAGAATGTCATGTATCGTGACCTATGGATCGCCATGCATGCGCCGGTCATACAATGTTATCTGACACTGGTGTGGAGTGGATAGGAGATTCTCTCACTAGCTCATGGGCTTGTTCTATCCACTGCCGCATGAGTTCTATGTAGCGAGATGGTGAATCGTTCTCCCCTAGAATTCTGGGCATGGCCAGATCCAGGGGCAAGGCTAATTCGCGGTCTAACCTTAACCGGGCAGGGGTATAACCCGTGCTGGAATGTATCAAGGTGTGGTATGCCATAAACACGTATGAGAGCCACAGATCCCAATCACGACAATGAAGTTGTGTTTCCTTAGTCAACATCACCGTGAGAGTTATATTGTACCTCTCTACCATGCCGTCTCCATGCGATAAGGTGTTGTACGTGTTTTGACTATGTGAAACAATTTGCAGAGTTTGGAGATCAGCCGGCTCTCAAAATTACTTTCTTGGTCAGAGTGCAATTCATAGGCCATACCGAAGTGGCAGAACACATTGCTAGACAGAACCTCTACAACTAGGTATGCCTTTTTGTCTGGTAAAGCGAATGCTTCTACCCATTTCGTAAAGTAGTCTTGTAATACGAGGATGTACTTGTTTCCTTCATCCGTCAAATTCAAGGGTCCGAACACATCAATAGCCACTTGCTTCTATGGTGCACCAACAATTTTACCTTGTAAGGGTGCGGTGTGGTGCTGGTCAACAATGTGTCTTTGACATGGGACGCATTTGGTGACCCACGCTTTCACACTATTGCGTTTCCTGATCCAGTGGAATCTTTGCTTGATCCGCTCCGAAGTTCTCGCCATGGCTAAATGGCCCATGTTGACATGTAACTGTTCTAGTATCATGGCCTTATAAGGCTCATGAATTATTATCTGGTTATTAATGTAAATAATGCCATTGCACATATGACACTCCCCAACACTCTGATAATAATATTTAGCCATTGCGGATGATGGCTGACAGATTCCTTTGGAGGACGTACCCCCACCTGGATCCAGGCATATATCTCTCGTGCTTGTGCGTCTGTTCCCTGTTCATGAGCGAGTTTCTCCGCATCCCAGTCGGTGCACCCCAGCTCTGGAAATACGGGAACTGGCTGTGTTGTATGTGTCATGGTGGTGGCGGCCACTTCGTGTTCATTCTTGATTCCAATTCTGCTCAGGGAATCGGCATTTCCATGCAGCTTGCCGGGTCTATGAACAACATTGAAGTTAAAGGCCTGCAGTGATTCCTGCCACCACGCTACCTGGCCCTCCAGATTTTTTAGGTTTCCGGGCAAGTGTAGTGAGGCATGATCTGTATAGAGAGAAAATGGTTTTCACTTAATTTACTACTGGTCATGTATGCGATTACGTATTATGGCCGTCAATATTGTACCTCTCTTCATGGTTGCATAACGTTTCTCTGTCTTGTTCAGAGTATGTGAACCATAACCCAGTACCTGCTCCATTCCATCTTCTTTGATCTGAGATAAAACTGCACCTATTGCATAAGCAGATGAATCAGTGTCTAAGATGAAATCGAGGTTAGGGTAGGATGAGCAAGAATCGGTGCATTTGTCAATTGTTCCTTCAACGCCCTGAGAGAACCTTCACACTCACTCATCCACTCGAATGATTGATCTTCCATGGTGATCTGGAATACAGGGGATGCATTCTCACTGAAGTGATGGATGTAATGACGATAATACTGGCAGAGGCCGATTAAACTCTGTGTGTCGGTGACTGAAATGGGTGTCTGCCATTCTGCTACAGCTTTTGTTTTTGAAGGTTGAGTGGTTACTTCATCTGCGGATATGACGTGTCCCAGGAAGTCGATGCTCTATCTGAAGAAATGATACTTCTTGGGTTTGACCTTGAGGTTAGCGGTGCAGAGCCGCATCAGAACCGTGTCCAAATTGGACAGGGTCTGCTCAAACGAAGAGTCAAATACGATTACGTCGTCAATGTAACAGAGACAGATTTCCCATTTCAAGGTAGTTAATACCTGTTCAATGAGACGTTCGAACATTCCTGCAGCATTGCACAATGCATACTTGCCAGTACCCTAGCCAGGTCAAGTGTACAGAACCACTTGACTCCGGACAACGAATTTAAGGTGTGATCTATCCGAGGTAACGGATATGCGTCCTTGATGCTTAGATCATTTAGGCGGAGGTAGTCGATACAAAACCACAAAGACCCGTCCTTCTTGCCTACTAGTACTATGGAACTAACCCAGGGGAATGCTGAGGGCTCTATGATGCCTGTCCGCAACATGTTTTTAAGGTGTGCATCTGCTTCTTTATGTATGGGGAGATGTCATACCGGCTGTCATACTGGTCGGTTGTTCCCTGTGTCGATGGATTGTCACACGAGATGAGTTTCTCCCTGTGGAAAAGCTTTCCTGATATTTATAAAGTATTCGTCGTATATCATGTGTGTGCGAATGTATTAGTCCAACAGTGGCACGCAAATATTAGTCAGGCAAATGCTCTGGTATGTTGTCTTCAGAAGCTGTTGCTGTTGTAGGTGCGGTGTGGGATGTCTCCAGTGACATCACATCAACCAGATGGCCACAGCGAATAGCTGGGACAAGTGTTACTGGGTCCGTTGTTCCAGTGAATACCCTGAACGGTATGCGATTCTTGTTGGTGGTGTCCACCATCATTCATGAACTCGCACATTGGGAGGCGATCATGTATTCGGGGTTGGGGTCCAGCATGGCTATCTGTGTGTTGTCTCCTAACTATATGACAGCTTCATTGGCGCTGATAATATCAGCACCTTATAGGGCATCGATTTAGATAGAGAGGAACTACACCTCGCTGAATGAATTGCCTTTCCTCTATCTGTATCACAATGTTTACGGTACCAGCCACCGGAACCTCAGCTCCGGTAGCTGTTTGCAAAAATATGTTGGCGGGCCTAAGGGGTGGCTTTCGATGAGGCACGATCCTCTCATAGAATCGCCTGCTAAAAACGGTGATGGAAGCGCCAGTGTCCAATATGGCCCTGGTAGAAATTATGACAAACAAACAAGCACACTTATATGATTTTGCGGTGTGCTAGCAGAAGAGTCTCCAGGGTTACTTTTTGCGGAATCTCTGTTGGTGCGGTGGTATTCTATACGTAGTCAGCTTGTTCCCCTATAGCTTCCATGAGTCGTTGTCGTGGCTGCTGATTTTGCTTGGGCGACGACGGAGCGGGGGTAGCGATGGTGTTGTATCGGATGCTGGAAGCGTATACTGTGAGTTTGTATACACAGCAGTTTGGATAGGACCAGTGCGGTGGCAACATATGGTTACCTGCACCAGCCACTTGGGACAATGCATCATAGTATGTTTAGGAGATGCACAAAAGAAGCAATGGCGATGCCACGGCTTGCCTCGCTGTACGTGGCGATTTCTTTTGCGGATCCATGATGTGAATGGCTGGTTGTCATCCGTATTGCTACTACTACTGCTGAGTGCAGTGGGTGATGCCGATAGGATTTGCGAATTGCATACGACCAGAGGGCATCGTGTGTTAGGTGCCTTCGTGGGGGTCATGGTGCTTGTATAAACGTTGTTTCAGTGGAGGTGCTACAACCAACCACTGCCATTTTGCAAAGGAAAGAGGGTTTGTTAGATGCAGTTATTACAGGATCACAATTTTCACAGGCGGGGGTGGGGTGTGGGGTGGGGTGTGTGTTGGCAGTGCTGCGGATGCAGTGTGCATCATAGGCACCAACTTAGGTGAATCCGGGTGTATGCTGATGTTTGATTTTGTTGAGGTAGCGTTCGTGGTTGCTGTTGATGTGTCCACCTGACGTTGTTGTCTATGGACCGCAGTTGAGCCTGGATGCAGGTGTGGGCACTGAAGTGACACTCTAATCAGTACATGTTCTAGTTTGATGGCTGCTCAGGCTGTGGTGTACGATGGTCAGCTGTCAGAGTCATGGAGGAAGGACGGTGCGGACATCATTCCTTCCAGTGGCCCAGCTGACCACATCCAAAACACACGTTAGGCAGCTGTGTGTGCGGTGCGGTGCTACTTGGTGCTGGTCATGTAGTCTGCTGTGTGGAGACTGTGGTGCTGAGTGTGGTGACAAAGTTGGTGAGTGTGGCGATCTGTTTACTTATCTCTTCTAATCTGCCTTGCGTATTCTGTTAATTGCTGTTGTTGTGCTGGTTCCCGCGTCCTGGGACGTTATTATGGCCTCCCAGATGGCACTTCCTCTAGGCGCGTGATTCTGACTGGTGTGGTGCTTATAATGTTGTGCTGTGCTGGGGGCTGTTGCTGTTGCTGATGCGGATGCTGATGCGGTGTCGGTCACGATGATGAGCTTAGCATCATTTACCTCGTTAATAGGATGCGTCTGGCGACGATTAGCTTTCTCCCATTCTAGGAAATTCTCTATTCTTATGGCTGTTGCGGTAAGTGATTTTAGATTGTAATGTTCTAAGAGAAACAGCTTTTCTTTGAGGGCTGAATCCATGCTTAATGCATCAATAAAGGTGTCTAAATGAAGATGGGTTACTCCTTCGTGGTTTGTACTGGGATAGGCATGGGTAACAATTCGACGGATATGACTTGCTAGTTCCAGCAGAGTTTCTTCTGCTTATCTCTGCAAGATTTTCAGCTGACGACTGGTTTCCCCGAGGGCCGTATCCCCGAATCGCTTCGATAGTGCACTTTCCAGTTCTGTGTAGATAGGCATCATGTGTGACCCCAAATCTGCCAGGACCTGTAGGACCTTGCCTGACAGTTTTGCGGGCAGATACTCTACCATCTGCTGGTCCATCCATCGGTTTGTGCGGCTGCTGATCTCTAACTGGCACTTGTAATTAGCCCAGTCACTCGTCCCGTATAATTCGGGGGCAGCGGAGAATGACCCGGCCATGGTACGGTGTCACGGGCGCAAATCCTGGTATCGGTGCAGGGGAAAGTGATGCGAACGCGGATGGTGGTCTGTAGTTAGGTGGTGCTGTGGGTAGATGTTCTCTTTCCAGTCTGGTATCTCTCTGATACTGCGTCCGTAGTGGAGACCCCCTATGATGCTGCTCGCTATGGTACACAGTTGTAGGCCCCGCTCATCATCTAATTGGTGGAGGACGACGAATATGTGGTGACGTTGCTGAGTATGGCGTTCCTCATATGGAGTGGGTCCAGGAGATTGACGAGGGTGGTGAATGGTGCGTGTATGCTGTTGTACTGTGTCAGTTGTGATCCCATGTTCCAATGTTCATACCGTGGCGCCGCAGGGTAGCACAGAGATGAAGTCCTCATTGGAGGTGATACAGGCCATGGTACATGCTGGGCAGGCCACTGGTCACCTTCAGTAATTCTGCGCCAGGGAAGTTCTGGTCATCATCAGTAATCACACGTGTGGTCCTCCTATCATAAGATGCTACCTCTACGTCGAGGGAATGTTGATCATCGTCTGAAGGGGGTGGTAACGCGCGGGTGTTGAGTGTGGGTGCATGTTCGCTTCTCGTTCGGGCCTCACAGAAGGCGCTAATTGTAGCCTCCAGGGTTACAAGCTGGTCCATCCGATTGTCTCATAAGATGCTACCTCTACGTCGAGGGAATGTTGATCATCGTCTGAAGGGGGTGGTAACGCGCGGGTGTTGAGTGTGGGTGCATGTTCGCTTCTCGTTCGGGCCTCACAGAAGGTGCTAATTGTAGTCTCCAGGGTTACAAGCTGGTCCATCCGATTGTCTCGTTCTGCAGCACCGCAAATGCATGATGCACGGGAGCGGGTCTGCTGGTTAGCTACGGATCTCGGTGTTGCGGATTTTGTGTCGCATCTCTCCGGAATATACAAAAAACGACTTCCTGAGCCAGTGGAACATTCATGTTCCAGTGGGGCGGTGCGACCATTGTTGCCGTGATTGAACCACACCGTCTCATCCCGGCTGTTCGTGTTACCAGTGTGGTGGTTCATTGCTCGATTTAAGAGTTTGGTTATAATTTACGATTAAAAATAAGAACAAAAAATGGTACTCGTTTGCTGTTATGAGAGAGAATATAAGTACATAGAACTGAGTTGGTGTCTTGTCTATCATGGTCCTCGCCAGAGGTACCTCACCGAACATTGATTGGTATAATCCATGAGGTATCCCCGCGAAGGAGAGCATTAATGTGGCTACTTATTAAATTTAATATAAACTATTATACCACTAACACAAATATTATTGTTTGCGAGAAGAAAGGGCCTCGCGCGGGCCTCTGTCACAGGAAAATGCCTTCAACTCCGAAGCAGAGGAAGAGAGACGGAAAAAGGGCCCCTCTCTTGTTCAAACATATGCTAAAGTGTGTAAAGTGAGTCAACTTAGTGAAATTATAAGTCATAGTGATGCACGCTGTATTAGGTGAAGATAAGGCGGACGATTTCCGTAGAATTCAACAGCGCCACCTTATGTAAGTTAAAGATACTGTTTTGGTAGTTGCCACTTTATGTATGCGGTCATTCTGCTAGATCCTATCCCAACATTTAGTTTTGGTTTTGAGATCGGCACCCGGGGATTAACATTTACCTGTCTTTAGGGTTATGTTAAAATGCCCAGAGATGCACTCCTGGCCGGTTAAAACAATATAATAATTCTGCAGTGCTTCCTACTTTGGCATGGGTATTCGCAGATACAGAGGGGATATTTGCGGTCATCGGCACTTTGGTCTTCACCGCTCAGATCGAACCAACGTGGCGGAGGGAGGTTCAGACAATTAAGCCTTGCGGCTTGGAGATGCGTAGACAGAGACAATCACTCATTTGCTAGAAAATAATGACACGGCAGTCATTTTTTTAAGCAGACAAAATGTATGTCTGCTTAATTTACTGAAGCATATTCAGCACACTTGCACCTGTTGAGGAATAGATTAATTAGCTTTAGTGTATTGTTTGGGTTTAATAGAACGTGATTAAACGGTGATTTGACACGATAGATTTTCATGTATTTTTGTTATAATTTATGTTTTTTTCGTCGACCAATTTCAGTCGTATATATCTTCGCGTATGTGCAATGCTCTTAAACCAGCACTAAGCATACACACTACACACTCTGAATATAACTAAAATCCTGCTACATATTTAATTTATGTGCATAAATACATGATGTAAGCACCTGCTCTGACAGTAACACCCCCAAAATTTCACCCAAAACAGACGAATAGCGGTAAATTGCAAAAAAATGTACCGTGTTTTAGCATTCTCTTGAACATTCTCGATTTTCAACATCACGCAGTTTTGTGGAAATTCTACAAGCACTCGGTAAAACTATATTAGCTAGGGTAATCATATAACAAATTGGTTGGATAAATGCCAATTATATGTTTCACTAACGTTTTCTTAAAATTGTAACTTTCATGCTAAATAAACGAAAATGCTGCAATAATAATACAAGATTACCAGTTTTCGTTAGTCATCATCGTCATCATTTTACGAGGTCCACCATGTCATAGACCTTACCTTTGGTGGATGCCTGCGTTGAACTCTTAAATTAGGGCAATTTATCTATATGAATATAAAGAATGTCGAATCTTGCATACGCCCTTGGATTGTTATTGCTTCGGAAGATTGTGTTGGTATTGTATAATAATAGTATTAGTAGGCCTACATGTGCTTTGTTTTAGGTTAAAATTGTGTATTTGTTTGGTTGGCATTGTTCAGAACCCTGGGGCCATATTCGCGGAGCGGGCGTAACTTAGGCACATGCCTAAGTTACGCACCTATTTACGCCTCTACTTATTCCGTAATCACGAAAGGGTGCCTGACTTACGTCAAGAAGAGTAACTTAGGCGCGGAGATCTCTAGCGTTTTAATGCTATAATCAGCTGTTCACGAGTGGCGCTTATGACGCGAATGAGGTCACAGCTGTCAAATCTTTCTGGAGACTGCCAAGAAGTGTAAAAGTATCACAACATTAGGACTACTTAACTTCATGTTTTCCAAATCCCCGTTGACAACATATATCGAGAACTGTATAAATATTAACATTATCTTCTAAATTAACGATTGAATATTTTTTTAATAATTTTCAGAGATTATTTAGCAAGCAATATTTGGATAAAAGGAAACGCAAAATTAGGACTAGGTTACCATAGGTGTTGCAAGTGTGTCAACTACTTGGTTGGAGAAGACTAGACTATTTCACAGAAATACAGGTCAGCCTGCATTTTACTAATTTATGGCACACCAACATTTCCGATAAATATCCCGCTATAGATATGTTGATTAGCGAGTCCATAAACAAGAGGTGAAATGGGCTCTTCCACACACACCCACCAGCCCACCCCCTCGCACCCCGCCTACTTAGATATGCATCAGCCACGAATTCGGCCTACAGTGCATGTATCTGCAAGTCCCGCTACACACGCCATCACCCACCCACACGCACGCACGCACGCACGCACGCACGCACGCACGCACGCACGCACGCACGCACGCACGCACGCACGCACGCACGCACGCACGCACGCACGCACGCACGCACGCACGCACGCACGCACGCACGCACGCACGCACACACACAAACTCACGCACGACGCACACACACACCCTGGTAAGTCTGTGACGAAAACTTCAAGCCTACATTCGATTCCAAATAATCCAATCCAAGACAAGTTTCACTGCTAACGACCAGCACTTATGACGCTTGAAAGAGTCAAAGTAACTGCTGTGCAAGTGAAGAGATTCCAGACCTTCCCCCTCCTGTTTGTTGTCATATTGTACAACTAAACAGTTTTCAGATTTTCTGGACATTTTTCCCCCCAGATTTCTTTTATCAGTGATTTTTTGTATCACTGATACAGTTGTGGAATCTTAATGTATGGTCACAATCTTTTCTGCGTGCACACCCCCTAATTAGTTTCAAAACATGCAACAGCTTACATGTGCATCATGTCATCACTCATGTCATCATGTGACCTGTATGGTTACTACGATATCAGTGGCACGTTCGGCTTTTGCAATGTTCTAGCCCATAACTAGATTAGCCAAATACCATTTTTGTTTGCTTCAATGTCACTTATGAACCATTAAAAGTATGTCAAAATTGTGTTCTGTGAAGCGTGAAAGGTAGGTCACAACTTTTCATACGCAACACACCTTCATCGTATAATACATCTACACGCCAGGTTTAGTTCCAGTATGTCAAAACTCTTGAAACAATAGCCTAAACTAACATGTTCTGTAAAGGTCAATGAACCATGAAAAGTAAATCAAATTAAATCACGATGACCTATTTTTTATACACCGTGCACCTCCTCTCTAAGGTGCATCAACATATCAAGTTTAGTTTCCGTATATCAAAAACTCTTGAAGCTACAACCACTGCCTGGACACAGATTTTCTGTAATGTTCAGTAAACCGTGAAAAGTTGGTCAAAATTAGGTCACGTTGACCTACCTACCTTTCACACTCTGCACATCGCCTGCATACTATGCATCCACGTACCAAGTTGCATGACCGCACATATAAAAGTCTTGAAACTATGGCCCGGACAAGCCTGTAGAGGGCGAATGGGTAGGCAAAGCGGTGACTACGCTTGTATATGCGGAATGGTCCGGTAAGTGTACGAACTGTGTCCTTGGTGGATTTACTATTTAATAACTATTCTGCTCAATAGGCATCAGCAGCGCCAAGTGAAATTAGCTTCAAACTATTCAACAGATTACCTGGAGTGTATAGAAACTTTGATACTGGGATTATGAAAAGTCAGGGTTCACAGTATATTAATTGATCCCAACACGCACACAGCATGGGCAATTAGACCCATCCTCTATTGCTTTTAAAGCTCAGTTTATCTTACTTCCGACTGATTGGAAACAGCAACAGCATCCAATCAAATTAACAAGAGGTCTGTGAGGCGCACCTGGACCATTAGCATTTTAACTACCGTATTTGCATTTAAATACGCATGATGGGTAATTTTCGAAAAAACAGGATGGTTGCAAAAGGAATTGACCAAACAAAATTATCGTTTGATATTTTGAACCATATCGCCCAAAGATCATTCATCCCAAGTTTCATTGAAATTGGGCCAGTAATTAAGGAATAACGTTTTAACCATTCCCACTCTGATGTCAATAATCTTTTACTATATCAATAGCAATGAAACAGGTGTACGTTTTTCAACAATTTTATGGGTTATGTTTCTGTCTATGACAACATCTTGCACCAAATTTTCTGAAAAATGAACACCAAATTTTGACATCGGAGTGGTAAGAGTTAAATGGTTTTGGAGCATTTTCGAACAATTTAGGATGTCAGCCAAATATCGACCAACTAAAAATTATGAATTATATAGAAGTTCTAGATTCTACACCTATAGAATCCTTCCAGCCAAATTTGCATAACATCCATCAAGCTGTTAGGGAGTAATACATATTGACACTTTCTGGTAAAGGTTTCCTAAAATCTATGATTTTCACCCCAAAACGTGGCAAAGCAAAATTCTGAATAGAAGCTCTGGAGCCTACCATGACAGGGTCATTCTAGACCCGGTTCCCAACAAACGGGTACCCGTCTGCCAGCGAGGCTCATTCTTGTTTGCATAGCAACAAGAGCCATACATGAGTTTCTTAAGTGTTTCTGTGCCTTAGTTAGCTGTTTATTCTCTTCAAGGAATTTGGATTTACCATGGAATGAGCCGCTGAATCTCAGATGGTATTTTTTCATGTTATTTCTAGCTGTATGGAGACATAGGTCTCCACAATTTCGTCTGTGTCGCATGTTCCAATTTCTGACCCCGAATCTGGGACGTGTGGCGACACAGAAATATGCCACATTGGCCGCCTTCCTTTAATCCCAACGGCGATCGGCAGAATAGGAAATAATGTGTTGGCTGTACGTTGTTTTAACACGAAGATCGGCTGACGTCGTTCTCCGTGTTATCCGAGCGGGTGACGTCACACCCGTGTTGATTCTCGGATGTTTTATTGTGAAGAAAATTTTTCATTTATTCCCGCATCTTGTTCTGGGTGCTGCGTACTTTTTGTAGCAGGAAACGTTGGAATTATGTCAAGCTTTTCGTGGTAATCACGATCTGTTTACATTGATCAGTGGTTTCAAAATTCTTGATTTAAGATGTGTGTTCTGCGGTTTTACCGGGTTCTACAGCAGTTTGTTTATCATTTTGTTGTTTTCCTCATGTATCGCTTTTGCCTTCGTTTGAGAGTATAATTTGATATTTATTATTAAATATACCGTGAATGCTATGCGATATGGTTCCTGGTTCCGGGATATGCATCCGTCAGGATTAGTATATGGGTGTATTTATGTCCGCTATCGGGCTTGTTGCCAGAAAATGCGATCTTTGTTGTAACGTTGCGGGGTGGGGTGCTGGAGGGTGCAATTAATTTATGGTCAATATATTTGAAATTTATTTGTCTGCCTTCCATTTCTGTTTCATTCCGCTTGCTTATTTTAGGTGTTGTGCTTATTTTTAGGCCAGGCCTACCCCGCCATCTTGTTCGGAATGCCACAACCTTGTCAAACTTGCCTACAAAGACCATGTCTGTTTTCGTTGTACACCTTGTAATGTCGATAGTAGGTGTAATGTGTGCTCAGTGTGGCCGGTCGAGATGTTGGTCGAGTTCTTTGCCCAGAAGGACTTGGCTGGGTCAGGCGGTTCGAAAGGAAATCGTGGAGCGTCCGTTTCGGCCCCTGGGGCGCTCCATGTTTGCAACCAGAGGTTTTGGAGATGGCACCTCCGGCGTGGTTCGGGCCCGCTATGCAAGCCTTCTTGCATAGCGTCCTGCCCACGCTGGCGTCGTCCTAAATTCCGAAGGCTGTACGACAGTCTCTTCCCGTGTCTGGTACGGACCCTGTCCTTGTGTCCTTGGACAGACTTCTGGCCTGGCTACTGAAGGAGCCATCTCGTATGGCTCCCTGGCAGTCCCGTCGGGCTCTGGCCTGATGGGTTCTGTCTCTCTGCGGCCACCTCCGGGTGGCCCAGTAGCAGTAGCCGATCCGTCTGGCATGGGAGCCGTTCGCCAGGACGGCTCCAGTGTCCCCTCATCTGGTGACGACTCTTCGGAGTCTGAAGATGATGAGGCCGAGGAGGAGAGACTGTTACAGCCTGAGATGCCGCGGGTGGAGAGCATGGAGGTAAATTCCATCCTGGACAGAACCACCTTCCATCTGTCTGGCTTGGTGCAAGCCAGGACAGTTTCTCCACCCGTGGTTGAGGACACACCGGTACCGGGCATCCGTCCAGTGCTGGTCGGTTTGCCGCCAACTGACACGGCGGCGGATGTTGCTGGCCAAGCTTGGTACACGCCTATCTCGCCTGATCCAGCGGCCACACATGGGGTGTCGTTGGCGTCCGTGTATGGCCACAGTTCCACAACTGCTACGGGTCCACACAGTTTTCCGTGCATCCCATCACCATGGATCGGTGAACGTGCGGTGCTGGTGTTTCTGGCTTACCAGCGGTGGCTCCTAGCCGGGAGGCCGCTGCTGGTAGAACCATGAATGCGTCAACGGGTGATGCATTTACGGGAGTGTCCTCTTCAGAGACAGACTGGTTCGAGGCCCTGGCTTGGCTAGCCAGGGTGGACCCGTTTGTGTGCTTGGCCAAGGAGGACACACCCTGCCCATCGGTTGCGTCGATTAGTACGGGGTTCTTGCCCGTGGCTCGAATCCAGTCCATTGGGCTGGATCCACGGTTTAACGAGTTGTTGGATGCTATTTATAGCAAGCAACTCTTAACCAAGAGCTCGCTCTCTGTGGCCTCCAGGGATGTGCGGGCAAGTTACCGTATTCCCCATGGGGAGTATGACAGGAACGGTGCGGTGCCAGTGGTCACTGAGCATGACCACTGGGTGCTGGGGGTTAGAGTGCTGGGGCAGGTGGCCAGGTCTCAGGTACACCACAAAGAAGTCCTGTCAATGTGCGATGAGGGAGTGAGAGCACAATGAGTGCTGTTAACCACTCTTATCGCCTGCTTCAGTCGGTTTGGGCTGAAGCTGGGGAAGGCCACCCTGTGCCACCTGTGGTGCTATCCTGCGTCAATGATAGCCTGGTGCTGTCAATGGACACTTTGGCCATGGTGCAAGGGCGTGTGACTAAATACAGGAGGCAGATGGTCCTTGACCATATGCGTCCGGCTACCGCCGTCAGGGAGCGTTTGCTTGGAATGCCCCTGAATGGCCCTAGCATCTTTGGTGGCCAAGCGCGGGTCATCTTAGAGGATACAGCCAACATTGCACAGAATCGGTTGGCGGTCAATCTGCAGCTAGAACTGGTGAGACAAGCGCACGCACTAGGGGCTGTAGCTAACTGTACAAGCGTCCTCCAAGAAGCAGGAACAGCACAAGAGCAAGGCGAAAGCCAAGCCACCTTCTTCTGCTTTTGCTGGGCCTTCACCACCGCCTGCGGCTAAGAAGGCGAGGAAGGGTGTGGCGGTCCTGTCCACCCCACTGTTGCTCCTGAATGCCGAGAGGCGGGAAGGGTAAGGGGAAGGGCAAGGGTAAATCCTCCAAGGGCGGAAAGAAGGGAGCTGATCGTACCTGAGGGTATGCGAGCTTCGTTGGTATCTGCCTGGACCGCGCCTGTGTGACAGCAACAGCGGTGCCAGTTAGACCAGTCAAGCCAAGACCAAAATGGTTCTCTCTTTCTCTCGTCAAAAGAGGCGGAGCGGATCGCGAGCCAGACACCGGCATTAGGCCTCAATGCGTTTATAGTGGGTGGAAGGATCATGCGTTTCGTCGAGGCTTGGCGAGGTGTGACGTTAGACAGTCTGGTCCTGGGACGGATATCCTAGGGGCGTATGCCAGAGAGGTGGAATTTTCTACCACAATACCTGTCTTTGGCACCTGTCTGGGCTCCCGTACTAATGGAGCCAGACTAGTTAGAAGCCATTCAAAACGAAGTGTCAGGTTTGCTTCCAGCAAACCAGAACACCAGGCTTCTATTCAAATATGTTCCTTGTCCCCAAGAGCACAGAGGTGTGGAGACCCATACTCAATCTCATGCCATTGAATTGGTTTATCCATATGCCACGGTATCAGATGGAAACTCAGAGGTCGTTAATAGCAGGATTGAGGAAAGGAATGTGGTTTGTGTCAATCGATCTGAAAGATGCATATGTCCACATTTTAATGAACAGTGGTTGTCACAGGTTTCTGAGATTCGTGTTTCAGAATCTGGTATGGGAGTTTGTAGTCCTCCCATTCTGCCTATCGACAGCCCAGGGGTTTTCACCAGAGTGGTCCTTGCAGTAACAGCGTTTTTCAGAAAGGATAACGTGGCGCTTCACACCTACATAGACGATTGGATTATCAAGGCGGACACGTCAGCCAGGTTAGGAGTAGATACTGCTCTGACTCTGAAGTTGCTTTCAGATCTAGGCTGGATAGTCAACAGGGAGAAATCCGGGTTGACACCCACTCAACATTTCGTTTATTTGGGGATGCGATTCGATCTCGAGGAGGGCAGGGTTTACCCGTCAGATCCCAGAGTGGTGTCTCTGTTAGCAATCCTCAGGAGTTTTCGATTGGGAAACCACATTCAGGCGAGGCGGTTTCTTCAGATGCTGGGCATGATGGTCTCCATGGTGCAGGTAATCCCGTACGCTGCTCTGCTGTGAATACCAATCCAGTCGTATTAGATGTCTCTGTGGAAACAGAGAACATAACCCCTGTCAAAGCTGGTACCAGATTTGGAGCCAATAATGTCGCATCTTGTATGGTGGAAGAAGCATCAGATTCTCCTAGTACGACTTTCGCTGCACCTACCCCGCCCCCAGCTGTCCGTGTACATGGATGCATCGCTGGAGGGGTGGGGGCCTGCCTGGGAGAACGCCAGGTTTCGGGCACATGGACTCTCCAAGAGAGTCAGCTGCATATCAATATGTTGGAAGTGATGGCAGTGGAACTGGCATTGGAAAAGTTTCTTCTAGAATTCAGAGGAAAGGTGATATTGATACGCTCGGACAATTCGACAGTAGTATCATACATAAATCGCCAAGGCGGGACAAAGTCACCCACACTATGTATGAAGGGGTGGCACTTGATTCAATAGTGCAGGAATTACTCAGCAGCTCACATTCCTGGACGATTGAACATTCTAGTGGATGCTTATCTCGCAGACAGGGAATTCTGCCAACATCTTCGAGCATTGGGGCAAACCAAACGTGGACTTGTTCACCACAAACGAAAATTCTCAAATCATGACTTATGTCTCGCCGATTCCAGATGCAAATGCCGTCAATACAGATGCTATGGCGATAAGCTGGAGACGGATGAACACTTACGCGTATCCGCCCACCATTCTTCTACCGAAGAATTTGGTGACGATCAGGGCAGAACGGTGCCTGTCTTGCTAATAGCGCCATTTTGACCCAGCAGAGCGTGGTTCACGGATCTTCTGGATATGTTTGTGGACAATCCAGGGCAGTTACCAGAGATTCCGAACATAATCTCCCAGACCGAGGCACGCTTCCTACACGAGCAGGCCGAAATGTTCAAATTGATTGAGTTGGTGTTATCAAACAATGTTCCACGTCAGAAGGCTTTTCTCGACAGGCTGCGAGATTCATCGCAGCCACAAGAAGGAGGTCAACCTTCAAGTCATATAACCACAATGTTAACAAATTTGCAGAGTCGTGTGAAGGGAAGGGTATTGATACCTTTCAATCCACTATTCAGCAAATAGCAGACCTTCTCTGTGAGCTGTTCTATTCAGGACTGGCTCCTGTCACAATTGCTGGATACAAGTCACCTTTGGCATCAGTTATCCCATGTCTAGCCAACAGGGATAGTGCAGAGGTTGCCCAGTTGCATGTGATGGTGCAGGGAATGAGCCATCTCCGACCGAGACAACCGGTAGTCATTCCAGCCTTGAGTCTATCTTTGGTGCTTAATGTACTGGCCAAGCACCCTTTCGAACCTTTGGATTCGGCTAGTCTGAATCATTTGACTCTAAAGGCGTTTTTTCTGTTGGCAGCTTCCTCAGCGAGAAGGCGCAGTGAGATTCATGTGCTGTCAGCAGAGAGGGACCGATTTATTGTTTCCGGTGAGGGTCTGCGACTACTGCCAAGAGCAAAGTTTATGTCAAAGAATCAATCTTTGAAATATCCCGGCAAACCGATCATTATACCGAAACTAACTAGGTTTGATCGTGATACCAGTGTCTGGTGTCCAGTCCGTGCTTTAATAAGTACAAAAAATGGACGGACTCTTTACGGTAAAATGATAGACATCTGTGGATCTTCCATAAGAAGCCATATGGCGCCGCATCCCGAGATCCTATCTCTTGCTGGGTAGTCGAATGCATTCAGACTACCTACCCGATAGCGACTTGGCATCAGGTGCAATGCGCAAGGGCTCACGATGTTAGCAGAATAGCCGGCTCGACTGCCCTTTACAATGGTGTTCCATTAGAGGACATCATGGTTGTTGCACAATGGCACTGTGAGTCCTCTTTCACGGATTCCTATATGAGGGATGTGTCAGACTCCGCCAATCCACTCGCTTTGGCTGTTTCGAGTCGATAGTTAAACGGCCACACTGTTCTTCTCCCTTTTGATACTTGGAAAAACAAAAGTTATGGAACAGACATGGTCAAGCGAGAGGAGTACCACCATGAATGTCACGTATGGTCGAAAAAGTGCTTGGTTGATGGCTCCACGTCAGAAATCCAATATTCATAAGGTAATTCACGCTTGACAGTTTTTAGGAGAAAAACGGGGTGGGGCGGTGATGCGAATATGATTCGGTCCCAAAACTTGTCGGTCCTTTTAGCTCTCCATATGTCAAATGTAAGTCTGAGATCTTTCGCCAGTGGCAAAAGAAGCTATGTATGGCTTACCCCTTCCCACCAGGTTGCCGTCTAAATCTGGTGTTATCAAGAATAATATAATGGTAAGTATTGATCAAAGGAGAATGAAGGAAATTTCAATTTCCCTTTCTCCGAGATCAACAATACTTACTATTATATTACGGACCCTGCCTCCCAGCCCCACGGAGGCAAGCCATAGGTATTCTCGTGTTTGGTAGCTATGCAAACAATATGAGCCTCACTGGCAGACGGGTACCCATTTGTTGGGAACTGTGTACCGGGTTTGAGGAGCCGGTAATGTTTTCAAAATCTATATTCCTAGAGCAGCTAGCTAGCTAGCTTGTATTATCAAGAGTAATATAATGGTAAGTATTGTTAGATCTCGGAGAAAGAGAAATTGACATTTTCTTCAATTTAAGGAGCACCGGACTCGAATAATGAAAATTGATTCGAGCTCACAGTCCAAATGAAATGTAAATTGACACAATCTAAAAATTCGATCCTGCTGCTGTTTGATTACAATATTTACAGCTTACTAGGGCATCATGTCATATTACCATCTGGTGCGCTTATGGCTTTATTGTCATTTTTGGCTGAGTAGGTTTATCAAGTGCCCTAAAGTTATAGTATACAGGATGAGAAATGAATACAGTGTCCAATCTAGCTTTAAAGGAAGTTAGTGATAGGGCCTCAACAACATTTTGTGGCAGTGTGTTCCACCAGTCTATAACTCGAATAGAGAAATATTTCTGTTTGTGTGTGGTACATACTCTGGCTTTTGAAAGCTTGAATTTATGGCAACGCGTTCTCTCATCTGAACTAAGAGAAAGAAGTTTGGTATAGTTAACTGAATATTTTAAGTTAAGGTTCTTGTATCCCATCAAATATAGACACCTTTGCATGAGATATGAGATGGATGTTGATTTTGGTTCAATTTACCCAGCATGCTATGCTACCCAGCATGCAATGCTACCCAGCATGCAATTCCCTGAATCGATAATCGTTGTGACGCCATATTCGCTTAGTCTATTGTCTATATAGACCAGGATTTCACAAACAAAACCAAGCTGCATGCACGTGCAAATACTCATTTGTCCTCCAGCTCAAGAAGCATAAGAATGCCCGTAGGACGTATTCACAGCAGTGCATTCCATAGTCAGCATTTCAATACTGTGCAGTGTGTGTGTCAATTTTCAGGAGAATTTTGGAGAAAGCTTTTATATACTTTGACAATAATTTGCGTGAAACTTGTTTCTATCAATGACAGTAAGAACATTCAGTCAAATTTTTGTCAAAGTAATTATTATTACTACCCCATGTAGATGTGATACTAATCTGAATGGAAATTGTTGGTACAACAGCTTCTAGTCTATATATTCTAAAATAATCATCATATTTTCAGCCAACTCTAGCTACACATTTGAAGAGCAATTCGACTGTAAGTCGTCGATTTCTAAGGTGCCAACAACACTACCGAATTGTTAGCCACACCCGCGCAGTCAATATCTTACTATATAGGTAGAGTGAGAATATGCCTATATACGCTTTCTTGCCAAGAATAAATGAGTAACAAGCAGTGTGTAAGTTTGATTGACGGATTGCGCATTTGAAATGCATTGGTCGAACAGAAACGTACACACGCTAGCTTGTCTAAATATTTCCTTCGTGTAGGCAAAGCATATTTTGGCCATATTGCTCACTCTACTTAGAAAGCAATATTTAATGCCGCGTGATTCTATAGACAACAATTTGATAATGTTGTTGGTGCTTTAGTCAGCAACAACTTACTGTAAAATTACACTTCAAATCCGTAGCGAGTAAATTATGATTATTATTTTAGAATATATAAATTGAAAGCTGTTGCAGCAACAATGTTCATTCAAATTCGTATCAAATATGTAGCAGTTAGTAGTCGCATTACCCACTAATTATTTTGACAATAATTTGACTGAATGCTTTTGCTGTCATTGATAGCACGAACGTCCATGCAAATTATTGTCAGAATATATCAAGGCTTCTATTTTCTCCTAGAAATTGACACACTTTCTCTGAACAGTTGAAATTCAGCCTGGTAGACACATGAATATTTGCACGTGCAGATGTGTTGGTTTTGTTTGAGAAATACTAACTTATGCAGCCAACAGACTAAAGGAATATGGCGTCAAATAGTTACAACAATTATGGAGTCAGGGCATTGCATACTGGGTAGCATTGCACGCTGGGTAGCTGTGCATACTGGGTAAATTGAATAGAAATCAACAGGCATCTCATAATTCGTGCAAAAAATGGGCACGAGAACTTTAACAGCCCACACATGCTCGTCAAAAAATGGTTAGCCCTCTGATTAGTTCCAACATGGAACGAAATGTCATACGTCTGAATCATTGCATCGCTAGAAGCATAAACAACTCGTGGATGATGAATTTGGTGGAGCAAAAACACCAAATTCTGAGATCTATCCATTCAAAATCAGCCCAGACCCACTTAGGGGAATATAAGCAGTAAAAAACGTTGGTAGGGTTTGATTGTCCACAGATTTCGATCAATCAATACTCATACACTTTCGCCACAGTCTCATCCTCACTGTTTCACCTGCGAACATCTTGCCTTCACTAACCTGCAGCAACTCTGGCCACTGGGGTGGTTTTTGAAGATCCTCATAGACACTCAGGATGATGGATCTGGACACATTTCTCCGATATACAACCCCCACTGAGGCCTTATGCTAAGGAGTAAACATTCCAAATTTGAAATGGATCCATTCAAGCTATCTTAAGATATTGAGCGGAAACCACCCATTTTATGATTTTTCAAGAAATCAATGGAGATAACCTCGGTGTCTCTGGACACATGTGGCCGATATGCAAGCCTCCCCGAGGTCTTGTTATAAGGAGTTGAACTTCCAAATTTGTAATGACTCCATTCAAGCTAACTGAAGTTATCTAGCAGAAACCAGATATTGTATGAGTTTTAACCCTATGCCCTAAGGTACATGGCCAATGTATATTATCTAGCTGGTGTGCAGTGTTACATATGCACTGCATCCGGAAAAATGACTTACACAAATGTCTCCTAAAGAGCGATCGCCCCTAACTACATTTAAACCTATCCTATTGAGCTAAAATAGCCAGTTTTAGTCAGTCACATGTCAGGTTCGCATATGAGAACATGCACAGTGACCTCAGTGAAAAAGTGATGCTGTATGGGAAAAAGGTGTATAGTGTAGCCTAGTAAACTGCGGTCCTAGTATTTTTTATAAAATATTCAAAACAAGTAACTCGGATGGCTATTGCCATATATAATTATCTATCACAATATTGTCAATAAGTGAGGTCACACGACCTTGCGGTGCTTGTTAGTCATAAGCACGAAAATAAAGATAATATATACATTAAAATAAAGAGATAAACTAAAAAGATGCGGTCTCAGGTGACCGGCCGGTACCTATTAGTCATCAGTACCTGTAAAATACATGAATACAATAATACAATAATACAACTGGATTCGAATGGTGCTGCTAACCGTAAAATACATGCATACAATAATACAATAATACAATTGAGGAGTACCTATTAGTCATTGGTACGGAAACAGTTCTAAGATCACTGTAGTCGATGCGTCACACTTGAGGAACACGAGTTGAACATTGTGGATGTGGGTCACTCTCAAGAACTGTGAAGGATAACGATTGCGGAAGCGGATGACTAAGAGATAGTCACATCACATTTACACATTTTAATTTAACCAGTGTGTAAAAAGTTACGGACTTCTGCGGAAGTTCGAAGGTGCCCTGTAGTAATGAAGGACTACAGATGAAAGTTATTTGATGCATATGCACCCTAGGTGTTCACAAGACGAGCTGCACCACATAGCTCATGTGGCGCACCAGGCAATGTCCCACTAGAATGTGGTCGAAAAGTTAAATGTTAAGCACGACACATTGTGCAGAATTTGATCACCACATTTCAGCATGGCTCAGCAGGTCCGGCGAGTTATCCATCAAGAGCACCACTCGTCCTACATACTTTTACAAGCTGCTACATTGGGGCCGCATGGCCCATCCACAGGAAGGTCGCTCTGGAGTTGTTGAAAGTGAGGCGGTCTCCTTATTTAATTTCAGCTCTTGCCCCAAAGTGATATCATCCCGGGAGTGTGCAAACACTTGGTTGATGCAGATGCGGCAGCTGTGTGCCAGAGATGAGATCTGAAATCCGATGGGCACTGCTGCGGTTATAAGCCAAACAGGCACACAGTAAGGAGTAGCCTGCGTCTCACAATGCCCTGGCCACACAACCTACAACTTTCTCACTCTCTGTGGTTCTGCTCTCGATTCTGATTTCTGAGCTCCTTATATACTCCTCGTGACGTCACTGTTGAACGGCCAATGAGTGAGCGAGCTGAAGCCAATTAGCGTTCGAGTTCCAGGGGCAAGGACGCGATCACGTAATGCACATCCTCCTCATTCGCTCAATACATGGACGCGCTTATGACGTTATTTCAATATTTTGAGCATAATTTAGGGAGCTTAAACAGGGATAACTCCGTCATATCTGATCCGATTTTAAAATGGTAAAGTGTTTTGAAATCCTCATTTCATTCTGGTCCTGACGGGCGTTGTCAGGGAAGCTCTGATCCCCCGGCGCTTGCGCGCTAGGCGATCTCACGGACTTAGTCGTTTTACGAACCACTCTTATGTGGCTCTATACACGCATGCTATCCTACTCAGGCGGCGTGCATGGAACATACCCCTTCTGGCCGTTCCGTATCCAGCTGGCTGGGACGGTTCGTACCTGTCCAGTCGATCCGTGCTACAGTCCTATACATTAAGAGTGGTTACATATTATGTATGTGACTGAAGCCACACGAACGGTTTTGTTCATTCTTATATAATATGATGCGAACGTCATTAAGAGCCAGTCTTCTGACTGGCCGAATGTAGCCGGTTTTACTTGCCAATCGTGGATGGTAATGTCAGTCTGTGTTAATTGATCCGAAACATCTTTAGGTACGGTCAATGTCTAGTTGAGCCGAGGGTCACTAATATTCAAGATAGAAAGCGCCAATGCCTGAATGATCGGAACTACCGCCATTGGTGTTGAGGTTTTCTGTAGGTCCGCTAGTGTATCCTTCTTGTTCGAGCATGGGAGGCGCGATGGATTCGGATGGTGCTGGTGTGGTCGGCGCTGAGGTTGCCGAGCCTTATGGATCGCGGAATACGATTTGTAAACGTCCATGTTCGTCCGAGGATAATGGCTGGAACTGGGACAAAGGCACAGGACTAGAAACCAGACGAGAAGCTGAATGTGGAGGTGACGCTGTGACTGGTGGAATGTTTGTAGAAGAGGTGGACTGTTCTGTTTGTGATGAAGTCTTACATTTATGAGACTTGGTACTCGTTGCATGAACTCGGTGATCTTTGGCTGTTGAATGGGTTTTACAGAATCGTCGAGCGGTAAATAGTGTATTGCATTGCGCACAACAGGCCTGCAACAGTGTATGAGCTCTACCCATATGGCATCTTAATTCGCCTTTCCTATTGTGAGTGCGATCGCATGGTGGTCCACCTTTCACTGACTCTGTACATCGGTGCACTTGATTCATCAGTACTTCATTAGAAGTTACAGAAAGTTACAGATCGGCAGTAAGTTCTTAACATGGGTGAGGAGTTAGTGACATCATAATAATACAGTTTTTGCCCTGGGCCGAATTAACCCTTGTTAATAATAATAAGAAAACAGTTTAGCTAAACTTAGAAAAAGACGAGTTATAAGCGTGAAAATGGCCTATTGCCTATCGACCTTCCCTTGCGCTTAGGATAGGGAAGATGGTTTTTCGGCCACAAGTCCACACACTTTTGGATGGCAACACAGCTTGGAGGAAGACGATCCTGACCTTCCTCGTATGACACCTGTGTTATGCGACAATACTTATATAGGTAGGTTGCTTAACTTGGTTAACATTTTCTAGGCCGCTATTCAGCCATGTGAGAAGAAATACGCAGATAATGATAGGAGGCTATGTGCGGGCATTCCATCACTAAACGCACAGCAGGAATGACAACCGACGAGTTGATTCCAGTATGAACTACGTATTCCTGTGAATGGCCCTAGTTACAGGGTGTAATTTAGCCTATTGTAATTTAGCCCTAGGTATTCTGTGGGGTTAGGAAGGGCGAGAGTCAGTATGTGGTTGAAATCATCTCTTTGTTTCACCAGTCCAGCTGTGCTGGTTGTTGTTATGTCTATGATGTCATGGCTATGAGACGGGTAATACATCCGTGGATGAAAGTCAGGCGTATTGCTATATACAGAGTGAAAGATAATTTGGCAATAAGCAATAGGCCCGCGATAGTACAATACATGATTTCAAGTTGATTGATCCACATGCCTAAGCTCTGTGATCGGCCAGATGTGGTAGATGTTGGTCCCAACAGGCTTCCTAGGATCTGTTTTAACGAGAGCGTGTAAACAGGAAAGTTTGAAAATTTCTTCTAGGAATTACTGCAGTATTTGCCTTACTGCATCAACTCGCACTTCAAATCATGTATTAGATATGTTTTAGTGGTCTTATCCGGGCTGGCCAATATGGATTTCCTCAAGTGTAAGCATAAGCCTATCTTAATGGACTTGTTTCTGACAACATTCGATAGACAGGTCTTATACATTTACCGAGTCAGACTGGCTTCCAAGCTGCCATTACCCATAGGTCGATCAAGTATAGCCCTCCCCAGACGTGGGGTGTTTACACTACACTATAGGTGACACATTTAGTAAACTACAATAATATAACACTATGCTGACTTAAGTACTAAGAATCAAATGGAGATGATTAATATGAGTGTAACGTTTTTCCTTGTGGTGATGATGCGTGTTTGTCGTATGCACGATTTATTAATTTACCAATTTCGTTCAGGCACTGGGTTGCATGTGATAGTAAAACGGTGGGGTGTATACCATTATGTGGATGCGGTAATTGTTTCGTAGAGCAATGAATGCATTCACTTTGTTGCAAACGAACCTAATGGCGGGACAAAGTTACATTAGAACGAGGTTCCATCATAGTTTACTATAGTTCGTGGATCCATCCGTAATTGAGCCTTGCTTTCGGTGGCAAAATTCTACTAGCTACTGACTACAGTCTTCGGAAATCAGCGTTCTCTTGACCAAATAAGCTGTGATGTGTAGATGGCTGGTTTAATGGTGGAGTCTCGTGGTGTCACGTATAGAGGGATGGCATGTTTCCGTATAGCGTGTTACGATTATGTTTTTGTTGAATGGTGAGTCACGCTGATCATGGTTCGACACCATGTATTATGTGTGATGGGCATGAATGTCCTGGTGATGTAAGCATAGTGTCTGGTGCAGGGGACGTTCTTGACGTGTATGTGGTGTGGTGGTGTGTGGCATCGCATCTAGCTGGTTTATGCATAACACGGCCTATGTAGATCGTATGTTTAAGGTGATCGGCACCGGATGGTGATATCCCAGGAGGCTGATTCTGAACTGGTTTGTAATGATGCTGATGTCATACCGAGTTGTGCTGTCCTGAGTGCGCATAGTTGAGCGTGGATGTTATCGTGTAGTAGCAGAGGGAGGTTATCCCTATGGTGTAGCGCATGTAAACATGCGTTTTATAGGTATCACATCAGATTATCCTGTTCTGATGCGAAGTGGTTTTGATGAAGTGCGTTCGGTTCGGTTATGGAATAGAAAACCGTGTATACGAGTGTGAAGTGTGTGTGTATATAAGTGACGCTGTGTATTACAGAGGAATGCTTGATGGCTGGTGAACCGGGGGCCGATCCTGATACAGGGCACAGTTACCCCATGCTAGTGGCGTGGTTAGACATCAGCAAGGGGTGGGATCGTTGGGAAACAGTGAATGTCTTAAATTCGGTGATGGTAAAAGTGGGTTGGAATTGGTGAGTGCAGAATCAGGGGCCGTGGCGGCGGATTGGATATCAGAGCCTGAGAAGCTCTGGGGTTAAGGACATGCTTCGGCTTCAGCTTGGGGGTTGTTCGATCCTCAGTGGGATAACTTGAAGAGAGATGGAATGGGAAGTAGTAGTGGAATAACCAGTCCACCCTTCTCCTTGGACAAGACAGACATAAGGGACTTCAGATACGGCTTACCCGCCGTAGTATGTCCGATCTGAGGAGAGAGAAGTCGAAAACGGATCTCGGCATCATCCTCATCATCGACCATGGCATGGGCCGAATCCTGGCTTTGTAGAATTGGTTCCGATCTTGCATCAGCATGCAGCTGGTCGATGTGAGGCATACTGGTTTCCGAAGCAACATTGGTATGTGTGCCTGTGTTGAGTAGCAAATCAGGGCCAAGTGTAGGCTCTGGAGCCGCACTAATGCAGGGGTTTGCGGAATTTTTAGTATCATGAACCCAAACCATCTTACCGACCTCATATGGGTTTCTATGTATTCAGCGGACATGCCACGTCTTTTGACGCCGATGTACTGTTGGTAACGTGTTGCGTACGAGGTCATGTGCCTATTCTATCCGTTGGTGCATCAGTTCTACGTATACTGATGGTGAGTTTACTTCACCATGGATCCTAGGCATGGCTAGGTCCAAGGGTAAGGCTAACTCGTGTCCTAACATTAGTTTAGCAGGGGTAAAACCGGCGCTAGTGTGGACGGACGTTCTGTATGCCAGGAGTACGTATGGGAGCCCAAGATCCCAATCCCATCAATCAAGGTAGGTTTCCTTCATCAACATGTAGAGTAATATACAATTAAATCGTTCTACCATCCTGCTGTCAAGTAGATGCTAGGGAATAGTATGAGTTTTGACGATATGGAACAGTGTGCAGAGCTCGCAATCAAACACCTCTCAAAATTGGTACCTTGGTTGGAGTGTATACCAAATCAGCAGGAGAGGTTGCTCACAAGGACATCCGCTATGGTGGATGCCTCTTAGCCCGGAAAAACGAATGCTTCTACCCACTTCATAAAGTAATCCTGAAGAATGATGATATATTTATTCACCTCATCATTTGTATTTATGTTACCGAGCACAGCAATAGCCACCCGTTTCCACGGTGTGCCCACGCTTTTAGTTTGTAATGGCGCCACGTGTTGCTTCACTACCGGTCGACAATGTCAAGGGATGAATTTGGCCACGCAAGCCTTTGCCCTTTTGAATATATTGATCAAGTGGAATCTAGTCTTTATCTGTTGAGTAGTACGTTCGATGGCTAGGTGTCCTGCATTATGATGAAGTTGTTCCAGAATCATATTTCAGTATGACTTCGAGATAATGAGGGGATTGTTAATATACAGAATGTTGCTGCGCAGTTGGCATTCCGCATATCGCTAATAATAGGATTTATACAAAGTGGATAACAGATTTTTTAGATTTTTGAGGCAGTAGAGTGATGCATGGTCGGTACAGAGTGTGCATGGTCTTCCGTACAGGAAGTGCTTATAATATTTAGTAAAATAAACAACAGCTAATAACTTGCTTTTGGTGGTCGCATACCGTTTTTCAGTCTTACTGAGTGTACGTGACGTGTACTAAGACTTGTTCAGTTCCATCTTCGGCGATTTGGGATAGAACAGCACTAAAGGCAAATGAAGAAGCGTCAGTGTCGAGGATGAAGACGATCTTAGGATTTGGGTGAGCGAGAATGGGCATTGTTTGTAATTTAGCTTTTACCATATTAAAGGCTTGCGCACAGTCATTGGTCCACTCGAAAATGCGGTCTTTCTCTGTGATTTGAAATAGGGAGCAGCAATGGTGAATGTAAGGCCGATAATACTGGCAAGTTCTGTGGAGGCTGCGAGCGTCAGTGACAGTGGCGGGAGTTTTCCACCCGGTCACAGCTTGTGTCTTCTCTGACTGGGTGCATACACCTTTTGCCGAGATGATGTGGCCAAGGAACTCAACCATGTTCCTGAAGAAATTGCATTTTTTGCCCTGAGCTTCAAATTGGCACTAGGAAAACGCTCCAAAACTTCAGCTAAATTGTTTAAAGTTGTATGAAAAGTGGGGATAAATGCAACCATGTCATCCAGATATCACAAGCAGATTTGCCACTGACGCTTACAGTGTACCTGTTCAATTAGGCGTCACAAGTTCTATGGGCGTTGCAGAGACCATACAGCATTTCACCGAATTGAAATAGGCAGTCACGACAAGTGAATGCCGTTTTCTCATGATCGACCTCATCTATGGCCACTTGCCAATAGCCACATGGGCAAAGGATCCTTTCCACTAATGCCATTCAAGCGTCTGTAATCAATACAGAAGCGCAATGAGCCATCCTTTTTACCAGCAAGCACTATTGGACTTGCTCATAGAAAAGCAGAAGGCCCGGTCACTCCTCTTTCCAACATTTCTTTTACCTGGTTATGGGCTTCTGCCTCCTTCTGTATCGTGAGATGCTGAACCAGCTTACAGAATCCTTTATTATGTCCGCTGTCTATTGAATGGCATACAAGGCGCATTTCTCCAAGGTCTGGATCGCCTGATGAGAAACTTTCCCTAGAGGTGTATGGTAAATGACGTACGTCCGTTTTTTTGCCTATGTCCAGGCCCATGGTGGCTCATAGATAGCGGTCGTGTCGATACTCGTGAAGACCATGCGGATCGGTTTTGTGTGGTGCATGCTGGTTTAGATGGCCCTCCACTGAGACGATTTCAACTTAGTGGCCACAGCGAGTACCTGGATTAATGGTACGGCGTTGGCTTTGTCATTAAAACGCCTAACGGGAATGTGCTTTGTATCATTGGTGTGGACTAACATTCTATGACTAGCGCATTGGGAGGCGGCCATATAAACAGTGTCCAGCTCTATTATGATGGAGTGTGCATTTGAATGTAAGCGTGTTGCGGTGGCCCACAGTAGACGTTCCTGGCCTGGCTCTATCTTTTCCTCACTAGCGAATAGCAGAGCACAATTGTGAAATAGTGACGACTGAGGACCCAGGGGAATACGGCAGCCATGAACATTCTTGTTCTTGACAATGTATAGCACCCTTGGCGGAACTAAAACATGTCCACGCCAAGAAGGGCACCATTCTGAATAGTGACAACCACCACTTTGTGGATAAAGTGTAATTCCTCTATTTGAATGACGATGCTCACACTACCGGCCATTGGAACATTAGCGCCGTTTCCAGTCTGTAGGTAAATGGTGGCCACCCTGACAGAAGGCCGTCTATGAGGTGGGCTGCTCTCCTAGAGGCGCGTGTTTAATACAGTAATGGATGCACCAGTATCAACGGTGGGACTAGTTTACTCGCCGCCGAACAGGCAATCACATTTGTATATGATATTATGGAAATTTCCAGGCAGCATCTCAATTGATCATTTTAAATGTACTCTCTCCGGGTTGAAATGTCTTTACGTGGTAATGGTGGCTGAGTGTAGAATGGGCCGACCTGTCTTCGCTGCTGTTTGGGGGGTGGCAGGGTTGGGGGGAGAAGATGTTTTTTGCTGGCGGGATGCATGCCATGGGTGGGGATGGAGGTGCACATTCATGGTACAGGCGGGGACAGATACTATCTCTAGCCCACCTTCGGCAAAACATTACGTGGTGAGCCAGAGAGGAGCAATAATAGCACCCTGAATAGAATCGTTTATGGTGTTTATTCTTCCGGGTGGAGTTTTTCTTTATTTAATCCAGGACAATTCGTGACCTGGGCCGAGGGGAGGACTATCGACACTATTTGCCTGCATTGGTGGTGGTGTGTTAGTGGTGACACCACAGACAAGTAGGGGCGCAGAGGGTTCTGTGGCATGTTATCTGGGTGTGGTATGTATAAAAACTAGGGGGTGTCACAATATGCAACACGTATCGTGTATTGTGATACTAACGCTTGGAGATACATATATTGCATCGGCCCCGTGTATCGCAATACAGAGGTACATCATGATTAGCTATTAGATTTTAAAAGTAAACACTGACATGACTTATAGCATGCATATTGCATTAATTTCATCTTATGAGCACAGATTTTAGTTTACACCAACATATCTTTGCAAATACATAACGATTTTTGCTTGCCAGTATATTCTCAACCTGTTAAATATGCCACAATATTGACAAACTGTTTTGTTTCACATTTCCTTTGCTGGACGTGATTACAGCCATAACATTTACACATATTTTGTAATTGATACAAGTCATCACCATATCATTTTTATCAGAACAGCCAATATGTAAGTCGTCACTACTCACTAGCTTGTGTCATTCGATGATCCGTATCATGATACATATTGTATCATGATGGGTGTATTATGATACGTATTGTATCGTGGGGTCGTTGGCAATACACACGTTCAATATAAACGTAGGTTCAGCAGCGGCGGTGTAGTCTACCACCGCTGTTCTACATAGGAAAGAGGTTTTTAGGAATGGCACTAGTTTCGGCATATTTTGCCTGGACTCGGCGCATTAGGAGGTTCCAAAACCGAGAGTGTTGTGGGTGGTGGTGTTTGTGTTTGAATGTTTTTACTGTGTGCGGTGGGTATGGGGATTGTGTTGATCACGCCCTGAGCTTTGATCAAGTTAGAGCCATGGGAAGAGGAAGGGTACCGATTTGGCTCTGCGGCCGACACCCATTCTAGTTTAATGGTTGTTGGTGAGGAGTAGGAGTAGGTGTAATTCGGCCAGGAGCCAAATTGTTGGATGGACGACGGCTAGGGCAATTTCCCATCCACTGGTCAGTGTGGCTACACCAGAAACACTGATCTACAGGCGTGATGGTGTGGTTATGGTCTTGTGTCATGGTTGCGCAAAAAGAGGTCACACGATTGGATAGTGATGCCATATGGGAAAAAATATTCGTCCAAGCTTGTATCCTTATTGGACTTTTGCTGATTATTATGGTTGTTGTCATGGCTGGGGCCATAATTGTTATACTTGGATGCTGACTGGTTTCCATGGCCTCGCCCCTTCCCTTTGATTGTTGACTAGTTTGATTGTTAGACTGGCCGACTCTGTTTTCTTGTGTGCTCTGTGTGAGATTTTCTGTTGGTGAAGGGTCTTGGTTGCCGTCTGTTGGCACGTTGTTGTCCTTGTGTGTGACATGTTTACTGGGTGATTCTGTTGCTGCGTATTCCGTTGGCACTCCAAGAAACATTCAATGTCTACAGTGGTGACTTTTACGGTCTTTAAATTGCTGTACTTTTCTTTGAGGGCGTGTTCGGTGCTCAATGCGTCAATACATGTTTCGAGTTGCAAATGTTAGACCCCCACGGCATTGAATTTGGGGAGAACGCCCTACATACAAGCAAGCAGATTCAGCTCGCCAACTCGGGAAGTGTTTCCTTTCACTTAAGGCACAAATCTTTAAGTTGAAGATGTTAGGTCTCACCGAGCATCGTATCGCCGAAACGTTCCGATAAAGCACCTTCGAGGAGGGTGTATGTTAAGTAACGATGCCAGCCTAAATTTGTCAATACATGCAAGGCGTTACTGGAAAATTTCGCCGCCACATATTCCCCCATCTGCTGGTCAGTCCAACAGTTGGTTGGAAATATAATCTTGAACTGACAATGGTAGTTCTCCCAGTCACCTTCCCCGCTGACGTCAAGGGAGGGTGGGGGGATCAGGGTGTTGCCAGGTGTTTGGATGATAGGGGTAAAGTCAGGGCTACTGTGTGGAAAGCCGATGGAGGGGTGCGCGGTGCTGGTTGGTACTGATGCATGGGTGGTGGTGAATTGTGTGATGCATAATATGGTAGCGAGATCCGATGAGTTGGGTCTCGGGTATGTGCATGGTGGGCGGATGGTGGTGGTTTCTATGGGATGCTATAATTCGAATTGGGTACTCGTCTATAGCAGGATAAGCCCTCATATGGCGCGGGGCTTCGGTTGGTCTGTCCGAAGTTCGCGCACTGTATGGCGGTGGGGCCCCGTGAAGATACCTGGTATTGCTACGGGTTTCTTGAGCTAGTTCTATGTGCTTGTATCTCGGCACTGGAGAGTTGGAAAATTGCCGAGGTACGGGCGATTCTCATATGATGGTGGCCGTGGGCGCCGTGACACAAGGGACACGTTTTCGTGGGTGGTCATGATCGGTGAGTGTTACCTCCTCGGGGAGGGTTGTACCGTATTTCATAATCGGGCGTGGTGGGGTACGTCGATCAGGGGAAACTTCGGATATGTTTTGAAAGGATATATTGGCCATGGAAGCTTCCAGGAATGTCTCCTCACTGATCTGTGAGTATACTCGCCGAAGGGGGGGGGAGGGTTGGGGTGCGGATTCATGGACTACATTCACGGGCAGTTTTAGTTACATGGCAGGCCATTCCGACATTGGCGTACTGCCCTACGGGTAGAGCAGTATACCGATTGAAGAGGAATGGCAGGGAGAATAGGCCTGGGTGGATGTAGGCACGTGTGATGCTTTGAGCCCCACATCAGGCGCTACTTTTCACATCGGCGCATCCGAGTTGTTCCCCATGTAGATGTTCAATTCTGTACGCGAGGACTGGATCATTATGATGGAGTTGTTGGTTGTTTCTCAGGGTATCGCATTGGGTGGATGTGGGAGTCATATGCCCCGATGAGTACAAAAGCCGGTCTCTTGGATCGGCTGAATGGCCATATTCCAGTGAGCTCGTGCACCATTCCTGCCCGCATCATAGTTCACGACCACCATCTCATCTATGCTATTCGCAAGCCCTGTGTGCCATAAATACATGATATCGCTTGTTTAAGTTCTAGAAGTTGTGACGTAGTTCGGGGCAATCTGATATGCTGCCGAGGCTGATTTATGTCGATTTATGCCGACCGTTAGTTTAGTGAGAATTATATAAATCCTAGTCGATAAATATCTCATCTACGCGGTAAACACAGATATTAGTGCCACTGAGGCCTATCACCATAGCAAACCATTTAGAACAGGTTTCGTCTGCTTGCCCAGGAATTGTTCTGGCCTCCCATATGACTCGAACGGTGAATAGGTCCAAAAAACAGACTGTGCTGTACAACATTACCAGGGCGAATATCGACTCCACACCGAGTGTCTGACGTAACCACAAATAAGACAAGACAAGGACTAGACAATACAAAAACGTACAAAAGCTCTGTCAACTATTTATGATTTGGCCGAAGAAACTCCTGACGGGCCATGGAAACTTGCTTTTAAAAACTGTGGAGGGCCCACTCGACATTCCTACAGTGAGCGCATGTATCAGAATCAAGCCGTATCGAGCTGATTCCTGGGAGTTAACAGTTAGACCTGAAATTAGGTTTAAATACAAGCTGCCCAAAGTTCACTGCTAGGCTGATAATTAATGAGTTGTTTCGGAGTGAATTCCTACTTTGGCAGAAAGTTAGTATCCTAGAGGTATCGTGGCATAGAGAGGGAAGAGTGGTGTGTCATCGTTACAATGGAGCCCACCGAGAAACCTAAGCGATTTCAGCCATAGCACAACCAAACCGAAGGAGGGACTTAGTAAATATAAGGCAATAGAATTGGTTGAAGATGGGCCACAGTTAGTCACAAAGTGAGACATTTACTGATGGCGCTTTTGGCCCTTTTGCTAAATGGTCTTTCTTTTTGGACTATTTTGCACATATTAGCCACTAGACGTGTGTGGCAGTGATGCTGGCTTTACACTAATAAACAGCCGCTTTTAACAATTACAGCAATCATGTACCTGGCTTGTTGACATAAATCTAACGCAAATCGCTGAGCGTTCCAAGGTTAGGACACTATTGTTGATGTATTATTTTAATCGGCGATGTAAATACAATATATAAGATATAATGATTTGGTGGCAAAGATATACTTATGTATACGTTCTAAAGGAAGACCGGTACAGGCTGTAGTAAATGAGACAATAGTTAGTTAGCAATGGGTCGTAACTGCCCGTAAAAAAAACATGCCAAAATCGTCATCGGCGTTACTCTAAGAATTACACAATGGATCAACAAAAATGACTTTCAAGTTGGCCTATTTGTCACAGCTCCGTGAAAGTGAAAAATGAGTGCTGAATTACAAATGGCGCAGAAAGTCTTTACACTAGAAAAATAGATTAAAGTATTACGGTTGTGAAAAGTACAACGGTGTGAAGTGGTCCGAGTATGTTGAACGACGCAGATTGATGATGTTGGACGTAGTGTGCGAGTTCGGCAAAGGAAAACGAAAACTGTGCTAAGAGATTGAAGTTCGGCACAAGACGACTTGTGCGGCAAGCGCAAGCGCTGCACGGCAAGCAATATCCAGTACAGTGAAGAGAGATACAACAGTTATAATATAACGAGTTCAGCTCAAAGGTTCTGCTCAATTCTACGTATTCAAGTGATACAGAGGTTTAACTTAACCGAAAACATGTTGACACAGTCTTTTCGGCCCAAATGGATTGGGCCGGAATGAGGTAGCGCAGTTTCGGCGCTACGACGGACAGTTGGTGTACCACATTCAGCTGTGGCATGGGTAAAAGATGGCGAAATACAATCGTGGTTATAGGATGGCTCACGAGTCAGTTCACGATACAAAGTTGAGTACGAGTCCGGTTCAGTGGCAGCGGAGCTGGGGACGTGTGGGTGTCCATGGGGCTAAACCCACCCTTAAAATAATTTGGGTGGGGGATAATACTGTAGTTAGGGCCCCCTTAAATCTTTCTCGCGTACATTTTAAACCTCAAATTATCACTCAAAATGAAGGAGATGACATCCAAGAGCATCTATTTTAACAACATGTTCGATAAAGTCCCCGCCACCCCCACAACACACAGTGTTGTGTGTACTGTGCATATGTATTTCTATGGTACTGCCATTGTCCACTGACCACGTATTGCTATTGCTCATAAATCTTATATCAACAATATCTAGGAACACATAAGCAGATCACTGATGGCGACAGTCTGTGATATCATTAACCAGGCATTAACACCTTAACTAGACAGACCTTCTGAAATGATCTTGATAAACGTAGATTTTCACGCCCCGATTTGAAATTGTGGCATAGCAAACCAGTCATTCAAGTGGACCATTTCTAAAATATTCCTTTCATGCTCTGTAAATTGATATGTTCTAAGAGAAAAATTCTCATTTTCCTTAAAAATTGTAACCACGAATTATCACTCAGAATACAGAAGATGACTTCTCAGAGCATTTCATTTTCAAAAGTTTCCGGTGAACGACCCCCGGACACCACACAATATCGAGAGGGAGGCCTCTTCCATGGCCCATCCATTTACGTCCCCTAAACACGAACTCCTGTATCCGCCCCTAACCCCCCCCCCACCCCCACCCACCCACCCCAACCCCTTCCCCCACCCTGTTGCAGAGCCACTCCGCTGCCACTGGACGAGTTATAAGATATTTCCTTTGCTGATGGACCGACCAGAGGATTATGGTGCACTTTTCAGTCAACCCACACTACTGGCTCTGCTGATTGATATGGTTCAGTTTAATCCTAAATTATGCCGCAAAATTGATGATCAGAAATGGCAACTGGTGGATTCGAACGGCACGAGGAGTTACTGGTACTACGTTGGCTGATGCTTATGGCGAACACCGTGTTCTGGATAACTTGTACCTGTTTATCTGTACTGAACGACCACACAATCTCGACTGGCTTTAATGAAGTTTGTTTGAATTGGCGTCTATCAATAGTCCTGGAGCCAAGGGGTCGAACCTGGATTTGCCGGATAAAGTTTTTTCTTTGCTGCATTTTGTAGTATGGGGTACCTCTTCATAATATAGGGGGGATAACAATTCCCAGCCCTTGAGCAATTTCAGATTTTAACCCTTTTATTCCCATTTTGCGGAAAACCCCTAAAAATGCAAATCTTTCCATTATTCCTTGTTAAGTATTCATACCAAAGGCATTAAATTTACTTGTGGTAATATTTGCTCATAGGTTATGTATTGTGCATTCTATTGTGTATTTTCAATGGCTGAACAATTCAAGATATTAACGCTTTTCTCCACGTTTTGCATAAAATACTAAGAAATTGACACTTTCTGAAATTACCCCGGGTCATGTATTATTATAAAGTTCTGGCTAAAGCTTTTGTTTACTAATTATTGTGTGGCCAGGAAAGGGTTATTATTTTTATTTAGTTCTATTACAGTGAGATACATAATTTATGTCTCCATCTATATGTATACAATTAAAACAATTTATACTTTCAAGTAGGCCTATCCTAATGTAATAGTCGGACTTTGAGTGAGAAAATTCGACAAATGCCTTAATAAGCATGGGCAGGAAAGAGTTAATTTTTATCAAAATTATATTGAAATAAACTGTACAATAACTCCCCTATGAACATACATTACCGCAAGTATATTTAATACCTTTGGTATGAGTACTTCACAAAGAATAATGAAAAAGTTAACATATTTAGTTTTTTTCTGGAAGACGGGAAGAAAAGGGTTAATATCTGAAATTGCTCAAGGGCTGGGAACGGCCCCCCCCCCTAAATTATAAAGAGGTACCCCCATACTACAAAATGCAGCAAACAAAAAAACTTTATCCGACAAATCCGGTATCACCAAAAAATCAGCTTGTGGCTCCCGGACTACAAGTCCCTGATTCCAGGTCCTATTCACGCCATATCTGTAACTTAACCCACTTATACACCTGGGTTGGGAGAGGCAACGAGGAATGAAGGGAAATTGCCTATGTGTCCAGGAATCACCAGCCGACCGAACAGAGACGCAATCCCGGATTCACAGCTCTACTTGTTACCGTCTCCTCTTCATGGTAGGTAGGTAGTTTTTGGTTTATTGGCCACTCACACCTAGGTGTATTCGAGCCATGACTCACTCTGAGAGGTGGTTCGAAGTTGGCCCTTATTTCATATCCGATTTTAATCTGGACAACGGATTTGAGTTCCGGAGAACATTTTGGTTTAGATCCGTCCAAAGATGGAGCGAAATGGACCCGTATTAGCGGGAAAAATGTACCGTAAAATTGCCATCTCCATACCTACCGTACAAAGTGACTGTCCTATTTAGTTTATCGCGCATGCGCGGTAGGCGATCTCGCAGATATACGCTCTATGCATACGAACCGCTATGGTCCTATTAGAGTGGTGAAGAGGGAAAGCGCCGGTAGGGGCCATTCTGGCCGGGCTCTAAGCGACCCGTGCTACATATATCACTTATTAGCTGACGTCACAATCAAATGATTTAGGACCATCACAAATTTATCAAGTGCCCTGCTGTAACCGTAAGAATAGCATCCCATTGGACAATTAACCATTTCATAATCATTCTGTTGAGTATTTAAATAAACAATTTGACTCGAGAACTGTTGCTGCTTTAGCCAGAAACAGCTCCCAGTCAAATTATTCTTTTAAATATTCAACAGCTTACAACAGCTTACAGGGATAGTTACCGTGAAACTGAAATTTCCTGAATTCATGGTTCAAGGTAGTAAATCTATTTAAACGCGCGTAACAAGTGGGAGGGGCTTAGCTAGAATGGCCGGGACATAGCTAGAAATTGGCGGAGCATAGCTAGAACTGGGGGGAGCTTAGCTTGAAATGAAACCTTCTATTCCTTAAGATACAGAAACACGACATATATTCAATCAACCATTCTCTCCTCATCTCGTACACTGAATGTAATGCCTCCATAAGTTAACGATCTAAGATTATGCCTCTCAAAAAGTGGCTTGCCTGAGAAAAAGGCCGTGTGTGCGTACGTGCATGCATGTGCGTGTACGTGGGTGCATGAGGGTGTCCGCCAGTGCGTTCATGTATTTTCTCCATTAGTAAAACTTACCAAATGGTGCACCTCTCACTGTTACAGCTGGAATACTATCTTGACAGGTAATGAACACTTCTTCACCCGCCATACAGTCGTGCTTGCCAATCGGATTATGCGAACATCCCAACAAATCTCGTTCCCGGCCAGTGCAAACGACGTCGTCAAGCCATATCACGTACGGTTTACGTACTGGTGGTGCAGAGTCAATTGCATGTGCCCCAGCGCTAGAGATAAAATATTAAAAGCGCCAGCACTAACGTTTCAGGATTTCAGTAATCCCATAGTATGTTAATCAATTGATGAATGCAATCTGCCACTCATGTATGTGCCGACATAATCAATTGCGTCACATGTAGGCTGGCGTCACAATCATAACTGACAGAAATACTCCGTCATAAACTTGGAATAGTCTGTTAAGTGTACGAAGTGTATGTATTTAATGGATTTAGTATGTAAGAAACATTATGTTGAATATTTTGAAACTAATTTGGCGGGGCTCTGTTGTGTCATAGCTTGCCTGTATAGTGATCTTGATATTGGGATTCTGCGAATTCAGGGTTCGATCAATCCAACCACGTGAAACGTGTGGTTGGAGTGGGTGGGGGCGGACCTTATCTAAGAGCTAAAAGTGAATGCAGCCATTGCGCTCGAAGCTATTAGTGCATTAGGCAAAATATGAAAATGTCTAATAAGCCCAGTCCAATCCCATCGATGTATTTCCACGAACTAGTGGACTCAATGCCTAGCTATGCCCTACCACTATCTATCTAATCCGCGCCCACACCCCTCCTTTTAGACGTGATGGAATCGATGTATAATTTGATTGCTGAATTCCCTAAATCCCAATTTCAAGGTCACTATACAGGTAAGCGGTTGAGCATTTTGAAACTAATTTGACGTGGCCTGCTGCTGCCTGAAACCAGTCAAAATGTGTTTCAAAATATTCAACACAAATTTTATTTAATTCTAAATTAACTACAGACAACCAAATCGAACACTTGACTGAAAGGTCTACGCCATTTTGATTGTAACATCAGCTAATATGTGACGTATTTGACGATGACGTCATCAACTTGAGTGATAGACCGTCTATCTCCTTGCTCAGATTTATATCACGCAACAAACTCTATTGTGATGCAGCAGGCATGTACATGACATATATTGTAGCACACCTGTCAGATATTGTAGTATGCTTGGCAAATATTGAAGCATGCTTGCCAGATATTGTAATATGCTTGCCAGATATTGCAACATGTCGGCTGGTATCATAATCATTAACACCAATCTATCACATCTCATGACCAGTTTTAGCTATGCCCCGCCCATCTCTAGCTAAGCTCCAACAACACCTCGCTCGTGTTGAGATGGATCGATCACTGATCTCCATAACTATCAATTTCGAGAAAACTATACAGGTAAGCTGTTGAATATTTTGAAACCTATCTAACTAGGGGATGTTACTGCCTGTTGGCAGCAACAGTGCCCAGTCAAATTAGTTTAAAAATTTTCAACAACATGCTTATTAAATAGTAAAGACATACATTTCATACAAACTGACGAACGGACTATCAAGAGTTTAAGACGGACTAAATTCAGACATCCATGACGTAATTGGTTATGACGTCATATGATGGGTGGATAAACTGGAAAGGTCAATTAACATATTGGAATGCACTTGAGCGACCGTACCATCAACTAGATTGGTCCGCTACAGGGCAACTGTAGTTATTAATTCAATTCATCTTTATTTTAATAACTTCTGTAGTGCACGAATATATAGGGCTCTACATGACAAAAGCAATATAACGGTTGCAAAAACAATACAAGCTATACAGACTAGTATACTGTCGTCGTTGTCGTCATCGTCGTCGTCGTCGTCATTTGTGTTGTTGATGTTGTTGTTGTTGTGGTGGTGGTTGTGTTGTTGTCGTTGTCGTCGTCGTTGTTGTCGTTGTCGTTGCTGATGCTGTTGTCGTTGTTGTCGTTGTTGTCGTCGTCGTTTGTGTTGTCGTCGTCGTTTGTGTTGTTGTTGTTGTTGTTGTTGTTGTTGTTGTCGTTGCTGTTGCTTCTGAGCCACCAACAACTTTCAGTCAAATTATTTTCAAAGATTTTAGCAGGTCCAGAGTTATGGCCCATTGAAATTATTGTTGGGTAACTTGCAGGAGACAGACAGTTAGAATATTCTCTTCTTGATGCTTGGCTACCTCTTCTCTCAATGACATACTAAGAGTGAGGTAAGCGAAACCCGGAAGCGGATTTTATTTTAGCTTAATTGTTGGCTACATGGACAATTACTAATTAATGCGTCATCTTTCGTTTACCAAATATGGGCATGTTTTGTCAGCTTTGACCCACAGCGGGACCAACGTTATTAAGGGGAATCGATAACAAAATTGGTCATAACTTTGAATGCAATCATAGTAAGTAGTAATGGGTCTATCTGTGCGTTATTGTTCTTTTCGTTGGAATGTGTTTTTAACCAATCAAAACCCTCCACTTCAGTAGGCTATTGTTTGGAGAACAATGGCGCACGTATGCACAGGTTTTCTATATAACAATGGCGCACAGCCGCACACGTATTTGAGATCTGCATCACTCTGGAATGTTCTATTATTTTGAATTAGTTAACCCTTAAAAGTTGTGTATTTTACGTTTAAATGTAGTGGCGGTGCTCCGCCCTCCGTGATTATCTACCGGTGTAAGGTAAAAATAATAAGAGATGATGCTTGATAATGTAAAAATAATAGAGTTTAAGAGGTGGTCTGATAAGGGAGGTCGTAGGAGGAGGGAGGAGGCTGAGGATGACTGCTATGGCGGCCGGCCTATGCCTGGCGCTGTTCTCTGCACGTCTTTAAGCGCGCTTGTATAGTTCGCTGTCGCTATTTGTTCTGTTTTTTAGAGAAATCGTATAGAGATTTTAAGAGAATAATTTAAAAAAACATTTTATATTATCGAGGAGTAAATAAGTGTGCGTTAAAGACATAACAAAATGACAGATAATTTAAGCGCCGATATTAAAGAATGTGAAGATGCTGTTAATGTGATTTTACAGCAGATGCGTGACTCTGATGCGGCATGATTAAACGTGGAGTGGCCCTATTCACCTGATGAACATGTGGATAATCTTTTATATCTGGGATCTATGTTGTATGATCACGACTTTTCAATTCTTTGCTCGATACGTATAGCGAATATAGTAATGTTCAGCCGAATGATCACGTGAGAATCGAGTTGATTCATCCTTCTTTGGAAATGCTGATAGCGATGGATTTTAGACTATGGAATGAAATTACACCTGACATAATTTTAGAATCAGTGGAAAAAGCCATACAGTCAAATACTGATTGTAGGTTATCAGAGGGTTTTGAATTTCACGTTTTTCGTATAGAGGACTACAACTCGGGTGGGCGAAATGATACTCTCCTAGGTGCGATCGATTCTAGACATTTAAATTTATTAAATGTACATTCATCTTATTTAGATGAGTACATGCGTATAAAAAATGTATTATACCCGTATGCGTCGAATATCCATTCTGTTTCGCGGCAGGGATATTTTTAGGAATAAAATATATTGAGAAAATGAACAAATTAATCTCTGCAAAAGAATGGAATAATTTGATACTTAATAAAACATATTTGACGCATATGGTGCGTGAATATCATACAGCTTGTAGTATTCCTGAACGCGAAATTAATAGTACTGATTGGAATACATTTCAGGAACATTTTCTCAATCAATTTTCTATTCAAGTCTACTCAGAGTCAATGCATGAACGCCTATTCGGTAGCGCTTCCCCGAGTTTACCGTGCATAAATCTTATGCATTCAGAATGTGATAATCATAGATCCTTAATCACGTCATGGCCGCATTTCTTATGGTACGTAATTACTGTACGCGGTGTAATGCGTCATACTCTAATGATCACTCATGCTCTGCGTGCTGTCGTAGTTGTCAGACACCTTATTCTGATAAAGGATCTTGCACTTCTACAGACGTTACACATAAGATAATGTGTACTGATTGTCATCGTAAGTTTTATAACCATCAATGTATGTCGAACCACCTCTCTAATGGGACCTGCGAAATGGTGAGGGCTTGCCCCCACTGTTTCAGTCGCATACGTAAAGATGACAATGAACACATATGCGGTATGACAAAATGTCATGCGTGTAAAGAAAAGTATGTTATTACTGAAAATCATAGTTATCATAAAGTAATTGAAGAACCTATTATGTCATTATCCCATGCACGCTCTATGCGTACGAATGCCGACAATTGTAGTTACCAATGTTTTCAAAAATACATCATTTATGACACAGAAACATATTTATCGCCTCTCGACAGTAGCAATACTAATATTCCAGCCGAGCATAAAGTCAATCTCGTGGTTGCCAACATATATTGTGATGCGTGCTTCGAGCAACCACTCGAAGACGATTGCTCTACATGTCATCGAGGCACGAATTATGGATATGTTCGCTTTCACGGGTTAGACGTGTTGGATCAGTTCATTAGCTGGTTGACATCTGTTAAGGCTGCGCGTGTCGGTAAACAAATCACTGGAAAATATATTTTCTCTGACTACTTGGTGATTGCTCACAACGTGCATGCCTTTGATTCTCTTTTACTCCTTCAATGCATTTGCAAAACCACTAACCCGCATCTTAAACCTACAAATATTATCATGCGCGGTTGTTCAGTTCTCTCATTTGACGTAGGTACTATTGGGTTTATCGATTCCATTAAGTTTTTTCCCGTTTCATTACGTAAGGTGGGTGATGCTTTTAATCTTTCTGTTCGAAAGGGGACATTTCCCCATCAGCTCAACACACCTTAATATTGGGGTAAGGTAATACCCTTTCCCGAGAGGGAGATATTCTGTCCACAAAATATGAATGCGAATGAATTAATCGAATTTGATCGATGGTACAACTACCAGATATCTAGACACGAGCGCTATGATGTCGATAAAAATCACATCGAATATTGTAATGATGACGTAACTGTCTTACGTTTAGCCATGTCTAGATTTAAGACTTTATTTTCTGAATCGACGGATGGCCAAAACCCATTTGTGACAGGGATAACGCTAGCAGTAGCATGTAATGCGGCCTATCACGCTTTATGGCTTCGACCTGAGAGCTTACAGACTGTATCTGATTTCTCACTAAGAGCAAAACGTGCTTATAGTGTTTTGGGTGTAGAATGGATGGAATGGGTCAGTCAATACGAGGGTCGCCGAATCGCGCATGCGCTGAATGGCCGTGAACAGAATGTGGATGGAATTGATGTATCTGAAAATATTCTTTACGAGTTCTTAGGTTGTAAATTCCATGGACATGAGTCTGCTTGTTGCGGTGATAAGCGTGATACGACATATACACCATATGGCGATCAGACATAAGAAGAAGCATATTCCACGCTTCAATGTTGCATTTCTTTATTTGAATCGCACGGATATATGGTGAGAAGTATGTGGGAATGCAACTTTAAGAAACAAGTCGCTGATTCCTCCGAGCTAAACTATTTTATCACCGAATTGGACTTAGCACACCCTATATCACAACGTGATGCACTATTCGGTGGCCGTACAACCGCGATTCGTTTATTTAATGAGATGATAAAAGCACTAATAAGAGATCCCTATGCCATTACTCCCCCTCCACAGAGGAGTGTGTACTGCTATGGGGCGTGGCAAGATGGGTATACCGATTTGGCAAAAGAAGTTGAATTTAAAGAGTGTGTGAATCTTGAACTAGACAGAAGTTGCAGAACATTGGTGGTGATCGATGACTTGATGAATAAATGCGACGAGAATGTGGCTGACCTATTTACAAAACGTTCTCACCATGAGAATTGTAGCATAATATTTGTCGCACAAAATCTGTTTCACAAGTCAACACGACTTATCAGTTAACTGTCACTACATGGTATTGTTTAAGGAATCCACGTGCTGCATCATCCATTCGTTCTTTATCGAATCAGATGTACCCAGGCAATACAAAATATTTGATCGAATCATATAAGGATGCTACACGCAAACCTCACTCATATCTACTCCTAGATTTGAAACAGCCGACACCTGACAATATCAGACTCCCTTCATCTGTTCATCCGAAGGAGGGGTGTTACGTTTACATACCTAAGAAAAATGGCATCATGTAAAACGGAACGCCATTTACCTATGCTGCAATATTTGGCTACAGTAAAGCCTTCAATCAGAAATGATGTAATCAAACAGTGTTCGAACGAATTGGTGGATGTACTATGCGAATCATGCCTAAACATATTACGTGGGAATGTTCATCTCACTAAAATACGATACAAGCAGCTGAGTAAATATAAAGTGAAAATGCGTACGCTGACTAGTCGTGGTGTGCCATATGCACGTTAAAGAAAATTGCTACAAACAGGCACATTTTTGGCAGCCTTATTACCAGCGGTGATCAGTATGCTAGCGCCATTAATTGGCAAACTGTTCAGGTGAAAAGATGGACATACACGTAAAATGGCGCCAGTTCCTCGTGAATTGATAGGTAATTTAAATGAACAGAGTAAAATATCGTTGCTACAGGCAGATCCAACGATACGTAAAGCTATTAGTCTCGACAACGAGATATCCAATATATTAGCCAGACACGATCTGACTGAGAATGAAAAAGCAAAATCATATTCACAAGTATTGGATAAGTATAGGCATTACTATCAGCAAAAGCAAGGACATCAACAACAATATCAACCAATACCTCTACAGCCCATAACTAACTATGCCGCACTGCCCGCACAAATACTTGAACGTACGAAGATGGGAATACCAAAAACGTACAAGACAAAAGTCAGTGGAGTAATTGATATTTTACGTTCGGTTTCTGACCATTTTCACGTTAATGATATGGGCGAAGTGACAATAGAGGGTACGTTTTTCCCAAAAAGTAATGTACTCGACCTGCTTACAAACGTAGTAGCGCATGGGCGTAAAACTCTTATGGCTGGTATGTGTGATCAAGTGGAGGGAAAGTTTCTTAATCTGTTACGCGACCTAAACATACCCCGCAGATTTGTAGGGCAAGAGAAAACGATGAGACAGATATATAATGGTGCAGAAAAGGATGTTAGCGCCAGTGAGTACACGTCTACGCCCATGAGCAACATAATACGTAGAAAGAGTTCTCTAGCGGACATCAGGAAGAAAAAGCCGCATTCAATTCTAGTGTGGGTAAATTTAGATAAGTCATGAATGATGCTAAATTGGCGAAAGTATATTTTGATCCGAAACATTATGCATCTTTTGGTGGGAAAGAAAAGCTGTATATGCATTCAAAGCTAAAATACCTCGTAACTATATCGACAAATGGTTAAAACACCAAGTAGTATATACCCTACACTGACCGCGGAGAACAAAGTTTGGCAGACGAAAAATAAGAGTTTCAGCCATTGATGAACTATGGCAGGCAGATCTATGCTCGATGGATATGCTGGCAAAAGAGAACAACAATGTGTAATATTTGCTATGCATAGTTGATGCCCTTTCAAAATATGGGTGGAATGCCTGTTAAGTAAAACGTCGTCAGCAGTCAAGAAAGGGTTAGAAACAATATTGCAGCATACTGAGCGTCGGCCACACAGTATTCAAACAGACAAAGGGGGCGATTTCGTAAACCTTGTAATGAAAAAATATTTGAAAGATAATGGAATACATTTCTACACTTCTGAAAATGAAACAAAAGCGGCAATGGTAGAGCGTTTTCAATGCACACTGAAGGGTCGAATATACAGATACATGACACATAAAAATACACGAAAGTATATCGATGTATTACCTATTTTAGTCACAGCATAAATTAACACACCACATTCCAGTACGCGCATGGCTCCTACCGAAGTCGAGCGTAGTACGGAGTTAATCGCATAGAGAAATATATATGGAAAGACGACGAAGAAACGTTCCAAATCTAAAAACAGCCCTACTCAAGGCGACCATGTTAGAATATCATAAGCAAAAATGCCATTTTAAAAAGCATATTGCGGGCAATGGAGTCGGGAATTGTTTAAGGTGCGTGAGGTGCTTACAGACAAATATCCATACTTATATAACATAGAAGACTATGGAGGTGACCCGATTATTGGTACTTTTTATCGTGATGAGATACAGCAAGTGATAGAAGAAAATGATAAAGAGTATGCCGTGGAAAAAATACTTAAAAGTAGAAAAAATAAAAAGGGACAATGCGAGTATCTGGTAAAGTGGCTCGGTTACCCGGCTAAGTTTAACACGCGGGTTAATGAACTAAGTACTATACATCATTGACAATGGATGAAATTATGGAGAGAAGTTTGGATCAGAGCATGTGGCGAATGATGGGTTCGCAAGTACCGAAAGAAGAAATAGTATACCTAGCTCAAATTATAATAATTTATATCGTAATCATTACATGTATCGTGAATCTAAGTATACAAAATGGGCAATCAGGCATATGGATATCGCTTTTGAGTGGATGTCTAGGGTATATATTGCCTAGTCCACGCATAAAGACGTCCATACATCATTCAACTCAGAATGAACGAGTATCAGGTTTACATAATCCTTCTGAGTAATAGTAGTACCCAGTTCTTTCCAGACAATAAGATATCAGAATTTCGAACATGTCTGCAAACTCCATTAACATTAGATGGCGAATGGGAAGTGGGCCTCTCAAGTGTGTTATATCCGAGGAGTTGGCTTACTATGGCAGAGGAAAGTTTTATACAAATATATGCATTTACTAAGAAGAAGAAAAAGAAGAAGAAGAAGAAAGATAGCGATGCATCAGGAGAAATTAGCAAAGATGTCACCAGCACGTCAGAAATAGAAAAGACAACAGCTTTTCCACTAGTTTTAAAAGATGGTTACGGTAATCCACGTCCTGCCAATTGGGGAAAACGGTCACGAAATGCTCAGGGAAAAGATGCGCGAAATGATCAAACAAATAATGATGGTAAAAAACGTTCATGTAGAAGCGAAAATTATTATTATGTGCAAACAGAAGCTCCATTTATCAATGTGCCGAAAGGGTACTATGCCGTAAAAAATATGGTAGACTATCTAAAAGGCCAAATAGTTAGCAAGACAAGATTTAGACACAAAAAAATATTTTTCAATTTTTACTTGCAGGGGGCGAATCTAGTTTCTCTCACAGTTAAAGATAATTACGCTATACGTTTAGGGGGAGATGTAGCAAATTTAATCAGATTCGAAGGAGGAAAAATACATATGGGACCTATAGACTTTAAAGAATCATTTCGTTCAAATCGTGAGGGTGGTCCTACGACCGCATATATATATATATATATATATATATATATATATATATATATATATATATATATATATATATATATATATATACTGCATGGTAGTCTCACACAGCGTGGTAGGCGACTCTTCCGCACGGCTACTCAGAGTGATACCCGTTTCTAGTACAGATGGAGGAAAAGATATATGTCAGTGGACGTTTCCTGATATTCAATACCATACTGTGTCAAATAACTACATCGATACTATTGGAATACTTATAACGGATAGAAATTGTGCCAATGTCCCATTCAAGGATGGAGCATTGCAGAGTGTACTCGGTTTGCATTCCAGACGACGACGACAACGATAATGAGAGGGACAATAAGAGGGACGATTAGAGGAAGAACGAACGCACCAGCGCAGGCTCATTACTATGCGAGTCAAGCGGGTCATGGACGTATTCCAGTTTTTGTAGGCGCACGATACCAATCAGGACATGGACTCGGTAATATCTTAGGTGGTCTATTACGTTCAGCAATACCTTTCACAAAAAATGTGGCTAAATCTGTAGGTAAACAAGCTCTTAGTGCTGGAATCAGACTAGCTGAGGACGTAATGGCTGGAAAAAATGTTAAAACAGCATTAAAATCGAGAGCACGTGGTGTTGCCAGGTCTTTGATACTGGAAGCTGTAACAGTGGTGCGTTGTGGTTTAAGACCACATCAACCTAAACGTGGAAAGAGGAATAATACAGGTAATGCTCAGTCAATGCGTGCGATACCGAAGTGGAAGGGTCGCAGTAGACAGCAGAGAAAACAAGCTGATATCTTTAATTAACAATCAACATGGAACTTAATCAGATCTGAGAGTGCTCGAAGAGTGAATTAGACATTTTTCAGATGCGTCCCATAGTGATGACATTGGAGTCTGCAACATGGGAACTGTTTCAGCCTGTATCTAGTTTATCAGATAGTGGACCGATCAAATTTTACGTCAGTGGGTATGCCGATAGATATTTAGATCTTACGCAATCTTATCTTTCGATTAAAGTTAAGCTAGTAAAGCTAGGTTGAAATGGTGATGAAAAGACACTCGAGGCGAATGACCTGATAGCGCCTGCGAATACTCTTTTGCATACGATGTTCTCACAAGTGGATGTTTTTTGGAATGGAAAGCATGTCAGTGACTCGAACGACAATTATGCTTATCGCCCGTACATCGAGATGTTACTAAATTATGGCAGCGATGCCGCATCCTCACATCTACAACTTGCTGGCTGGAAAATGGATGATGCCAGGGGAATTTGATAATATCACTGATACTAACTTAGGATTTCAAGCACGTAGAAGAATGATGGAGCAGAGTAAAATGGTGCAATTAATAGGCCGCATACACAGCGATATGTTTCTGCAGGACTGATTCCTGCTCGATTCCGTTGATTTAAGAGTACGCCTACAGAGGAGTAAAGATGGCCGCGGAAGGAGTGAGGCCTAAATTGAAAATAATGTCGGCTAACTTATTTGTTCACAATGTTATCCCATCAGCAGATCTGCTAGTGGCACACGCCGTTACTCTGAGACAGACTAGCATGAAATATCCTATTCGCAGGGTAGTGTGTAAGACTTTTATAGCACCTAGCGGTGTTATGAGCATCGATAGAGATAATATATTTATTGGTCAGCTACCTACTAGAGTATTATTCACTTTTGTACCTAATGATGCCTATAATGGTGTGGTACATAAAAATCCGTTCAAGTTTGATAACAATAACACTACCTATGCTACATGTTATATAAATGGAGAAGAGGTTACAACATCGCCAATACGTCCTTCGTTTAGCGACGACATTTACTCGGATGCTTATTTCTCACTATTCAGCGGTACTGGGGCATTATTCAAAGACCGTGGCTACCTGATAAATAAGACTCAATTCAGACACGGAACCACATTGTTCCCATGGGATTTTACGCCAGATCTAGCTGATTCAGAGCATCGCTACCCTACACACACTGGTTCGCTAAGAGTGGTCTTCCATTTTGCTCAAGCACTTGCCACTACAACCAATGTAATTTGCTCTGCTGAATTTGATAACACGATAGAAATTGGATCAGACTTTAACGTATTAACATATTATTAACAAATATGTTGAATACATTTGAAATAGAGGATCTATTATTCAGCGACAATAAAACGCGTGAACACTTTCTCGGTGTTTTTCCAATTGACAATGTACCCGCACATATTAAATATCTCCCAGCCACATTAGTAATAAACACGCATCCCAGTAATAAATCCGGCCAACATTGAGTGGCAGTGTATTACAGTAGACATGGAAATGCTGAATACTTTGATCGTTATGGAAGACGCCCTTCTCATGGAAGAATGATATCAAATGTACAAAATGGACACCGTGTGCGTGTTTATTATTACAACAATGTACGTATTCAACCAGCCGTGACGACAACTTGTGGATATTATTGTGTATATTTCTTATACCATCGTCTGAGAGGTGTACAAATGAAACACATATTATGTGCACTAAGAAACAGAGACAAAGATATTATTGTGTATATTTCTTATACCATCGTCTGAGAGGTGTACAAATGAAACACATATTATGTGCACTAAGAAACAGAGACAAAGATGACACGATAGCGAAACGTCTGACGCGCAGGCTTATGAATAAACAGAAAAAATGATCATATTTAATGTATAATTATTTATGTACTATGGTTTCTTTTTTTAATTATCGTGAATAAATATCGCTACTATTTGTCATAAGAAAAATGCACGTGTCAATAAAAAATACATTTATTTTGTAAAAGTATGTTATTATTTCTTCGTGTTCCCTTCTCACCCCTCACCCATCCATCCCCAATTATCGCTATTTTGATTTTTTTTAAATTAATGGTACACTAGGCACGCAAGGCGTACCACAATGATCCAAAGATCTGTAATTAACCGTATTCACATCGTGACAATGACAAAATGCGGACATATTTGAATACAGAGGAAACCATATGATGTGCTCTGTAATTGAATGCTGCATTTAAATTCCAGTTTTCTATAAAAAATGTCATTCAAACATGGTGCAATAGTAATGTTTTGTAAACCGATGATGTTAATTTTAAGTGGTGGAGAAAAAACACGTGACCGAAATAAGGGTGTGTTCAGATTGGAAAGATAGTTTTACTTACAGCTCATATTTTAGCTATAAAAGCGAAATGCGCGCGACTAGTAAGGCATACATCTTTTTTTTTTAATTTAACAAAACACGTAAAATGGAATCTCAATTATGCGATCGATGGAGAACGATAGGTTCTATGCCTATTAATTACAGTTGCATCGAATGGAACCAATATAAAGAGGTACCAGTACGGCAACCATTTGCAATGTCATTGCATGAAATCCGTAACCGCTGGAGAGATTATCTAGCGGAGCTGGATGAACGCAATTATAACAAATGGTTGCATGCGAAGTACCAACTTCGTAATGATTGGTGTATGTGTATGTGGTGCAAATAAAACAGAAGTTATCGTTTGCATTAATTGAGATAAAAATAATTTCGTTAACAAAATAAAAAATTAAAAATAGGCCTCTTTTTAAGGGGTCACCAAAAAACCAAAATTATGTTACATACACCCACACACAAATGGGTGAATAACAAAATAAAAAGACGCACACACGCACGCACGACGTACATGCATAGGGGCCAGGGAACACGGGGGACAGGGGGCAACCGCGTAGCACCACGCGCGCGTCGTCACGTGCATGTCGTAACATGCGTGAGGGTATGCGCAGTATGTGCGTGTGTTGGTGCATCAGGTGCGTGCGTGTGTGTGGGTACGTATGCGAAAAAAGTAGGACACCCTTGTGGATGATGGATCAGTAACAGATTTCCATCGATACAGATGCATTCAAACACATATTCCACTTAGAGTTACGCCTTTCATCGTGGTACATACCAACATAAACAAAACAGGCATAGACAAAATCTAACATCACATGAGCTTAAAGCGAATGAAGCGGACATGTTTAATGGTAATATGAGTAATGTGCGAACACACCATAAATATGCATAAAGCACTCATGCACCAAAACGTGATATTCTAATAATTGCCCAAGGGAATTAGTACATATGTCCACTCGGTTAAGAACTAGGAAACGATACGATATTGTATCCAGAGCACAAAGCTGTATGCATTCGCAACTACAAAGTGAAATCTCCTAGCGAGTAACATAGGTGATAATTCAATAGTAATTTTGAATATTTCTAAAAAACATGTGGTACGAGACATGAGGTACTAACACGTTCTTTCATTATTAACACATGGTATGTTTGTATCTCGATTCAAGATTGATCTCACGGCTATTCATGACGTATGGATAAATTATACGCAACAAATAAACTTTTTAGCATAAGTACGCTCTACATACAATTCTATAAACACACGGAACCCTCAGAGATATAATAACCACATATTAACCATCGTACAACATCTAAAACGACTGATGTTATTGCAATATTAAGCATTTTAAAAACAATTTGTGCGTAATGACGGTTAAAAGTCAAAACGTTTTCAAAATATTCAACAAAAATAGTTTACTAATAAATTAACGTTGGCAACGTCAAATTAATTTCAAAATATTCTACAGTTTTCCTGTATGGTATCGATGAAACTGAGATATGGGGAATTCATCGGTGAAAGGGTTAACAGCTTACAGGCAAATTTGTCTCTAAATATTCTACAAAATAGTTTACTAATAAATTAACGTTAGCGACGAAACAGTCAAATTATTTTCAAAATATACATCAATATCCTACCGTAATTCCTCATACATCCTCAACCTCATAATCCTACGACCCCCTTTATCAGACCACCTCTTAAACTCTATTATTTTTTACATTATCAAACATCATCTCTTATTATTTTTACCTTACAACGGTAGATAACCACGGAGGGGGAGCGCCGCCACTACATTTAAACGTAAAATACACAACTTTTAAGGGTTAATTTAACAAAACACGTAAAATGGAATCTCAATTATGCGATCGATGGAGAACGATAGGTTCTATGCCTATTAATTACAGTTGCATCGAATGGAACCAATATAAAGAGGTACCAGTACGGCAACCATTTGCAATGTCATTGCATGAAATCCGTAACCGCTGGAGAGATTATCTAGCGGAGCTGGATGAACGCAATTATAACAAATGGTTGCATGCGAAGTACCAACTTCGTAATGATTGGTGTATGTGTATGTGGTGCAAATAAAACAGAAGTTATCGTTTGCATTAATTGAGATAAAAATAATTTCGTTAACAAAATAAAAAATTAAAAATAGGCCTCTTTTTAAGGGGTCACCAAAAAACCAAAATTATGTTACATACACCCACACACAAATGGGTGAATAACAAAATAAAAAGACGCACACACGCACGCACGACGTACATGCATAGGGGCCAGGGAACACGGGGGACAGGGGGCAACCGCGTAGCACCACGCGCGCGTCGTCACGTGCATGTCGTAACATGCGTGAGGGTATGCGCAGTATGTGCGTGTGTTGGTGCATCAGGTGCGTGCGTGTGTGTGGGTACGTATGCGAAAAAAGTAGGACACCCTTGTGGATGATGGATCAGTAACAGATTTCCATCGATACAGATGCATTCAAACACATATTCCACTTAGAGTTACGCCTTTCATCGTGGTACATACCAACATAAACAAAACAGGCATAGACAAAATCTAACATCACATGAGCTTAAAGCGAATGAAGCGGACATGTTTAATGGTAATATGAGTAATGCGCGAACACACCATAAATATGCATAAAGCACTCATGCACCAAAACGTGATATTCTAATAATTGCCCAAGGGAATTAGTACATATGTCCACTCGGTTAAGAACTAGGAAACGATACGATATTGTATCCAGAGCACAAAGCTGTATGCATTCGCAACTACAAAGTGAAATCTCCTAGCGAGTAACATAGGTGATAATTCAATAGTAATTTTGAATATTTCTAAAAAACATGTGGTACGAGACATGAGGTACTAACACGTTCTTTCATTATTAACACATGGTATGTTTGTATCTCGATTCAAGATTGATCTCACGGCTATTCATGACGTATGGATAAATTATACGCAACAAATAAACTTTTTAGCATAAGTACGCTCTACATACAATTCTATAAACACACGGAACCCTCAGAGATATAATAACCACATATTAACCATCGTACAACATCTAAAACGACTGATGTTATTGCAATATTAAGCATTTTAAAAACAATTTGTGCGTAATGACGGTTAAAAGTCAAAACGTTTTCAAAATATTCAACAAAAATAGTTTACTAATAAATTAACGTTGGCAACGTCAAATTAATTTCAAAATATTCTACAGTTTTCCTGTATGGTATCGATGAAACTGAGATATGGGGAATTCATCGGTGAAAGGGTTAACTTTTTTAACCCGGGATACAATCCAACAAATCCATCACAAACAAGTCTTGGTTACCATTCCAACCGAACACTACATACCATTAATACAAGATTATTTGTAATATTTTGTTACTAATCTGTCTGGTAGCTGTTGCTTACTAAGACAGTAACAGCTTACAGGCAAATTTGTCTCTAAATATTCTACAAAATAGTTTACTAATAAATTAACGTTAGCGACGAAACAGTCAAATTATTTTCAAAATATACATCAATATCCTACCGTAATTCCTCATACATCCTCAACCTCATAATCCTACGACCCCCTTTATCAGACCACCACTTAAACTCTATTATTTTTTACATTATCAAACATCATCTCTTATTATTTTTACCTTACAACGGTAGATAACCACGGAGGGGGAGCGCCGCCACTACATTTAAACGTAAAATACACAACTTTTAAGGGTTAACCAATTCAAAATAATAGAACATTCCAGAGTGATCCAGATCTCAAATACGTGTGCGGCTGTGCGCCATTGTTATCTAGAAAACTTGGCGTTCTGTGCGTCATTGTTCTCTAGAAAACGTGTGAATACGTGCGCCATTGTTCTCCAAACAATAGCCTACTGAAATGGAGCGTTTTGTTTGCTTAAAACACATTCCAACGAAAAGAACAATAAAGCACAGATACCCCCATTACTACTATAGTATACTAGCAAATGGCTACTCACAATCTTACTTACCAGTTTGCTGCGGGTTGCAAAGGCATTGCGAGTGCCCATTTACTAGTCTACTATGACAGTATAGTATATAATTTGCAAGTCAATTGAGTAATGGACCTTTCCATTTTTTACTATGCCCACCCATCTCTAGCTAAGCTCCACTCACACCTCGCTCGCGTGGGGATCGATCGATCGATCTCTGAACTCCCTGATTATTAATTTCCAGAAACTATACAGTAAGCTATTGAATATTTTGAAACTAATTTGACTGGGCGCTGTTGCTGCCATAGGTAGTACAATTAGTTTCAAAATAGTCAACAGTATGTCTATTAAATAGTAGAAGCACACAATTCGTACAACGTGTCTAACTATTAAGAGTTAAAGTCGGGCCATATATAATCATTTATGACGTAACGATTATGACGTTATCCTACACACAGTTTAGCTGATTATGACGTCATATGACGTCAGATTGATATATGGATACCATTTGTCAAATGGTCTCGTTGTCGGTCACAACTAGCAGAGACATGCCCTTATTTATTAAATGAAAGAGGGCGTAGTAGGATATGAATTTTTGTCATAAATGAAGCGTGCATGCGCTCTTGCACCGTGCACGTACGTACGTGCGTGTAGTGTACATGCGTGTGTGCGTTCGTGTGAGTGCGGGTTGCATGTGTGCGTGCGTGCGTGCGTGACTCACTAAGGCTTGTTCATGGTCCTACAGGCAACCTTGGCTGCATTCGCGAATCCATCATCACAGACATAACCCCAGACACCACCCAGCCGTACTTGTAGATATCCAGAAAGAAAGTCGTATGCTTGATCTACTCGTGGCTGTAATCTCCACATTACATGTGCTTGGGAATAACTCGATGCTGAAAACAAAAACGGAAAATCTTTAACCCTTTCATGAAGAAAGCTGGCCAAAACATTGATAATCGAGCCAGTCATTCCATTGGAGGATTCTAAAAAAAAATACTCCTCTCTTGGTCTGCAAATCGACATTCAAAAAGCAAATATTTGTATTCCTTTTTATTAGATTGTTCGTTCGATGACGCGTCATCGCATATTCCCACGTTCACCAATTTGTCTTGACCCCACCTCACCCCACCCACGGAGACGGAGCCAAATGAAAATGTCTTCTTGCACTCCAAAATCATATAGGTAATTCACCTACCAGATTTGGTTGAATTCGGACCACAGGTTTCAGAAGAGTTGCATTACAATCAATATCCTGACTTTTTGACCGCTTCCCCAAACCCCTGGTGGCGGAGCCTAACATTAATGTTGCCACACAATCGAAAAGAATATGCGTAACGCACATACCAAGCAACGGTTTCGGATGAGATAGTGTGATGGACAGTTTTATGATATTTGACCTTTTGATCCCGTCACCTGACCCCGAGTGGACGGATCCAAATATAAATAATGTTTTGCAAAGCACAATCATAAGGGTAGCCCACATATGTGTTTGAATTCAACATAATGGGTTGGGAGGCGATGAGGTGACGAATAGTTTATTGGATGTTTGGAATTTTGCCCCCCCCCCCTCGCCCCCCCCCCCACCCCTGACCTCCACGGGGCGAATCCAAAGCTAAATGTCATCTTGCAAAACGCAATGATATGAGTATGCCACATACTGAATTTGGTTGAATTTCTCTCAACGGTTTGAGAGCGTAACGGACGAATGGACAGACATACGGAGGCGATTACAAGATCCCCGACATCTTTTTTAAATTTGAATGCTTAATGGAGGGAGCCAATTTCTAGTTTTGCCACACCTATTTCTAGCTCTGGCAGGCCCATTTCTAACTTCGCCACGCCCATTTCTAACTTTGCCACGCCAATTTCTAGCTTTGCCACTCACATTTCTAGCTTTGCCGCACCCATTTCTAGCTATGCTACGCCCATTTCTAGGTACGCCATGCCCCTTTCTAGCCATGCCGCACACATTTCTAGCTATACTACACCCATTTTGGCGATGCCACGCCAATCTCTAGCTTTGTCACACCCATCGTTAGCTATGCTACGCGCATTTTGAGCATTGCCATTCCCAATTTCTAGCTATGCTACGCCCATTTCTAGCGATGACAGTCCTATTTCTAGCTATGCCACGTCTAATTCTAGCTATGCTACGCCCATTTCTAGTTATGCTACACTATGCTACACCCATTTCTAGCTATGCCATGCCCATTTATGTCTATGCTACGCCCATTTCGTCATATCGCCTTGATGAGCGGTGGCGATGCGATTCTATATTATCGGTTAACCAGTAAGCGACTTGTCGCGATTACGCATCGCCTTGTATCGCGTCGCCGTCGCGTCGTAACGTCGCAATGTGCGCACGCTTTACTCATCATGAACGTGTCGTGTCGGAGTGAGATTTAACAAGCCAAAGAACTAAAAATATATAGTTGTTTCTACCATCTTTGTACATCGATTAGGCGGGCGAGACCTGTCTGTCTAGTCAAACCTTTTTCAGATATATGTATCCGCGAACCAGCAGCCGCAGCGGCAGCAAACAACAACAACAACAACACCAACGACAACGACAACAACAACAACGACAAAAACAACAACAGAACCGATACCACCACCACCTCTACCGCCTCAGCCGCTGCCGCCTCAGCCGCCGCCGCCTCAGCCCCCTCTGTAACCGCCAACGCCACCGGCACTACAGCCAGAACGATGACCACGACTACTACTACTACTACTACTACTACTACTACTACTACTACTACTACTACTACTACTACTACTACTACTATTACCATTACTATCGCTACCGCTACCGCTGCCGCTGCTACTGCTACTACTACTACTACTACTACTACTACTACCACTACCACTACCACTACCACTGCCACTGCCACTACTACTACTACTACTACTACTACTACTACTACTACTACTACTACTACTACTACTACTACTACTACTAGTTTCCGCTGCTGATGTTGTTGTCGTTGCTGCTGTTGCTGCTGCTGCGCCCGATGTTATTGTTGCTTTTGTCTCTTATCCCGCTGCTGCTGCTGCTGCTATAAATGATCATTTGGTGTCCATTAACAACCTACTTACGGCATGTCAGAGTGCGTTGCTCGGTTGAGCTCTGACACTGTGTAATGTCACAGTCCAGTACGCGTGTCCCATTGGCTGCGCAAACGAGACCCACAGCATTTGACATATCTTGTACAGTGGACCCAGTGTAGGCGAATAATAGGGCAGTGTCAGCGGCGTACCTGAGTTTAGTAAAACATAATATATAAGTTAATTTTACAGGGATCTGTTGCTGGCTGCAAGGACAGTCGCTACTTTCAATGCTTTGAAAAATACGCAATCCCATGTAAGCATTTACTTTACTACTGCATGTGTGGTTTTACATTTATTGCGGTTTCTTGTGTTTTCTCGCGGTTTTTTTGGCGATATTTTCCCGCAGAAATCTGTGATTTCTTGCTGTTATTTTTGGCCTTTTGCTACCTTGCGGACTGCCATTTCCCACCTCACGGTCGATCACAAGAATTTGCAAGAAATCGTAGGAATTTAAAAAAAAGGCCGCCCTGGATTTCTGCGGTATATACATACAGGGCATATTGTGAAATAGAGCGTGGCCTTGATACCACATCCAGCTCTGTATCCTGATCCAGTTTCAAATGTGGCTTCCTGGTCTTTTTTTGGGGGGGTGGGTGGTGGGGTGGGGGTGTTTGGGTGGGGGGCGCATTTTTCCAGTCCAGTCCAGTCCAAATCCTATTCCAACTAATCTACGACAGCAAAGAACACTATCAACAAGGGAAAGTTTATCACACAAACTACACACACGCTGCACCAACTACATTGACCAAATGATGTTGTATAGGAAAGCTGGAAAGGATGCTGTATAGGAAAGCTGGCCCATTTTAGAGGGGGGGGGGTGGGGTGGGGTTTGGGTGGGGGGGGGAGAAGTGGAAAATTCCAGACATTTCGTTGTGAAACTAGGTATATACAGTTTTTAAATGCCGATGTATGAAGTACTGCTCGATATTGACTGCCTTAGAGGAGACCACACCGGCCTGTAGTATGAAGGAATTATTGACTTGGATGCTCTACCCTAAGTTTGCGAGTGCCCAGGGCAGGTCACTAGATCTCCCCAGGACACCCACTAAGAGTCCTGTAATTCTAGCTCTCCAGAAGGCCAGGGTTGATCCAAAAGATCTCCTAATGGTACGTGTGTGGGATGGCGTATTCGATATCTACACTGATGATGAGCAACGGATGTTGGATGATATGCAGGCTGGAGCCACAGATTACTTCCGAGCGGAGATCAGTACAGTTGTGACTGAGGGCCGTGAGGCTGGGCATGCCACTGGTCACACCGAAGTTAGAGAGGAGGGCTGTCCGCCAGCCACAAGGAGGCCACTGGGCACATCTTCAATGAAAGAGGGCGCGAGCGGCTAGCGAGAGATGAGGCAGCATTTAGAATATTCTCCGCCGAGAACTACCAGGACTACCTCATCAAAACTGCTCGCAAGTCAGATGCCAGTAAATCGTGGCTGAAGTGGCTCTTCCGCTAAAGGTTTCAGAAGAAGAGGGTCACACCATCTGAACCTCACTGAATAGAGTTTCAGAAATAACTACGGGCAGCGGTGTTTACGGACGAAGTTCCGCAAGCTTCTGAAGAAGTTCATCAAGCCTCTGACAAAGTTCACCGACCCTGAAAAAGCGTCTCTACTGCTACTACTACTGTCGCAGCTCAGCTTACTGAGCTAACGTTTTCGCTTTAGCTTCCTGGTGGGATTCAGCTTGTAGCGGAAGTTTTCTGCTTTCTCCAGAGAAGATTTGAAGTGTGACAGCTCACCTCTCTCCTTGTTGCTGAAGATGAATTGGTACCATTAACCCACCCTCTGTACTCCCACGACAATGTGATGTTTGGTCTCGTTAAGGGCCCGGCTGTCGTATATGGTCTACAGCAGGGCATGCCCACACTTGGAGTTGAAGTACAGCAACCGAGCATTGTGGCGGATATCTGGCGAGATCTCATGGGTGTACTTCTTAAAGAGGATGAAGACAGTGATCTTGGTGTGACGGATGCTCCTTGTGATGTCGCTGAGGTAGGTGACTGCCTTCTGGTCCATTGCAGGGTCATCAATGACTAGAACAATTTCGTCTGTCAGTAGAGCTGCTAGCAGCTTCTCAATTAGTGCCTGTAGGCTCTACGTTTTGGCTATTGGGCCCTTATACAACTGGTCATTGTTGTCGACAGCATCAGCGGAAGAGTCGGACACCAGGAGTATGTAGCGCTCACGCAGATGTTCTGCCAGCAAGGCACGCAGTAAGATGTTTTTCCCGTGTCCGTATTGTGCAATGATCAATACCACCTGCCCAGCATCGGCCGATCTGATATGTTGCGCGTGCGTGCGAAGGATGGTCAGCACCTATTTGGCTGTAGCCTCGTCTATATCTGGGAGTTTAAATGGAAACACTTCCTGTATGAGCTCTATCGCCTCCAGAACCAGCATCGTTGTACCGCCTGCTGAGACAAATGATGTGACGGAGGTGTCGAGCATGAACTCCCAACAACAGCTGAGAAGGTAATGCTGAGGGCCTGTGTCAGTGCCCAGAACATCGAGTATCCGTATGAGGAAAGCACGTGAGGTCATGTATATTAAGAGGTCCTAAATGGCAAGTCGAAGAGCCCTCACTTCTTCACCTCGGGGAGTTGGAGTTTAGAGGAAGCCCCTTTTTCACCATCAACGCTAACATCACTGACCGTGATCATACCAATCTTTATATTATTTCCATCCTGTTGGAGGGAGCTTCTGCACTTGAACAGGTTCTGAGCGAGCCCATGTGATCGTGATTCAGTCAACATCTTGATGGCTCCTTCATCACTCATCCCAAGGGCACCTTCAACAATTAGCCTGTCCTCTAGTGCCATGCCTTTGTATGCAGCGGTGGCACTGTTAATGGCCGAGGCTACTATGGATTGTACATTTCCGATGAGGTATCTGACTGGAATGGTAACACGGATTTCCCATGGTTTACCCGTCTCATCGATGTCCATGAAGGAGACTGGGGCAACAGTGTCCTTTGAGCCGAGGCGTGCCTCACCTAATTGATCCAACTTCCCAATCTCCTTGCTTTCTAGGTCTGTGAGTGATAGATACATTAGTGGATATATATAGTGGCTTAAACATAGTCGTATCCAGCGGGAACCGCGGAAACAGATGGGCATAGGTAGACCAGGCAGTGGAGCAAGGAAATGGGTAGCAGTGCCCAGGGTAGTGGTCCTCTATGTAGGGGCATGCCTTGTGTGCTAACCGCCATTTATGGGCATTGGAACTCCACAGTCCGTGTAATCGACTATGCGCTACCAACTCTGGCATAGCCTGCCATGCCTCATAGGCTACTGCTGGGTCATGGACCTGCCAGGTTTCCATTATATATATTTATATTAGAGGGTTGCGTTCACCCATAATAATGGCGGCAACAGTATAGGAGGCGCCACCAATGGCGATCATTGTGATCGGATGTGTTATTCCTAGACAGTGGTCGACAACCGTACTCACCACTGTAGCGAGGACAATGGCTCCAGCAGCAGGAATAACCTCATTACCACCTGTCATCTTTACCATGGCCACATTCGCCGCCACGTTACTGGCGACATGGATGGCCAGGGGCTTAGCCTGTGTCAGTAGCTGCATGGTCTTGCTTTTGGGCAGCTTCTCCACCTTCTGGAGACTCGCCTCGCTCTCCGGGAGTTGCTTTACAATCTGTACCATTGATGTCATTATTTACGCCCTGAGTATGCAACGCGTTTAAACGTATATGTTCCACCGCGAGAGCACTAAGCAGCTCTAACCAGTCTGCATCTGTCAGCTGCTTAGACTGGTACTCAGGAATATCCATAGCACTATACATAGCGGCTTAAACCATGGACACTAAGTACTCTTCCTCACCGAATTGAAGGGCTACAAGAAGAAGTCGCCTAATGAGCTCGCCCAGCTCTCTAACGCTGTGGTAACAGAGAAGCTGACAGCTGTGAAGCTCTACCTGGGATTTGGTAAGGGCCAGATCTGCTTCGTCGAATACCTCATTATGGGCGGCAGTGTCGTAGAGCAGCTCCTGCATACTAAGGGATTCTACAAGGATCGGGAGTATCTGTCGGATGTGTTCCAGCAGTGGCAGGCATCCATGGCATCCCCAGACTCTGAGTTGAATAAGGCTCTGCGCTACTACAAGCTGGAAAAATGCTGTACCACTGAACCATACAGTCCTTGGGTGTGTATGTTGACAGCATGTTTGGAGGCCGTCGAGCAGGACCTGCTAGTTCAGGCAATCTCATTTGACACGACTCCCACACCGGAAGAGAGTCCGGATGATTTATTGCTCTATGATCAGGATCTACTAGCGGTGGAGAAGACTGGTGACGAACACAGCAATAGCCAGACCTGACACCACTTTTAGGGTTAACGTCCCGGTGTTAGCACTGTGCATCTGAACCACGGTAGCACTGGCTTGCGGGGATGCTTATGTCATGTAGGCTGGGACGACATGCGCAGCCGAGTTGATGTCAATGTTAAACCCAAAGTGGGCACCGGTGGAATTTCCCTCGACTATAATGTTGTTATAACCCCTGACCACCAGGTCCTCGATATTCATGATCAGGTTGCTCGGAATAAGCTGCAGGTGTGGAGATATGTGTGGAGATATGGCAAAGCCCAGCTGGCGATGGGCCTTCTGTGATGCTTGCTGGAACTTGGCAATGAGGCTGCTAGTGTCTGCAATGATGGTCATATCCTCTATGGGACTGCTGAACATAGCATGCACCTCTTTGCTGCTCACCCCATCCATAGAGTAGCGCAGCTTAGTCTGGGCCATCAGAAGACAATAACATAATGCTTCTAAGGACTGGTTGATTCGAACGATCCCGATGGTGTAAGCCCTGAGGTTGTGTGTGGTATAAAGTATTTCCAGGCATCTGGGTGCTCTTGCCTGATGCTCGTTATGTGCACATTCTGCACACTCGCTCCGGGCTCTGAGTCTGGATCGAATGAGAACGTCGCTGCCTTCCGACGGCCGATTTTATATGGTGTCTGATAGAGAAAGCCTGATTAGTCTTATCAAGGGTCACCATGCATAATTCCCATGCCTTTGCTGTCACCACCACGCCAGCGATAGTCTGAGTGGGCGTTGAATTCTCGCTGGAGTCTATGGACTGCTGAGAGGCTGTAGCTAGCAGTTCCTGCAGGATGTGGGTTGAAATCGTATCATGCAGGCTTGCGCCCAGCTCATGGAGGATTCGTCTCACAATGTAGTACACATGGAATCTGAGACAGCTGGAAATGAGCACAGTTTCTGGGGTACCAGAATAGGAGTGCAGCAAGCCCGCACTGACGCTGCATTCATTCTGTTGTGGCACACCACCCAACAGAGTTCACCTATTCATTCCAGAATGAGAGATTCGGGCCTGCCATCCAAGTATGAGCTTTCTTCGCATCCTTGATGGTGATTGCAAGGTTGGTCAGTGGTCGTGAATTGATGGAGAAGCTGATGCGGGACAGCCGTCGACTGTGATCGAAATAGTTGTTGGGCTGGTATGCCATCTAGGAGACCACGCTCTTGAGCGGGTCCAGAGTGTACCCATGAGGGGTGGATGGCCCTGGTCGATTGTCGTGAGGTTCGTCGGGAATGCTATCTATAGTAGTCATATTAAACCGCTGACCCAACCACGGATGCAACATACTATTTAGCACCGTAGCGATCTTTGATGCGACCCCACCGCAGCATCTTGTTTTTTAACTCTTCATTGTCCACCCACCCGCTGGAGCCTTTGAGGTATTGCTGGCGCACTTCGGATTTCTGTGTGCGGTACAGGGTTAGGAGCTGCAATATATGGTGGTACTCTTCATCCTTGGCCTGCCCATCCTCAAGAGCTTTGCTGACAGACTCGTCGATAGCCCGCAGGCTGCTCTGTGGCAGTGTTACATACTTAGCATGCCTCTCCAGCTTGTTGGTGGGCTGATGCTGTCCAACCGCCAAGCTGGTGGCCAGGACAGTAGCGGCAAGGGTCACACCATCCAGCGGGAGCGGGATAGCGACGATAGCGCCAACCCCTGTGGCGAGGGTGGCAATGGCGGCCACACCAGCACTGGCTCCAATCATACCCATAGCTGTGGTTGTGCGTGCTATACTGTTGTAAGCTGTTTTATATTGCCTGCGTGTTCTGGGGTACTTTTCTGTCTCGTGGACGAGATTCTGTCTGATGGTGTCAATCTGCTGGAGTCGCCAGCCGTGGACTGTACTACCCTCCTCAGCTGCCTGGGCGGGATATAGTTCAGGCTGCTTTCGCCGCTCCGATATAGCCATGGTATACGTAGGTCTTAAACTCGTGCCATCACCTGTAGAATCTGCTGATGAGTCATTGTGGGATTCATCTTGCAGAGCCTGGCGAACCGAACACGCTTGTTGGTGTGGAGACCTATCTCCCTCAACACCCCTCATCCAGCATAATGTCAGGGGCCAGTTGCTTTCGCAGCCATGACATCTGGAACTTCACATTGCCACTCTGAAAGTATGCCCGCCGTTAGTGGAATTTCTTACTTCTCCTCTTCCCACTGCAAGACTTCTACAGACGCATCACACTCGCCATCCAAGTAATCATACAATGTGGCCCTACAACGCCCTCCTGCTGGATGAGGCTCTACCATTCTTGGACAGAGTTGTAGTCCCTTCGTCTCCCTGCCTCACTGGCGTTCTGTTCATACCAGCACACCCACTGCAGTCGCTCGTCTTCTTGTCAACAACGCATTTCCTGTACTGCTATGTCTACCATCCCGAATGCCTGAAAGGTCTGATATGACATCATGATGATAGGTCAGTGAGCAGCAGCAGCATAAACTCTAATTGGGCATCCGACAGACCATCCATGCTGGCATATAGACTAATGGTGGAGCTGTCAAGCAGGTGATTTACGTGGATGAACATGTTGGGGCTGATCGCTTTCCACAGTTTGCGTGTGGCTTCTGGCAGATATTCTGTCATGTCTAACCCTACATCAGTCAGTGAGCTCTGGTAGGTACTTCCCGGTGGCAGCTGTAACACATCGGCGTGTACGTACGTGGTGAAATACTGAGCTACCTTGAGGAGAACCCATTCTATGCGATACTGAACCGCACTTCTACCAATTAGAGATGGTCTGATGACATTCTCCCCATTTTGGAGTAGCAATCGGACAATCTGCATGGCTATACACTCTGTTTAAACCCCTATATCGGTATAAACAATGGAGCCCTTTTTACTCACTCGACCAGTCTTGCTGATCTCGTGGACGTGTACGACGTTGATGCTGCCAAGGTTAAGGAAAGCGATGTCAAGTCGTTTGTCCTCCAATATGGAGCAGACTCCAAGACATTGTCCCTCCATCCCATCGGCGGAGATGGTGTAGAGCTTCTCACTGACCTAAAGGATGTCTCGAAGAAATGTCTGGGTCGAGAGAGGGGTGGGGACAAAGTAGTGTTCCGCTATGACTTCCCGAAGAGTAAGTTCGTCCTCAACCCCCTTTTAGAACTGTCACTAGACACGGTTGAGGATGTTAACACCTTGGATGCTGACCTCAACTTTCATGTCTTAGAGCCGACTGTGAATCATGGCCCACCGACCTCACATGATGGTGTGGTGTTGACTCTGGTGAAACAGCTGCAGGTAGTCTTCGAAAAGAACGCTGTGTGGTACCACGCTGGACATGGTGATAATTGGCGAGCATGGGTGCCGCTATATAGACCTCCAGCGGTTATTGACCTGGAGGTCACCCCACTCTCCACCATTGTGAAGAAGGATGGCACGGTCTGGAAGCATGATAACAGGGTGACATCTTTCCTGACCTATATAGGAATAGGGCACAACCCTAGTTGCAGTGGGTCATAGGATTGGGGTCACTGGAGGAAAGCTCCTGCTGCGTCGCCACTTTGATGGACCAGAGGAAGCCATCAATATTCCAGATGACATCCTGTGGATAGAGGGTGTGTCGCATTCCTCCAAGTCGAAGGGCTCAGTGAAGCTGCTCGAGCGTGCCACCCATTGTGCTAGAGCTGCGGCCTCTAGCTGGTGGTCAACTGAAGCAGCTAAGACCTGCCCCAGGTGGGATGAATATCAGCATCGACGCCGGCACAGGGCTCGATCTGACGCAGATATTTCTCAAGGGGTTCGCCATGTTCGGTTTAACCCGTATAATGTATAGGATGCTCGTTATACCACTGCTTATACCTGTGGTGGCTGCCTCACAGACAGCCATGATATTAATCGCTAAGTGGGCCCACTTCCGAGACGAGCCTCAGTAAAATCAATTCCGTGACCATTTATGGAAAAACATCTATGACCGATTTCTCCCACGTGAGGAAATTGAGTATGCCTGCCACGTCTATGGTGTAGAAAGGTCTGGACGTGGTTGTCTGCTGCTGAGGTGGCAGCAGATCCTCTGTGTCACCTGTGAACATGCTAGAGTATGCCATGGTGCAGATGGTAGGCACTTTGGCATTCTGCCAAGTGAGCATTGCCAAGGCTGCTGGAAGGGCCTGTGGGTAATCCCCTCATGCCGATGTGACAATGGTCGTGACTATGCGTTTGTTTGAGCAGTCTCACTCTGGAGGGCACAGGATACGTTGCCGCAGGCCGCTCAAGTGCTCTGCTTGCAGCTGTTACTGCAATCAGAGCAGTTTCGAGGAACATCAGAATATTGTCTTCTCAGCGTTCCGTGTATGATATCCAACTAGAGATGGTAAAAAATGTGGGCTCGATGGAACCGGGAGAAATTAAAGCGGAATACACGCGGATTTTCGGGCTTGGCAGCATCTAGATCGTTGCAGATGATCTAAATACTTTCATAATTCTGTTAATGCCATTTCTGTCAGTGGATAGCTTCTTAACTCCTGTACTGTTGGTGGAATACGGGTGAGTATCTCGTCTACTACTGTTAGGATCATTAGATCAGGAGAAGCACGCCAGGACTCAAGCAATCTATTTGCATAATCGCCAAGGCCATGTAATGATCTTGCCACCTCTTCCCGCCGTGCCGCACAGCCTACACCATGCATGCAACTCCATGTCCTCAGGGGGTGGCTGTAAATGGCGAGAAACTTGTCTACTGTTAGGTCAGGAGAAACACTCGTGTTGATCAGACTCGTCTCTGGATCATTAGGCCTCTAAGGTGTGATCGGTATACCATGTAGAATGTGTGTCTCTAGATGGGCGTTCAGACCATGTAATGTGTGGTTGATCACAGGTGATCGGTATACCACTGAGGATATGTCTCTACATGGGTATTCGGATGAGCTGCTTATTACGCCTCTGTTCCGACATCCCACCTTCCTCCTGTAGACACCGATCGGCGATCCTCTGTTCTGACAACCCTCTGTGCTGGCATCCTTATTTTAACTACTACTCCTGTTATGGTGTTGATACATTAGGTAGAGCTCGTTCATCTGAAGGCGTGCAATGACTGGCTTATGGCCAGAATTGAGGTCTATGCCTCCATAGGAACGAGCATCCCGAAATAGGGGTTTTGCTTCCGTTTTGCATAGTATGAAGTATATTAGTTAAAGACAGTTGTTGTAGCCTTAGAACCTTTTGGAGCTTTGCGATCAGCAATGTGTCCAGTCCATGTTGTCCGGTGACGGCATTCGCGTTTGAAAGTCGCATTTGTGGCGATTGGAACTAAGGAATGCCACCAGTGCATTTCCATTGCTGTTGCGCGTTCCCTCATACCATCCCATGCATAAGCCAAGTCCTGAACTTTTGTCCGCAATTCCGGGTTTACCCAGCTTGGAGTTAAAATCTCCACACAGGAACAGTTGCCATCTAGCTGGGATTGTAATGGCGGAACTCAGTTCTGCATAGAAGGAATCTAATATTGTTGGATTCTCTTTGACGTTTTCGGTAGTTGGGCGATATGCGTTGACTGTGCGGCACTTGTGGTGGTGTGTTTTCGCGTAGGTATAGCCATGTCGATGACGGCAACGCAATTACTGACCTATCCAAAACTAATGATATGGTCCAAGATCTGTGGTCCAATTACGAAGCCTTAATCCCCTGTATGTGGCCTGTTTAATAAAGATGGTGTAATTGGTTGAAAACTGTTGCCTGTCTGCACACTGGACCTTCTCCCCCCCCCCCCCATCTCTATCCACGCTACACCCATACCTCGCTCGTACTGGGATCGATCGATCTCAAAACTCCCTGACTATCAAGTATGGCAGCAACAGCGCCCACTCAAATTAGTTTTAAAATCTTCGACAGACTGTTTATTAAATAGTAAACACATATAATTCGTATAACGTGTTGGACTATTGAGAGCTTAAAGCAGAGTATATCGAATCATTCATGATGACGTAATGATTATGGCGTCATCATGCACGTCACATAGCTGATCATAACGGCATATGATTGACTGAGTGAAGGAATTTCCAAACGATATTGCCAGATAAGACTGTAAATGGATCAATTTTCAGGTATATCCCTCTATTTAAGCTTCACCAACTTTGAATGAGAATTTGAATTTATTTCCACACATTGAACCCTAGGTACCCAAAATATCAATTTCAAGATAACAATAGAGATCAGCTGTTTATTATTTTGAAACCTAATTTCAGTGGTACGGCTGTTGCCTACCGACATCTTCCAGTAAAGAGTAGTCTTAAAGAATTCAACACAATGCGTATTTATTTATCGATTTCTAAAATACACTTACTGGCAGACATTTGCCATTTTTGGGACGGACCTACGCCATTAGATTGTGATGTCAGCTAACGTGTGTGATGTATTTTGACTGTTATATATGACGTCAGATATATCAGTGAGACAGCTGATCCATCGCTTCTCAATCTAGTATAGGAGTTGTGGGTGGGTGTGACTGTACGAGGCTTATATTTGTGGCGGCTGCTCTATGAGTACTTACCTACCATGGGTTTGTTCTTTGCATAGTAGGTCTGCTATATGGTTCTCTTCGACATACCCAGATTTACTAAAGCAAACTCCAAACCAGCTATTTCCCACGCGGACTTGTGGCACGCCAATCGTATGAGAAAGTGTGTTCTCATCTAGGCGCACAGAGTCAATACCTTAAAATAATAATATCAATCATCACACAACCACTTAAATAAAGGCTTTTACAACAATCCGGAAATCTGTTTCGCTGTACCTGCTATTAGGCTTGTGTTTGTGAGAGTATCGTGTGGTGTTTGTGACAGTATGGCTTGGTGTCTCTGATAATATGGCAAGATTTGCAAATATTAAGGACGGGACATTCAAATTATGCATAGAGACTATGGCACTGTTCTCATCAACGTTTTCAGCAAAATAACGTAAAGTCGGTAAAAATAGAACATGAATAAGTGCAAGCCCTGCTTCACGACAAAGAACGTGGGAAACTCTCTTACTATAACCGTCATGCACTTTATGTTCAGCACATTTCCCATCCTTGACATGTTTTGTACGATGATGTCAAAATAAAGAGATTCATTCCTCGCTATACCCCGTCCATTGATAGCTGTGTCCCGCCCATTTCCAGCTACGGTCCACCCCTAACGTGTCCTTGTCGGAATCGATTTATATACATTGAATCCTGATTTCCCAGAATCACAAATTGAAGGTAACTATGCTGAGAACATGTTGAATACTTTGAAAGGAATTTGACTGGGTGCTGTTTTTGCAGTACAGCATTACACATTCGCTTTGACGTAAGATATTTGTAGCGGCCCAAATGTAGTAAATTATTAGACTTGCTTCATCAATGTGTCTAAAACAAGTGCAATGGCTTTTTCCAGAGTAATGACATCATATGACGTCATAATCAGCTAAGCGTCATGTATGATGACGTCATAATCACCACGTCATAAATGATTCTATACGGCCCGTCTTTAACTCTTAGTAGCCCGACACGGTGTACAAATTGTATGTCTTTACTATTTAATAAACATGCTGTTGAGTATTTTGAAACTAAATTGACTCGGCGCTGTTGCTGCCATAGGTAGCAACAGCACCCAGTCAAATCAGTGTCAAAATATTCAACAGCTCACCTGCATAGTTTTCTGGAAATTGATAGTCAGAGATCGATCGATACCAACATGATCGAGGTGTGGGCGGAGTTTAGCTAGAGATGGGCGGTACATGGCTAAAAATGGAAAGGTGTGCCAGATGAATCTCCTGGGATACAACAAATGTAGGATTTATCAGCCTGGCTAATTTAAAAAAAGGCAATAATTGTTTTCCATTGCCAGCGTCCTTCTTAATACATTGTCTATAGGAGCTTTTAGGTGAATTTGTGTACAGAGAATTACTCTTCAGAATATCATTTGGCATCATGTTAGATGAAATAAAATCAAGAGTAGACTTTTGGTAACCGGGCACTAAGGGAGATAATCACGGGTTTCCATGATAACCCAGTCCAAAACTAATATTGCTTACCGCTGCATTTAATTTTATCATAACTGCACGAGTTTCGAAGATAGAAACATGAAATAAATCTCAAAATGTTCAGGTTTCAGCACTCTACATTGGATTAATTGGTTCCTGCTCATTTCGTTATCTTTGTATTCTATATTTGGTATCAATGTGTCAATGTATGCATCAGAATATCAGATATATACATATAGTAATGATTATAATTTCATGACTTCATCTATTGAGGCCATAGATAACATGACCTGTACCTTGGGACAACCAATCTGGCCGGGTACAGAGTAGTGTATATGCAGCTTGGCAGACTACCAATCGGCGGGTGCAACAGGTGACCGACTCCCACCAAAACAACCCCCCTCCCCCCCCCCCACCCCCCCTCAGCTCGACACATCCCTATAACATGGCTACGTTCCGTCATCCTGAAATGGATAATGTACACCTTAGCAAGCGGCAACGACTGATTGTACGTCTAATCGAATGTGCATGAGTCCTTTTAGCGGTTTGGAAGAAAGCTTAAAATAGTTCTCCCACCCACAGGTATTAATTAGCCAGCCCAACCCCCTATTTCTTCTATCAAACCAATTTGAGTGAAGAAAAAGGTGTTTGCAGTATCCCATATGAAGATAGCTGTCTCGACAAGATGCTTAGCGACATATTTTAGTTTGTACTCAGAGAAACATCATAAACTTATATGGTAACATGTTGGCAACTTGGTTCTGCGTCATAGAATAACAACAGTCAGGTTTACATTTAATTTGTTTCAGAAAAGAACTGAGCATTTCCAAAGATTGACCATCGGTTAATTGCTTGATATATTATTGTATTTTAGACATCTAATTACGTTTTTATTCACCCAATTGTGTTGCCATTCAAGACTTGACCATCTAAAAGTGTGAGTGAACAAAAATGAAATTGAACTAGATTTTAAAACTGTCCGATGGAGGAAGCACAGATATTTCCATTCTAGCTTGCCACATTTGCTTTTGGGGTTTAGTGTATTATCACGGTCATACTCACCGCTGCGAAGGCATCGTAGATTTACAGCTGCAATACCATAAGCTCGTCTTGTCGGTATACAGTCATGTAAGGTGAGTAGTCTGAATGAGCATGAAATGTGAACTGGCGCTTTTTTTGTCATGAGACGTTGAGGCACAGCAAATCGACTGAAAAAATAAAGTAAGATAAGCAGTGCGCACATTAATGCACATATTAAAAGGGTTTACATGCCCGAAGCCTGGCTGTGTTATTGTTAGTATAACGGAACACAAGTTTATTAAGTTAGTAAAGTTATTGAATTGTTATTAAAATCATCTGTCAGATAGCATAATTTATTGTGTGTGTGTGTGTGTGTGTGTGTGTGAGTGTGTGTATGTGCGTACGTGCGTGCGTGCGTGCGTGCGTGCGTGCGTGCGTGCGTGCGTGCGTGCGTGCGTGCGTACGTGCGTGCGTGCGTGCGTGCGTGCGTGTGTACCGTTCTTAGTACTTCGTCAAATATGTTGATAGGACTATCAGCATCATTTCCCGGTGATCGATACAGGAATCCACATTAGATGTTTACATTTGTTATCGGAATTTCAATAAACAAAGTTTCTATGTGCGTGTTTGACAATTTAACAGCGATATGTGTCATCGTCCTGTGTAATCAGTACCGTTTTGTGGAGATTGAGATTTAGAAAAGTGTGTAACCTGTATGTGCTTAGTTAACAATGAGCGTGTATTACAATGTATTGTTGGAAATGCTATGCTTTGTTTCTTCTTGGGTAAACGTCAGTCATGCAATTGATTGAATAGTGTGTCAAAGCATGAATGCATTCGCAAGAGTACCAAAATGGCGTGGCATTTTCTTTTTTTACTTAATAGAGAGCATTTTAGATATATATCCATTTGGGACAAAATATCACAGTATAAGCAATTTTAACTATCTTTACTGCGTTATTACATGATACACATGTATATATTATTGGCACCAGGGCGATAGAAAGGAAATGGCCACAGTAAGAGAGAAAATGAAAGAGCTGGTTCGCTAATTAACCCTTTGTACACGAACGACCAAATACGACAACTCATTTACAATATAAGGTAAATATGGTGCATATCTTGAAACTGGTTCCTGTCGAATTTGTTTCAAGATATTCTACAGCTTGCCGGTGTGGTTGCACTTTCAATTAACATAATGGGACGCTGGATTGAAAATAGCTTATGGTAGAACGATGACGAATAAAGTAAGAATCGAGAAGACGATTCAGGCGGTTTGTTAGTTAACCAGATCAGAGGATGAAATAGACTTGTTAATATTGATTATATAAAGTCTGGGGTATGGAATCTTTCTTTTATATTACATTGATGGGAAAATTAAAAATAATTGTAAAGAACAGGACTGAGAGTTATTGACTACGCATCACCACTCACTGTACACAACTCTGAAGGCCACGTTATCGGGATTGACCAGGGCAAAGCCGAGGCGATTCAAAATCGTTCAATGAAGAGTTCACTGACCACGATGATGAGCCCTTACACCCATTCTCAGGAGACGCCAGACCATTACTAACACCAATTAAAACAGCAAAAGTTGAGAAGGCAATTAAACCCCTGAAAAATGTGCATGCATCTGGACCTGATGGCATGAGCAAAGAACTATTCAAATATGCAAGTGACATTTTCTCAGAACCGACCACGCACCTAATTAATTCAGCTTTTATGCACCACCTTCCCATCGACGCTGTAGGCTAAGGCAACCTTATCGCGCTACCCAGACCTAAAAAGCCACCTTCCCGCGCCCAGCTAATCTGCGGCCCATTGTGCTCCTTAACAGCATACGGAACTCCTATCCAATGTTACTCTATGCCGCATCCGAGACAAGATCGATGTCTTCACTGGATCATGTCAAAGTGGCTTCAAACGTGGATGTAGCTGCGCGGACATTGTATGGGCTCAACGCATGCTTGTGTCGGCAGTCATGTCCAAACACTGGATGTCCACAAAATGGGTATTGACAGGTCACGAATCTTCGGCACAATTAAACGAGTAAAGATCCTAGATGTACTACGCCAGACCAGTTGCAATGGAGATGAGCTACGACTAGTGAGACTACTGCTTGCAGACACAAAGCTGAGAGTACGAGTCAAGTCAATGAAGTCTGTAGAGTTTGAGACACCAATCAGCTCCTCACAGAGAGATAGTATATTTCCGGTGCTTTTCACCTGTTATTTTACTGTTGCATTGAAATCCATGCGGAAAAGTTCCACAAGACCAACAACCCCCCCCCCCACCACCCCGCACCCCAGTGTGAATACTTGGTATGCCGCTAGAGATGGAATATGTCGATGATGTGAACTTCATAGACGAAGAAAAGAAAACCCTTGAGGAACTTCTGCCAATAGCTGCAAGCAAACTAAAACTTGATAATTCTCTGTAGGAATAAATCCAAAACAGAGTTCACCTACATATACATATCTACAAAGCATGAAACTAAGTAAAATGACGATCCACTTCATGGCGGCGAACCATGGAGGAAAAGTAAAATCCTGGGCTCACTGCTTTGCAGTACTTCTGACATTGCTGCACGCTGCGTCATGGGGAAGCTAGCTTTCCAGTCCTTCTGGAAGCGATGGATTCGTAGATCAAAGATGCCCTTAATTAAAAGGCTACATTTATACAATGCAACCTGTGTATCCTTGATGCTGTATGGCTGTAGCAGCTGGGCAGCTCCAAAGGCTGCTCTGGACAAACTCGATGCCTGCCACCGCAAACAACGACGCACCGTCACTGGACACCGATGGCCAGACAACATAATTTCCAACGATGCACTATACAAGCTGTGTAATACGTCGCCGCTGTAAAAGTCGCCTAACAAAGATGGTCCATATTTGGCCATGCAGTAAGGATGCCAGAAGATACGCCAGCAAAGACAGCCTTGGAATTTTCCCTACTCTAAGCCAACAAATAACAATCCAGGAAAGGACGTCATTGCATCAAATCTGATAAGTTCGCTGCGAGGTGACCTCAAGAAAGCAGGACATCGCTGGAAACATAGGCGTAAATGGGTACACTCAAGTCAAGAATGGATCTGAGGAAGCTAAGGATTTCGGCTGAGGACAAGACACAGTGAGAAAAAACGAAGAAGGACTTATTGCAGCTGTAGGATGGTTCTACTTCTACAGCTACACAATGCAGTAAGCATACATATAGATGGCATTTGACATACGATGTGAAATGACAAAAATGTCAGATAAATGAAACAAAGCAGATATATTTCTGAAACTCGCCTATGATCACACATGTAGCTTTATAGCGAATAGCGTGCGAATTCGAATGCCTATATTATCCTAAAAGTCCCCGGATAAATGCCACATGTTTAACCCAAACATTGTACACCGGGAATCGGTAATTATGTATATAAGGAATGGTGTGCTGAATATATTGAAACCAATTGGATCATCTATAGCGGCGACCTAGCACCAGAATACTCAGAGCTTTTGTGTGTGTGTGCCCGGAAATCGAGAAACGGGAAGTGCAGTGATCATCCGGATGTACTCAACCTGCCACTCAAGTATCTGACGTATTAATCAATTGCGTCACGTGTTACCTGACATCACAGGCATAAGTAGGTAGAGCTCGGTCATGGCAATCGAAAAGTATATCATGAAGTGTGTACGAATTGTAAGTTGTCGATGACTTTACAATTTAGTGGCACATTATGTTGAATATTTTGAAACTAATTTGACTGGGATCTGTCGTAGAGAATGAGAAAATAAACAATTTGTCGGAGACATGTTCATGGAAAGCGTTAGGACGTGTTCGAGTATGCTGCCACAGGTATATAGCATAGTTACCTGCAAGCCGACTTTCTTACATCTATAGCCAAGGAGAGACCACTACACCACTGCTCAATGTGGTTAAATAAACAATGGTCAATCACGATCTCTCAAAACTAAGTAACGGAAAAGCTATCCATGCATCAGATAAGAAAACAATGATTAGCATATGGCCATGGTTGACATCAACGGCAATGCAAACGAAACCCTAAGTAAAGTTCTAAAATCTGCGGAGACAACAGCTGCTAAGACATCATTGTACACATGAATAGCAACGACATCATTGTACACATGAATAGCAACCAAAGGAACTCATTTGTTGATGATCCACTTATTACAAAAGATGTCTGAACAAACACTGCAACTACGCATATATCAAATCAGTAGCAATGGACACTAAACTGGACTAAGACAACATCACAATATGCACCATCAGTGAATGATTGAAAGAACTCGCCATTAAAAGAGCATGTGACCTGGTAAATGAGATCACGTCCATGTTTCGAAAACATGTTCAGAGCAAGCAAAGCATTAAGAAGCAGCAGACAACAACACCCAGAACAACCACATCAATGATAGTCAATTAATCGGCTCTGACCAGGGAAAGGCTGAAACAAAGAAGGAATGGTTCAAATATCAGTTCACTGGCAGATGAATTGAACATTTGCCAACGGTTGAAGGCCTGCCACGGCCCCTGCAAAAGCCAATAACAGAAGCACAAATTAGAAAAGCTTTAGCATCTCTGACGCATGGGGATGCATGCAGGCGTGCCAGCAGATAATACCACCTCGACGCAAATCGCAGACATAATCAACACCTCCCTATCGATGCCATGGGAAAAGATGCATTCATGGCACTCTCAAATCCTAAGAAACCCCTCAGACCATTTTCCAACCTGCGACTAATAGTACATTTGAACAGCATCCGAACAATTCTATTAACTGAGACATTATCTCGTATCAGAGATACGACTGGCAAATTTACTGGAAACTGGCAGAGGAGTTTAAAGAGAGGACGTATCTACGCTGCCATAGTCTGGACACACCGAATATTGTCATCAGCAATACTTTCAAAGCAGTGAGTCGTCTAGTAGATGGGAATCAACATGTCACATGCATTTGATGCCAGGAAGAGACCACTGATCCTTCAATTTCTCCATCAGTCTGGGTGCGATGATGACGAACTATGACAGGTGTAACTTTTATTGGCAAACACAAATTGAAAACTAAATGTTCGCAACAAATCAGCACTTTCTGAACAGTTTGAAACATCAATATGATCACCACAGAGTAATCGTTGGTGTAGCATGGATCGCGTAGGGTCGGGCCAGAGTGGCCCGTGCCGGCGTTTTCCTCTTCACCTCTCTAATACGATCATCACAGTCTGTAAGCATAGCGTGTGTGTCGCAACGCGCTTTGAAAATGAGTCAGTAAGAACGCCTACAGCGCATTCGCGATAATATATGTGGGCCAATCATGCTGTACTGTATGTATGGAGCTGGAATCTCCGTATATATATTTCCCGTGTTCTCTAGATTGCTAAAATGGGTCCATTTCTCTCGATCTGTGGGCGAATCTTACGACTAATTCCCTCAGGAATCCATATCTGCCATTCAAATTAAAATTGGATGCGAGATGGCGGAAATAACATATGCACAAGCTACCTCGTCGCGGTGCACGGGCGGGGGCCCTGCAGGACTGCGTGCAGATCCTGTAGATCACGCGCCACGTTATCGCGGCGTCGGAGTTGCGTGGTGTTGCCGGTGAGCCAACAGCCTGGCATACAGTCTGGGTAAGTCGGACACACTACCTCGGAGTCTCTTTGGCGAGCATACCCTGTCTTCAGCTCTACTAGTGATATAACTGCTGACATGTGAGTGGTCTTCTGCAGATGTCTATCGCTCTGGGCATGTGGTACCCAGCTGTATAACATTGTACCAGTGGTGAATAACCCCCGGATCAACTATGTGCAGTGGCGAGCTAACAGTGTGACATGAAGTCCAGGCGAAGTCAAGATGCGCTACCACCTCGTCTCTTAGGAGAGCATTCCAGTTCCTCAGGTCTACTCTACACAAATGTTGCCCAGGCTGGTCAGCTGCCGATGAGCGGTGATTTGCGGTGATTTGGAGGCTGTCATGCCAGGGATGCGGTGTCTGGCGGTATATCTTCTGATTCCAGTGTGTGCATAACCTCTGGCGTGGCTGCCTGAGTGAGCTAACAGCGTAACGCACTGAGCACGCTCGCCCAGATTATCCACACAAAATCGGCCTGCCATGATATGAGCAGTGGAAATGGTCAAGACTTCCCGCTAAGCTTTCTGGGACTATTGACAGATGGCACCACAAGCGGCAGTTACCTAAGGCTGCGTTCTACCATCTGTCACCATCAGCTGTCGCCATTGACGAGAAACACAAACAGCGAAGAATGGCCAAAACACGCAAAGCAGGTACTAAAACCAACATCCTTTTTCAGGGCTATATAATCTGTTAATTTCCCTTTTCAGAGCCACAGAGATACCTTTTAACATCTAGCACCGTCTGTCACCACCAACTGTGTCGATGTGCAAGTATTTATACGGCATCCAGCCTTTTTCAGCTCTTTTCAGGGCTAAAATGGCCTTTCTCCTTCGATCAATACTCACCATTCTATTACCTCTGATATACAGCTGGCCCTGACAGCTGGCCCTAGGACTATAGACGTAGAAAGCTTTACCGACTCCTTGGAACCGGGTACTTGGCTCCCAACTGCCGAGTACCCGTCTACCATAGAGCGCATTCTTGTTTGCATAGCAACAAGAGAAATACATGCTTTTGGCAGTTGGAAAGATCTTGAGAATTGAAATCTAAGTCTTTTTGTCTGTGGTGTATTGTGATAGCTAGTGCGTTTCTACAAGGATATTTGGATTAATATGGATACCGCCGATGATAACCAGGTTGTATATCTCCTTATTATTCCATAGTTGAAAGACTTAGGTCTCTAAAATTTCGTCTGTGTCGCATGTTCCAATTCCTAACCCGTAAGAATCTGGGACGTGTGTTAACAACGAAATATGCCGGATGATCGCCTTCTTTAAACCCCAACAGGCGATCGGCGGATATGAAAATAGGTGTTTGCTACGGTATTTTTAACACGAATATCGGCTGACGTCGTTCTCCGTAAGATCCGAGTGGGTGACGTCACACCCGTGTTGCTCGGATGTTTATGTGAAGAAAATTTTTCATTAATTCGCGCATCTTATTCTAGGTGCTGCGTACTAAAATGGTACCAGAAAGTTTTGCGTGTTATCACGATCTGTTTGCAATGATCGGTGGTTTCACAATTCTTGATTAAGACGTGTGGTCTGCGGTTTTACCGTGTGTTACAGCAGTTTGTTTACATTTTGCTGTTTTTTCACATATCGTTTTGGCTTTCGTTAGGAGTATAATTTATATTTATTGGTAAATATACCCCGAATGCTATGCGATATGATTCCTGGTTCCGTGATACATCCTTGAGGATCAGTTTATGGGTGTATTTATGCCCGCTTCGTTCTTGTCATCATAAGCAATGCGATCTTTGCTGTAACGTTGCGGGGTGGGGTGCGGGAGGGTTACAGTTAATGTATGGTCAATATATTTGAAAATTAATTGTCTGCCTTCCATCTTTGTCTCAATCCGCTTGCTTATTGTAGGTTTGTGCTTATTTATAGGCCAAGCCAGCCCCGCCATCATGTGACGAGTGCAACAAGTTCGTCCGGGTCCTGTTTAAGGACCATGTCTGCTTTCGGTGTACATCATGTAACCTTGACAATAGGGTGTAATATATGTGCAGTGTGGTCCGTTGATATGATAATGAAGTTCCTTGACCAGAAGGACTTGGCTGGGTCTGACGCGGGGTCAGGCGGACCGAAATTAAATCGTGGAGCGTCCGTTTCGGCCCTTGGGGGCGCTCCACATCTTCAGCTGGAGGTGGCGGAGATGGCACCGCCGGCGTGGTTTTGTCCGGCTATCTGCATAGCGTTCTGCCAAAGCTGGTGTCATCCCTGCTGCCGAAGGTTGTTGGGCAGTCTCTCCCCATGCTTGGTCCAAGGACAGGGTTCTGGACTGGTCACCAAGGTAGCCGTCTCGTACGGCCCCCTGGCAGTCCTGTCTGGCTCCGCCTGACGGGTTCTGTCTCTTTGGGGCTACCTCCCGGTGGTCCGGTAGCGGTGGCCGGTCCGTCAGTCATGGGAGCCGTCCGCCAGGACGGCTCCACGGTTTCCTCGTCTAGTGACGACTGTTCGGGATCTGAAGATGAGGAGGCCGAGGAGGAGAGGTTGCTGCGGCCTGTGATGCGACGGGTGGAGAATATGGAGATCGATTCCGTCCTGGACCGAACCGTCCTCCATCTGTCTGGCTTGGCGCAAGCCAGGGCAGCGGCTCCGCCCGTGGTTGAGGCCAATCTTGTACCAGGCACCGGTCCCGTGATGGTTGGTTTGACGCCAACCGACATGGTGACAGGTGTGCCGGGCCAGGCGTGGTACTCACCTATCTCGCCTGGTCCGGCGGTCAGACAGGGGGTGCCGTTGGCGCCTGTGGCTGGCCACGGTTCCGTGTCTGCTACTGATCCGCACGGTTTTCCGTGCAGGCCCACTCCATGGACTGGTGTGTTCCATGGGGTGGCGGCGGAACCGTATGGTACCGGAGTTATTGGTGTGTCAGCCGCGGCTCCTAGCCGGGAGGCCGTGGCTGGTAGGACCATGAACGTTTCAATGGGTGACGTGTTCACGGATGTGTCCTCCTCGGAAATAGACTGGGCTGAGGCTCTGGCTTGGCTAGCCAGGGTAGACCCGTCTGTGGTTTCGATCACGGCCGAGGAGGATGCGCCCCGTCCATCGGTGGCATCGATCAGGATGGGGATCTTGTCCGCAGCCCGGATCCAGTCCATTGGACTGGATCCACGGTTTATTGAGTTGCTAGAGGCCATTTGTAGTAGGCAACTCATGGCCAAGGGCCAGCTCCCTGCGGCCTCCAGGGAGGTGCGGGCGAGCTGTCGTATTCTACGGGGGGAATACGACAGGTATGGTGTTGTACCGTCGGTTACCGAGGATGACCGATGGGTTTTGGGTGTCCAGAGTGCTGGAGCGGGTGGCCCAGCCCCGGCACTGGTGGACAAATCCCAGGGGCACCGCGAGGAAGTCCTGTCCCTTTGCGATGAGGGTGTGAGGGCAGCTATGAGTGCTGTCAACCATTCTTATCGCCTTCTTCAGTCGGTGTGGGCTGAAGCGGGTGCAGGCCACCCTGTGCCACATGTGGCGCTTTCGTGCATCAATGACGGCCTGGTGCTGTCTATGGACGCACTGGCAATGGTGCAGGCGCGTGTTACGAAGTCCAGGAGGCAAATGGTTCTTGACCATATGAGTCCGGCTATCGCCGTCAGGGAGCATCTTCTTGGGACGGCCCTGACAGGCCCTAGCATCTTCTGTGGCCGGGTGCGGGCCATCTTAGCGGACACGGCTAGCATTGCGCACTACGGGCTGTAGGAAAGCCGCTGACCATGCAACCTTCCAAGAAGCAGAAGAAGCATGAAGGCAAGGCGAAAGCTAAGCCTCGTGCGGCTGCTGCTTCGTCTGGCTTTTCTCAGCCGCCTCCGGCGAAGAAAGCCAAGAAGGTTGTGGAGGCTCCTACCCTCCCCAATGTTGCTCCTGATCGCCGGAGAGGCGGGAAGGGCAAGGGCAAGGGGAAGGGTAAGTCCTCAAAGGGCGGAAAGAAGGGAGCGGATCGTACCTGAGGTAACGAGAGCTCCCTTCGTATCCGCCTGGACGGCACCTGTGGGACAGGAACAGCGGTGCCAGTTAGACCAGCCAAGCGAAGACCGAAATGGTTCTCTCTCTCTCTCTCTCGTTAAGAGAGAGAGAGGGGGGGGGGGGGTAGCGGACCGCGAACCGGACAACCCCATTAGGCGTCGAGGCGTCTATAGTGGGTGGAAGGCTCATGCGTTTCGTCGAGGCTTGGCGAGGGGTGACGTCAGACAGGCTGGTCCTGGGGTGGTTATCCCAGGGATACATGCCGGAGTGGTGGGACTTTCCACCACATAATCTGTCTTTGGCACCTGTCTTGACACCCGTACCAAGGAAACCAGACAAGTTAGAAGCCATTCAAAACGAAGTGTCAGGTTTGCTTCTGAAGGGAGCAATAAAACCAGCAAACCAGAACACACCAGGCTTCTATTAAAATATGTTCAATGTTCCCAAGAGCACAGGGGATGGAGACCCGTACTCAATCTCTGGCCATTAAATTGGTTTATCCATACGCCTCGGTTCCAGATGGAAACTCCGAGTTCGGTAATAGCAGGATTGAGGTAGGGAATGTGGTGTGTGTCGATCGATCTGAAAGATGCATATTTCCACATTCCAATGAACAGGAGTTGTCACAGGTTTCTGAGATTTGCTTTTCAGAATAAAGTATGGGAGTTTATAGTCCTCCCATTCGGCCTGTCGACAGCTCCAAGGGTTTTCACAAGAGTGGTCCTTGCGGTGACTGTGTTTCACCGAAAAGATAACGTGGCGCTACACACCTACATAGACGATTGGCTGATCAAAGCAGACACGTCAGCCAGGTTAGAGGTGGATACTGCTCTGACTCTGAAGTTACTTTCAGATCTAGGCTGGATAGTCAACAAGGAGACATCCTAGTTGACACCCACTCAATATTTCGTTTATTTATGGATGCGATTCGATCTCGAGGAGGGCAGGGTTTACCCGTCAGAGCCCAGAGTGGTGTCTCTGTTAGCCATCCTCAAGAGTTTCCGATTGGGAAACCACATTCAGGCGAGGCGGTTTCTTCAGATGATGGACATGATGGTCTCGATGGAGCAGGTGATTCCATACGCTGCTCTAATGCGAAGACGTATCCAGTTGTATCTGATGTCTCTGTGGAAAGAGAAAACAGAACCCTTGTCAAAACTGGTGCCAGTTTTGGAGCCAATAATGTCGCATCTTGTATGGTGGAAAAAGCGTCAGAATCTCATAGTAGGGGTTTCGCTGCACCTACCCCACCCCCAGCTGTCCGTGTACACGGTTGCCTCGCTGGAGGGGTGGGGGCATGCCTGGGAAAACACCAGGTCTCGGGCACATGGACTCTCCAGGAGAGCCAGCTGCATATCAATCTGTTGGATATGATGGCAGTGGAACTGGCAGTGGAAGAATTTCTTCCAATGATCAGGGGCAAGGTGATATTGATACGGTCGGACAATTCGACGGTGGTAGCATACATACATCACCAAGGCGGGACCAAGTCACCCACACTGTGTATCAAAGTGTGGCACTTGATTCAATGGTTTCAGGAATTACTCGGTTGTTTTGAAAGCAGCTCACATTCCTGGGCGATTGAACAGGATCTTCGAGCATTGAGGCAAAGCCAACGTGGACTTGTTCGCTACAAGGGAATATGCTCATATCATGACTTATGTCTCGCCGAATCCAGATCCAAATGCCGTCGATACAGACGCTCTGGCGATAAGCTGGAGATGGATGCACGCTTACGCGTACCCACCCACCATTCTTCTGCCGAAGGTATTGGTGAGGATCAGGGAGGAGCCGTGCCTGGTCCTGCTAATAGCGCCGTTTTGGCCCAGCATGGCGTGGTTCACGGATCTTCTAGATCTGCTGGTGGAAAACACAGTGCAGTTAACCGAGATTCCGAACATAATCTCCCAGGCCAACGGACGCTTCCTACACGAGCATCCCGAAATGTTCAAATTGACTGCGTGGATGTTATCAAACAACATTCCACGTCGGAAGGCTTTTCTCGACAAGCTGCTGATTTCATCGCAGCTGCGAGAAGGAGGTCAACCTTCAAGTCATATAACAACAAGGTTAACAGATTTGCAGACTGGTGTGAAGAAAAAGGTATTGATGCCTTTCAATCCACTATTCAGCAAATAGCAGACTTTCTCTGTGAGCTGTTCCTTTCAGGACTAGCTCCCGTCACAATTGCTGGATACATGTCAGCTTTGGCATCAGTTATCCCTTGTCTAGCCAACAGGGATAGTCCAGAGGTGGGCCAGTTATATGTGATGGTGAAGGGAAGGATCAATCTCTGACCGAGAAAACGGGTAGTCATTCCAGCCTGGATTCTATCTTTAGTGCTTAATGTACTGGCCAAGCACCCTTTGGAACCGTTGCGTTCGGCTAGTCTAAAGCATTTGACTCTAAAGGCGGTCTTTCTATTGGCAGCTTCCTCAGCTAGAAGGCGCAGTGAGATCCATGCACTTTCAGCAGAGAGGGACCGATGTATTGTCTCTGGAGAGGGTCTGCGTCTTCTGCCAAGAGCATAGTTTATGTCAAAGAATCAATCTTTGAGATATCCCGGCAAACTGATCATTATACCGAAACTAACAAGGTTTGATCGTGATGCCAGTGTCTGGTGCCCGGTCCGTGCTTTGGCTAAGTACAGAAAACGGACAGACTCATTACGGTCGAACGATAGCCATCCATGGATCTGCCATAAGAAGCCTTATGGCGCCGCATCCATGGATTCTATCTCTTGTTGGGTAGTCGAATGCATTCAGACTACTCATGAGATGGCGACTTGGCACCAGGTGCAATGCCCAAGGGCACACGATGTTAGAGGAATAGCCGCCTCGACCGCCCTTTACAATGGTGTTCCGTTAGAGGACATCATGGCCGTTGTACATGCGCACTGTGAGTCCTCATTCACGGATTACTATATGAGGGATATGTCAGACTCAGTCAATCCACTCGCTTTAGCTGTTTTGAAACGATAGTTAAGCGGCCACACTACTCTTCTCCATTTTTTGACTTTGGTAAGAAAGAATTAAGAAGCAGACATGGTCGAGCGAGAGGATGACAACCAGATTGTGTCACTGATGGCCGGACAAGTGAATGGTTGGAGGCGGTACGTCTGAAATCCATTTATCATGAGGTAATTCAAGATTAAGAGTTTTTTGTATTATGTCTATATATCATGTTCATTCATCTTATATATCACGTTCATTCCCAGGCTAATACATTTGTATATGCAAAGAGCAGTTAACCCTCTTGGCATATTTGTGTTTCAGGCGAGATACATGTTCGTGAGTTCTCTCCGTTTTCTTAGGAGAAAAGGGGGGTGGGGGGCAGTGATGCGAATGTGATTCGGTTCCGTTAACTTGATGGTCCTTTTAGCGCTCCATTAGTCAAATTTTAAGTCTAGCTCTTTCTCCAAGGGGCAAAAGTAGCAGTTATGGCTTGCCCCTTCCCACCAGGTTACTGACCAAATCTGGTATATATCAGAAGTAATAGAATGGTGAGTATTGATCGAAGGAAAATGAAGGAAATTTCAATTTCCCTTTCTCCGAGATCTAACAATACTCACCATTCTATTACGGACCCAGCCTCCCAGCGCCACGGAGGAAAGCCATGGGTTTCTCTTGTTTGGTCGATATGCAAACAATATGAGCTCTATGGTAGACGGGTACTCGCCAGTTGGGAGCCGAGTACCCGGTTCCAAGGAGTCGGTACAGCTGTATACGTCTATAGTCCTAGAGCCAGCTGTCAGGGCCAGCTGTATATCAAAAGTAATAGAATGGTGAGTGTTGTTAGATCTCGGAGAAAGGGAAATTTACATTTCCTACATTTTCAGATCAACGTGCAGCCATCATTTATACCCGTGGGTCAGCACGGCCATTGCGCGAATGGGACCTGTTTAACAGGGACCCGAACTATACGCCAACCAAACCAACAGCATCATCATACAAAATCTATGGAGGAGGCCGTAGCTCAGGCGGTAGCGAACAAAGCTGTGAAAATGGCGACCCTGGGATCACGTCTCTGTTCGGCTGACTGACTATCGCTGGAAACATAGGCGTAAATGGGTACCAGTGCAAAAAGCTGTGGATGTTACCAATAAAAGTCTGAAATACAAGCTGCCTAGAATGGCGTGAAATGGACCTGGATTCAGGGACTCGATAGATGCAAACCAAACCAATAAATTCATAAAAATCAGTCAGAAGGTGAGGCAGTAGCTTAGGCGTTAATGAGCAGTGCTGTATGAACCCGGGATCGCGTCTCTGTTCATCCAACTGACGACCGCTGTGGAACTTACCAGTTGACTGAAATACAAACCAGCCTAGGTATGGCCTGATTGGGACCTGGAATCAGGGACACGATAGAGGCCAATCAAACGTATAGCTTCATAAAAAACAGTCGAGATAGAGTGGTCATTCCGTTCGGACGTGCATTTGATGATCCAAGCACTGCACTGAGCCGCTAGTGCCGATTTGAAAACGCTCAAAGGCGCACCAAAACTAATTTTTGTGGCCCAAACTTGGGCTAAAATCCTAACTGAAAATAATAGGCCTGCGCCAAACTTCATGACTAGCCGAAATATCACCATAGTTATCTGGACGGCGCATACTGCAAAAATACTAACTATGTTCGGCATACGTGTACTCAAGCTCCTCTTGTATAAGGACTCGTGAGCCGTCTAACAGCCACGATTTCTATCTCGCCATAACTTATCTGTACCACGACTAAAAAGAGGGCTAACAACCTGCATCATACCTAACATGGTATCCGTGATAGCTGACCAAATCAGTAGTGTAAATACAGTATAAATGACTATATCTAGTGTACAGAACATGTACGCGTAGTACGTGTAAATAAGTAGCGCAAGTCTATTACAATGAGTGCCAGTGTACACAATGTGTAATGATAGAATTGTATTTGAAAAAAAGTTAACATTATCAGTATTAGTGTTATAGGCTAGCGGATTTGGTCAAACCTCGAGAAAAAATTCCAATGTTATTGAATCCTTCGAATTTGTGTTCACATATGACCAGAGTATTACAGACAAAAAGTCGCAGCTGATAACCTTTGGAGAAAATTTGTTATGCCAAATTGTATTTTCCCCAAAATTGTTTCCCTTTCACATATTGTAATCACACACTAGACGAAACCAAATTAAGATTTCGCAGGATATGTTATGGTTACATTGCTGGAATTTGCTCTGGATGTTGGAAATAAATCATTCTAACTGACTTTCAACCAAGTAGTCGACATAGCAAAATCCAATATGGCTGCTGGTACGTTGAGTAAATCAGAATTACACATAATACAAGACATGCTCCAGGCAATTTAATAAATGAACCCACATGAATATAACATACTAAACTAAAATGTATCTCTCGTACCAATCATTAAAGAGCTGTCTAGTATCCCTATGCTTTAATTTGTAACCCATTCTTCAACATCGTCATCTTCAGCTTCACCGCTGTCAGTGTGTGGCCAGTTGTAGCATGCTGCGACACATTTTAACCCAGATTTGTGGCACGAGCATTGATGTGTTGCACATTGTTTTTTATTACTGACTTTACATTTGCAATGAATGAATTCTAAGGCACTTTCTGGTGCAGCACCTAAATCAGTCATCACCGGTCGCATATCATCTTTCTCCAGCTTCCAGCCCCACTAGCAAGGAATGTTTTTAGTTCAGCCCATTGCTTCATTTGCATGTGGACTCGAAGGCTGTGATAATACGCTGCTCTCTCAGTTGGAGGTACTCTTTCAGGCTCAATTTTATTACAGCGTGCAACCATTGCTTAGCGCCATGTATGTCTTAAGGAGGTTAGTGTGTCGTGGTCTTTACCACCGTAAAGTCTGCAGAAGATAGACACGCCTACAGCACCAACATCATCAGTGGTTTCTCGTCAATCAGTGCACGGGATAGATGCTGCAACCTATTACATTTAACTCATGTCTTCATTAGATGCGTTTTTCCTTGTCCAAATGCAGATGAAGTTGTATCACAACCACTCCACGCGTGTATAAACATGATAATATTACGTAAAACCGGATCCATTACCTGGTATGTTTCTCGAATGCTGTACAAGTCATCACTTTTATTCAACGCACTAACCTTTTTCTCTTTCATCAAGAATATGTCAGCCATTTGTATCTCCCATTGATGAATCAACATAATGAAGATATCCGTATCTTCAGCAACAAGGATTACTGGCTAGCCATTATGCGAAAAGCTTAGAGCAGTTGATACACTCAAACTATCTGCATCGCCATCACTGCACTTAATTATGTGTCCTTTAGATTGTAGCAGGCAAGTAAGGAGTTCTAAGAACTGTGTCTTATTTCTCACGTTTGAGAGAAATGCCTGCTGATTCTTGTGGCATTTGGAGTTTTCATCGAGAGTGATATCTGCAGATCGTGTTCCAGACCTCCTCAAATGCTCGTGATCCTTGGTAGATGGCCCTTTGTACCCACCAAAAACAACACAACACATCCCACACTTATTTCTAAGATATGTTTCATACTGGTCCACCACTTCTCGATATGTGGCATTCTTTTGCCATCTAATACGATGCAGGAGTCATCCGCCATCTATAACTGGCATACCGTCTTTGGTAATAGCATTAGCTTGGTTACTGAGGTTGGTAAGATCTTTTTAAATCTCTTTAGCAGCTAATTCTGCCTTATCTGGTTTTCGCATGAAATAATCTTTGAAGAGTGACGTAGGTACCACTGACAGCTCATACTTGAAGTAAGATTTAAGGTCCCCAGACTTCCGGTTAGCCAATGCCGTACAACGCATGAATAAAACACTGGGCTCAATTTGATTTCTTACCCACTCTGATACCTGGCAGAAGATATTCCAATGTCCGAACTTGCTCCGATCGCTTAATATGTGCACTACTAAGTGCTACACCATTAAGTGAGTGTTGAATCTCCCTACCAAATTGTTCAGCTTGGTCAAAGGTGATTCCATCCTCATCGGCTGCTGTTAGTCCAGTTGCCAGTGATCTTAATGCAGAAACGTCATCATTGAAAGGGTTGTGCTGTTCAAACCAATCCAGTATTTTCTCCATGTCTGTCTAATCTCGCCTGCACCTAGATTTTCCTAGTTCTGCGTGCTGTTCACTCATAGCATGGTGGCAGTTTGTTAGACTTGTCATCGCGTCAGGAATAGCTGCACAATGATGCATGCTATAGATCCATTGGTGTCTAACACTATCTGTTATGCCACGACCATGTGTCAAACCTCATCGAGCTTTCATGGATCGCATTAGAATTTGCTCTATGCATGGATCAGTCCACAAACCAGCCCAGTATTTTTCACTTCGGCGCACTGCATGGTAGGCTTCCGAAAATTTTTGGTACAACCACGGATGTTGATTTGGGAGGTCCCTCATTATTTGGAGGTACAGTCTAGCACTTTTGACATAATTAATATGACCAGATACAGCGAAAAGATTCAGCATCTTTCCAACAGCTGTGAGGTCACCTTCCCAATCGCACACTCTCTCACACTGCACAAAGGTCTTGAAAATGTTAATATAATATAGATACAAAATCCAATACTTGGCAGTGCGTAACTCATTTTCCATGTTTTCTTTGTGCTTAGCAATACATTGATCTAAACCTGACAGTTCTTCAGAATCAAGAATAGCATTGAGTGGTACACCACCATCTTCGGTAGCTTGATCAAACAATTCTTTTAGTTTGCTTACTTGATCCATGGTTAATCTATTAGTGTTTTGGGACGATTCTGAATTGGAATGTTCAGACTCTGAAGGTAATATACCCGAGACCAGCTTAGTCATAAGTGCCCTTTCGACCAGAAAATGTGCACGTAAAGCTCTGGCAATTGATTTACCTGTCAAAATATGGGAAATAGTATTTGGCCCTTAGACTTGTCCCATGGCTTCCTCAAGACCGGACCCTTTCATCACATTACCGATACTGCCACAAGCGCTCATAAGCAGATTACACCCACCAAGTCGACAAACTATCCTGTTTAGACCTTTTGACTCAGTAATTTATACTGCTTTCTGCCAGAGCAGCTGGTCAAATGTAATGCAAGAACTGGGTCGCATCAATCGACAGGATTGTTCTTGAATGTACAAAGGTGTAGAGTACAGACATGTCTCGTCATTTGGATTAAGGTCTATGAAAATAAGAATAAGCACTTGCCATTTGTCGATGCCATCACCGAGTGATCTGAAGAAGTGTTGCATGAATCCAGAGAAGTTAGGTATATGTGTGTTTGCTTTGCTGAAGAGGCGAGCTGATTGCCACATAAGATAAGCATAATATGCTACTGATGGTGTTATATACGGTCGCAGATTTTCCTCAATGGATTTAAACTTTAGAGAGGAAAGGCCTGATACAGCTGACCCTATGTATTGAACAATAGGTATACCTTTGTTCGTCATAAGTTCCGAAACAGCCAATCTTGCCTTACGTCTTACATGTTGGTCAAAGTGTACTCGATCTCCTTTCACAGCCGACATTGCTATCGTACCCATACCATGAAACTGATTATGGCCATCTATCGTCCTGACATCATGGTCTGCATTATCAGATGCCCATTGCATGATTTCTGCATCTGCATTTGGTAGTAATATACCAAGATTTTCCGCTTGTAAAATCGATTGCTTAAACAAAGTGACCTCATCATATGAGACCGAAAAACCTAATCTAAATAGCTCATCTACTAGCCACTTTGATCCAAATACATGATCCATCTCCACGGCCGTCCCCAACAAAATAGGTGACATTATTGAAGATGGTCTTATAGCTCGTGTAAGTGCTTGGCCAATGCCATTTCGTCTTACGTCATTACTTATCATTGTCTCGATAAGAATACGTGTCAGTGGTGTAAAGAACTCCCTTCCCTTATCAATATCCTTAATACCATTGCTACCCGGGTAGTTTTCCATTGAATATGTTCCCTCACGTGTTTCCTCCTTTAATAGTTTCGCACACGTAATGACTATTCTTTTAGCTTCTTCTGCTTCATCATCTAATTTCTCATAGTGCCATGTCTTGTGTGCTATGAAACTTGCCATATTCTGGAAACACAGCACATCCTCCCGACCTCCTTTCAATCGTGACCAAAATATGTGGTCACCATAATGCTCATGAAGTTTATCTCGGAGGCTTTTAATACCATAGACTTCTGCCCCATTAGCAAATTATTTCATTTTCTCATGGATATTAGTAACAGTCAGTGTTTCAGTCTCACCCTCCTCATCCAGCCAGTCACAAACAGCCTCAAAGCAACCATGCTTCCCTGAATCAGCTGGTCGACCGACTGTCACATTCTTAGCATATGCAAAGCAAAGGAAATCTCTAAAACATTTGCTATGATTTTGTGCTTCTGCTGCTACTATGTCTATGCAATCATTTACTCTTGTCATAACATCATATGCCCATAGGTCGTCACGATTGTTACAGTGTTGTAAAACTGATTCTCTGAATCCAAGTAGCGTAACCCGGATTGCACAGGGCCTCTTGTTGGATGTTTCAGGTCCATGATCGCGGCTTTTTCACATAGAAAACAATCAGCTGCCCAGTCAAATGGCTCAGCACTTGAACGTAGTCTTTTGGATGTTGATCCACCCCCATTATCATCATCGGTTCTAGTTCATCGCAGGTCCGTATATTCAGCCCTACAGCTTTTTATTTTATGTACATACACATTTCCAATTGGGGAGGTTAGAGACCGTTCCAAAAGGCAGTTATGTAATCACCTCGAAGGTGACTTATACGCAAAAGAGTCTCAAGTCCTTTTTTGTACACTTTTTGCTTATCTCCATCCAAAGGGTTGCGGCAGATAACGCAATTTCCCCTCAGATAAAGTATGCGGAAATGGGAGGGTCACATTTTCATTTGGCTCATTCATTTGTGTGTTTCTTAATAGTCGCTGAATAATTTCAGTAATAGCATGTGCTAAATGCACGTGTTTCTATTTTAAAAAACTATATTAAATAATTCTGTGTCGAGAAATACAATGTAAAAGCAAAAATAGCTTTACAATGTACTTTCTCGAATGTTTTCTAATATTACCCCGGTCCATTTATTATCATAAACCACCATATTCGGACGTCAGGATTGAACCAATATTAATTATTGACAAACCATGGCATACTCTGATACATTGTATTTGCAAATTGCGTTGAGATGATGGAGAAATTAGACATATTGTAATTGGAGGGATTGGCATTGGGAACTATATGTTGATTTAGTGCATGTTTGTATGGTTATACCAAAATTTACCACGCTGTCTTCACAATACCCCCACCGTTGTGTAATGCTGAGCTATAACATTATATCTTTAAGGACTGTGTCGATTTTCAGCTCTGTAATTATAAAAGAAGTGGAGAAAAACTGATTTTACGTTTATCTATCATATACTTACAGTTTGTAAGAATACAAAAGTAGATCAAATTCAACGTGCTGTCAAAAATTTCGCCCAAAAGGTATCACTTGCGACTTTTTTTCTGTAATACTAGGGATATGTGGGAATATAATTCCGCAAGTTTTGATAACATTATCATTTTTTCCCCAGGTCGACCAAAAACTCGCTCATCCTACTAGCCTATTAGTGCTTATAAACTGTGTAATGCTGTTTATAGGCTAGCGTGGTATCCGCTATAGCCGAGCAAATCAGTATTGTAAATCCACTAATAAGTATTAGAGTGCATTGCAAATGTTGCAAATATCCAACAGCTCGCCTGTATGATTGCCTTAAAATAAGATGGTGGATTTCCAGAGTTTAAATGGTTACACTATATAAACATGAATGAACTCTCGCCATTTCCAGGGAAATATATATATATATATATATATATATATATATATATATATATATATATATATATATATATATATATATATATATATATATATATATATATATATATATATATATATATATACTGGACATATGTATTGTGTAACGTATGGCATAGTGTGTATATTGTATGTATATACTGAAATGATATAGCTCAAAGGGTTAATATATTCCTGTTCTGGTTGTATGTTTCTTCAAACACAATGGGTCAATAAATGACTAAGTAGCTGGCTCTCTGTAGTAGACCCAGCAGGTTATTTAACAATTAAACAGTTCAGTAATAACTGGTAATACGTCCTTGTATATATGCTATTGTTCCTTGATGAGCTGCTTAGTGGCTCTGACTTCAAACCAGTGTAGACTGTACACAATGGGTGTTTTTGAAAAAATTATTTTTACATTAAATATAAACAATATTATAGTATAGTCAAATATTTCTTGGGCACGATAATTTCATTAGCTTTTTATTTCAATAATTCATTCTTTGATTTACACACATCTAACTATGCTCATACATTTAGTAAGCAAATCGCCATGGTAAGACACACATCTAATTATCCGCAGACAGCAACTCGCAATGGTCAGACAGGATGTTACATGCTTGCTATCCAAACAAAGTAGATCTAGTCGGACAAATTGATTGTTGTCAAAACAAAGCAGACAGACACGTATGGATTTCACATGCAACTCACCCGTTCCATAATTGTTATCAAAACAAGTTGTATCCATGCGTTAACGAATCTCATCCCCAACCCATCCTTCTGGCCAATAGCTGATAAAATACCTATCTTATCCATGTGTATACAGGTGTATCATATCCACCTTGCTAGAAACTAGTCGTTGATTCGATGAAACCCTTAAAATATGCATCTATCATTTTATATTTAAAGCCCGACAATTTCAGAAATGTTAGTGTATCTTGAAAAGTTGACTGTTTGGAATAATCAAAGATTGCCTGGATATAAGATATTCATAATAATTCTTAAGCTGTGGTTCTTGTGTAGGCGGTTCTTGTGTGCCTATGTATTTAATATGTGTCTGTAATTCTCTAATTAAACATCAGAATGCCACCAAAGTGTGTAAAGAGTATTATTGGCGATTATTCCATTAAGTGTTCGGGTTGTAAGACTTGGACTCATCATGAATGTGTGCCAATGTCCAAAGAAGACTTAGCGTCTTGGACTCTATTGTTTAATTGCAAATCCTGTTTATTTACAACGGATAACACCTATGACTTCGTTGGATCACTTATAAGGTACGCCTGTAGTTAATACAAAATAATTATCTACAGGCACGCGACCGATAAAGTACCGTTATTGCTAATTGTACCACGAGGCCACCCGCTCGCATGTTACAATCGACCAGTCGGTGACATGATACTCCTGGCTCATACACGCTCTCACTCGTACACATGGTCCAGTATTTTGAAACTAATTTAACTGGGAGTTGTTGCTGTGGCAATCAAATGAGTTACAAAATAATCGACAACTTGCAATGAATACATTTAATTTGGATTTGAAATTTACATTTCTGAATTAAACTCGTATTACAAGATCTCGGACACCCGGTCGTTATTATTGAGGTGTGAATCACTTGATTGTAGCCCCCCCCCCACCCCCCCCCCATGCCTGTTCCATTCGGCGATTGGATACTCCGTGTTCATACACGCCGTCACCGCACAGTTTTACAATTTGATAATTTAATATTCTGTTGAATATTTTGAAACTAATTTGACTGGGAGTTGTTATACTAGGAGTTGTTGCTGCAACAATCAAATTCGTTTCAAAATATCCATAGGATTATTAATTAACCCTTTTAGTCTATAGTTGTACAGACCATTTTAAAAACAATTTGGCTGGGAGTTGTTGCTGGTGGGTGTGGTGGTTCTCTTTAAAATAGTACTCTTCTCTCCTTTAGGTTGAAAAGCAATTTGGAAGTCATGGGCAAAGCAAGAACGTCTGTTGCTTGCAACTTACGATGTACACCTTCCAGCCGTCGTCGAACTGACATCAATGCCTGGCATCAGACGACACCAGTGTATCACTGCTTCGACAGTTCTGCCCAGCTACTCTAGTTACACATAGTCCTGTGCGATGGTAATTGCCTATATAGATCGGTTTCACTGGGCTTGTTCGGTAGTGAGAGTTACCATCTCCATTTGCGGCTCTTAGCGGCTATGGAGATAGCAGCACATCAAACGGCGTACAGGAAGACTGATTACGTAAAGGATTACCGTGTGGTTACGCCACCATTTAAGGGTCTTCTGGATTCCGTTGTTACAAATGGTGGTTATGCCGATCTACACTGTATCTACGCGATCAGTGCAGTAATTCAACGTACCATAAGCTCTAATTTTCCATCTATGGGTGTATGTGATAGTAGCTCACCTGCATACACTCGCACCGTTATCGATCGTGGTGATAAGTGTCACAATGCACCCGTGTGTATTGTTATGTGGTCAGTGTCAACTCCAGTTACACTTAGCGCGTTACAAGTACAACCTGCCCACTTTGTGTTACTTTGTATAAAGCCGGCAAACGTTGAACCAGTCGTGATTGACCAGACAGATGTTGCCGCCAAAGAGGTGGAATCAAGCTTACACGTAAAGTTCGCAGAACCATCACATCTTTCTATGGAATGTGATAACAATGTCAACGATGATTCAGCCATGTTTGGAGTGGCACATCTAGATATGTCAGAACTATCGGAATACGACATCAACTCTTCGTTTGCGCCTATTGCATCCATCAGTCCTCTACAGTCCAGTAGGCATCCAGATAACTACTCGTATTCCAAGCCAGACAACTTGGAAAATATGACAATGAGTCCGCCTCGTAATGAATCAGTAAACACACACAGTGTCCCACTCAATGGACGTTTCTTACAGATATCTGACATGATTTCACATTTGACAGACACAAGAAACAAGCCATTGGACAGAATACTACCTGGTGTGAAAGAATCTGTTATGTTTGTCACTGATAATTCTCGGAATTTAGCTAGACGTGAAAATCAGCAAAAATCGGAATTCGTTGATGACTGTGGTGCTTGGAATACTACCAAGGGTACTTGCCCCACCAGCTACTTTCTAGTAACCGGTACTAACAAAACGCAGACCGTATTTAAACGTAATGGACATTACTGCGTATCGAGACAAATCGACAAGAAACGTATAATGGTGCCAATAGACTCTCAACCCAGCAAAGATGACATTTTGTATGTTCATAGATATTATTCAGAACTAAAAATGTATGTTGACTACAAAAGACGCGTTACGTGGTTTCAGAATGTACCGAAGCAGTTACAGAATCCTATAATAGATATTGAATCTGTATGTATAGTGGAGTATGTTGGTTCATATCCGGGAAGAACAGTTCATAGAAACACATCTTCCGATAAACAAGCGACCGAAGAGTACTGTCGTACATCGGCACACGTGAAAGACGCCTTAAGACCAGCAGTGAAAACAACGTGCCCCAAAGCCGCATTTGACGATATGATATTAACTCAACCAATTGATGATGGTCCGAGAGACATTAAACAAGCAGATAACATATTATACACTCAACGCAGGAAGGACAAACAGAATGCAGCATCTGGACATATTAACGCAAACAATTTTGCCGATCACGTTCAGCATGTTCAGATATTATTACCTACCAGTAGGTACATACATAAAGTTATACACATAGCTGATGTGTATATCCATACAGAACTGAGCAGTACTGGAAAAGCGGCTTTGAATTACCACAGCCCACATTCCCCCGAGTTAATTATCCACAATTTTAAATGCTTATCACAATCAGATATTATACTAAGGTGTATTCCGGTATATTCCTTGGTGTATTCCGGTGTATTCCAGAAAATTCCGGTATATTCCGGTGTATTCCGGTGTTTAGTGTGACCGCTTCTACCTGCTTCGTCCCTGCATACTTCAAGTAGTACGTGGACTTCTTCATCGAGAATTTATATCATTATCATCGTTCTTCACCTGTTTTTCCTCACTTTTTTTATTGTATACACATCTGTGTGCCATTTGTAACTCGGCAGCACTTTTTCCTTTCAAGCGCCCATAGCTAAAAGGCCAAGTTGAAAGCCATTCTTTGTTTTCTTATTGTATATCCTTTTCTCGCTGACGACTATTAGGCGTGATTACGATTTTAATATAATTAAGCACCTACAGCCAATTGATGCCCACCTCTGATGCCCGCCGATACTGTTGCTGCAATAAAGCGGCTAATTATTGTAAAGCTGGCTTCAGGTGCCGCAAAGGTCTGGTGGTACACCTGCAAAAGCGTCCAAGAAAGGACGTAAAAAGGACAGCAGCAACTGGCTCTCTTTGTGACAAACTCCGGCCAATACTTGCTTATATATCCATTAGGTCCGTCCTTCTGTATGGTTGCGCCATCATGGAAATCGCTTTGCTTTCTCAGCGGATTCAATCTTAATTGGGACGCGTCATACGTCCCTCAGTACCAGTGATACATTAATAAGATATAAACTCTACGCCAAAGAAGGCATTCACTGCGAAATAATACTAAGAAGAAATAAATATATCGGCCTAGCAGTGAGTCTTGGGCACTTCAATATAAACCTAATTCAGAGTAAATGTTAACTCCCAGAAAGCAGATTTATATGGCCTGATTTCGAGATTGAGGCTTGCGGCAAAATACACGCCTGGCAGACTAATTCTCTGGTGACTTAGAAGGTTCAAGTGGGCCCTCCGAGCTTTCTAAGTGTCAAAGTCATCCTCAGTCTGCCAAGTGTTTCTTCGACCCAACCATAGCTAGTTTTACGGTGCTTATAAATGCTTGTGTATTGTCCTATCCTTGTCTTGTCTTGTTGTGTTTGGTCTAGGGGAGACAGGCTGGGAGTCGCTTTTCAGCTCGGTCCCTGTCGCTAGAGTAGCACTTGTAATTCGCAGTCTGTTCGTTGAGTTTTCTCCACGATCGAATCCTACGGGAGGCTAGAGCTCACCATGGGAAAGCAGACGAAACCTGTTATAAATGGTAGGCTAGAGTGCTCGGCCTTAGTGCCATTAATATCTGTGTTTCAAAACATCCGTTTTGCTCCTACGAAGGACCGCTAACTACAGCGCCATCCACCTAGCTTAATTAGTTTAAAGAGTTTGCCTGGCAAGTATATGCGGAGACTGACCGGGCGTTTCTCGTAATACATCGCGCATACACGTATAAATGCACACAACCACATATATATTATTAGTTCTTCTGCAGTTGCTGGATGTGGTGTATCAAGAACATCCCTTTATATTTATAAAGGGATGTTCTTGATACACCATATCCAGCAACTGCAGAAGAACTCAAGGCTACACACCTCTTCGTGAATAAAGCCAAAAAAAGAGTTCACTCACGTATACCTATCCGACACCATAGAAATAAATGATGACGGCACCACACCTCGACCCCTACGGCTGGCTGTCGAGTAGTGGATGTGGAGAGGAAGGTATACACTTTAAGCGGTCTATGGATGTAGCAGTGTACGGCGAGGGGGTGGGGTGATATCATAGACATTTGGCATCGAATTCACTTCATTTCCACATGGCTGATATTAGATGCCACTAGAAACAGTGTGCCCAAGTTTGCTTTCAAACCGTTAAGAAATAACGAAATAACATCCGAAATAATGAAAACTACTATAGGACCCAAGTTCGAGCCCCGAGTACTGTCGTTACTTTAAGGGGTCTACGATATAAAAATTATTTATGGCATTGCACCTCGGTGAATGAGCTGGACATTCTTAACTAATCTAGAATTTTACCTGGGCAACCCCATCGATTCACATGCAAGGCGTCCATAGCCAGTGATGTAGCTGTTATATGAAATAGGCCGCAGTACATTCCTATATGCAATCATCGGTACATACGTTGAGTTCTCCAATCTGAGCATACCTGTCTCTCTTGTAGATGACGACCGAGGCACGGCTGGTTTTGTTTGACATAGGAAAATATATTGTGTTATACCGATGCTGACGCCTTTTTCCCCTTTTTGTGTCAATAGCGCCTCAGAGCGTCCAAGATGCTACTATATTAATTAACCATTTACTGTTCAAGACAGCTCAAGCATTTTTTAATATTTCCAAAAAGCTATTCTTTGTAAGGCTACCACTGACATTTACAAAACTATCTTGCTGCTGTTTTGTATATGGCCATTCCTTAATACTGATGTAGATGTCGTTTGTTCTGGTCGGCTTGACCATCAAATGGGTAACGGTCAGGAAAATTACAGTTTTTGCTTAGTCAGTGCCGGCGTGAAGGCCAAGTAAAATACTATTTTTGAGAATTTACCACTGGAATGACTGACTCAAAATACTATTCTCTTGACCTGCAAATGAGGATTCCTCAAGGACACTGCAGAGTTCGATTTGTTGCTGGCTTAGCCACTAACTGGGTATGTTGACCCAAATGGAGTTAAATAGAAAAGTTACCTCAATAGACTCATTTAGTACACATACGCTGCATATTTAATGTGGACATTATTAATCATCAAAGATGTAACTGGATATTTACCCTATTATTTTAATGCACCGCACACCTGCGAACTATTGTGACTGATTCGTGTATTCATGTCTATTCTCGGTCATTCTATTTTCAAAATATTCAGCAGAATTTGTATTAAATTGTAAGTTCATCAAAACAATACAATTCGCACTTATTAATGACGGACGTTTCGATTTCGTGACAGTGATACGTCATTTTGATTGTGATGTCAGCTAAAATGTGACATATCTGATTGTGACGTCTGGTACTTCAGTGATAGATCAGCTGCCTCCATCACTTTAGTTATCGTCTTACTGATGACACAGATGTGATGGTCTGAAAATGTAACCCTTTAAGCTTTAAGTCAGCCAAAACGGCTTTCACAGTGGTCTTGAGAAATTCCCATCTCCAGACCGAGATAATACTATTTTTGAAACTTTATCGCTGGGATAATTGGCTCGATAACTGATACAGTCATCCCACTGATACATTTTAAAAAAAAAATTGTCTTTCGTTGATCTGCAAATGAATATTTCTTTCTATGATACAAATATTCTCGGACAAATTTGAGTGTTAAAGAGCTAAATATGTACATGCTACAGATATTCGAGATGGGTTGACGCTGATGTGGGTTAATATGTAATGTACAGTGTATTGCATACTCACATGTCTGTGGTCGGCATGTAATGTGTAAAGCATGTGAACACTCTATACTAATGAATGTGCCGCAGATATACTGTGAACTGTCATTTCTCGTGCACACACGTCCATAGACTAGTGATCTACTGTACCCGAGATCAAATGGTCTTACGTGTGCATGCTTTCTGAAAGACACAAGAACTGTCTCCAGATACATCCTTTCAACATGTTGAGGATTTCCGGTCGGTCGTTTTCACAAAAGGGGAGATACATTAATTCTAAGTGAATCTATTATGATTGTTGGATGCGGGAAGTAAACCAGTGGGTGTAGCTGCGAGCGACTACGCTTACCCATAGTGGCGAAAAGTGAGGTAGTCGGTGGTCTTGTTCATCTGAGTGTGATGTACCAGGCCTGACTATTGTATGCTATCTGACTAGTAGTTGTCTTCCTAGTAAGAGAGGTGTTGCTGATCTTGGACGACGATGCTCGTAGCGATAATTTAACTACGTGTATTGATTCAATACGTTTTTTAAAATTAAATTAATACTAATTTAAAAACAGAATTGCCAATTAAATAAAACTTCATGCAAACTGTGCAGTGTCTTTATTATTTTAAGATCCGAATTTGAAAAGTTAAAATTAACAACAATCAATGACAACGTGAGAGATTTTTGTACATGGACCAAACTCTGTACAATAAGCGATGCATATGTTATTTCATGTCCCCCACCCCAACCCACCCGCACCTCTCTCCCTCTCCCGCTCCCGCCCCCGGCCCCGCCAACCCGCCCGCCCCCCCCCGCCCCCACATTTGTACACGTGTTAGGAACGATTTATAGACTTTTAAACCTAAATTACCAAAATATAAATTTCAATATAATTTTAGAGCTAAGTTGTTGAATATCTTGAATCTAAATTGACGGGGCTGTTGCTGCTGCTGATTATATCATTAGGTATTTGAGCGACAGATCGGCTTCTTCTATTTAACTCACTCAGAATATCCTAGTGCTTTACAAACAGGTCCTGCCATTTCTTTCACGAATTTATAAAAACAGTACATCTTCCACGAGTCCATAGCCCACGCTTTCAACAGACCAGATGTTGCTCCACCAGCGAGGCGAAGTTCAGTATTATAAATACCTAGGAATAACAAAGCATGATATGAAATTAACATAGTCATTGCGTGCGCCTATTATTAGTATTGTCTGCATGGCGATTGGTATATAGACATGTGCACGTGATATTGGTGGCATGCATTAGCAATGTACACCTATCAGTACCGCGGGAAAATGGAGACAGTGACAAATGCATCTTGCTGCGTGGCTGGGAGGAATAGAAGAAGAACAACATCCTAGATTTACTAATACGCTGCTCTTCTGATAATGTTGTACGTTGTATCCCGGGAAACATTGCCTTCCTGCCCTTTAGGAAACTGTGGATCTGTGTGGATCATGGTTCCCTCTGGCTAAAAGAAACAATGCTTGGGCGACGCGACACTGGTACTGTACATCTTTTTCTTGATACAGTACACCGGTGGCAGGTGTGAGTAGCTCCGAAGGCTCGCTCGTTTTGAGATCGAATCGATCTATAAACTCTCTGACTATCAATTTCCAGAAAACTATACAGGTTTACTATTGAATATTTTGGAACTAATTTTGCTGGGCGCTGTTGCTCCCTATGGTATGTGTATTAAATAGTACAGACATACAATTCGTACAACGTGTCGGACTATAAAGAGCTAAAGACGGGCCAAATAGGATCATTTATGACCTAATGATTATGACGTCATCTTACGCGCCGCTTAGCTGATTATGTGTGTGTGAGAGACAGAGAGAGAGAGAGAGAGAGAGAGAGAGAATTGTATCTTATCTTAAATAGTGCCAATTTTCAACACATTATGACATCATTTTCAGAATGCATCAACAGTTATGACGCCATGACCATCGGCATTGGCTATTGTTACGTTATACTTAATATGTGCTTTAAAACTAAAATGCGATGGTCGCGCGGGTGATACCGTGTAGTATTGCCCTCGTATGTGGGAAATACCAGATCATACAGCACTGAATATAACCAATCAAATAACAGCATATGGCCATGTGACATTACTGCGCGGTAATAGTTAAGCTGAGTTAAGTTAAGTTACAGAACGCACGCATTGTTGCCTCAATGTTCCGCTCCATATCCTGTCACAGATTAAAATAATTATTATTATAATAACTATTCTAAACCTACCGGGAATGATACAATTCTGTGTACAGTTTACGGTTTATTCGTTCTTTCCAGATAAAATAATGACATATTTACACAGTATTATTTATAAAGCTATAAATATATAAATCGTCAGTGTGTCAGTATATCGGACATGTGAAAGCTGGTCGGCCGAACCTTGACTTTTAGTCTTGGTGCGGTGGTCCAGTGGAAAGATGTCTGGTTGCTGATGCTATGCGGAGTTGCAGAATGGCGGATCGATCCTCCAACCGGGAGATGGTGATCAACAAATTAAACTAATGGGTGCATGACTGTCGGCTAAGTTAGCACATGGAAATTGAAGCCGCACGTTGCCAGTGCGTCAATAAAATAAAAATACATACATGCATTGACCTAAACACTACCCATAATCGATTTGGCACAGAAATTACCTTTATGGTGAGCTTGATGGGTGATCTTTACCTCAAATCGGTAAACTATGATTAGAATCAGATCCCTCAAGCCCGAAACACCCTCAAATTCGGTGTTCTTTATGATTCTAGCCCATTTAGCTTTTTTAACTCCAATGGACCTCTAACAGGTAGACAGCCATATTGGAGTTCGCCAATTTTGCGGCCGTAGAGGACGCCCGTCTTGGCGCCCATCTGAAATCGAAATACTATGGTATGGACGGCATCTGGGCCAAATTTTGTGCTTTTGGAAGAATCTAAACGAAAGATCCCTAACACCCCTGACTATATGTGTTTATACAAGGTTGGGTATAAGAGTCTACAATGGTATTAACCGACTCGATGCAGGCATGTTTTCAGAAAGAATGCTGGCATTCAATGCGCCAATACCTTGTAAGATGTTTTTAAGACACTGCCTTTAAACATGAAACCGATATGTATCTCAATCCCACGTACATGGTTAATTGCCAGGCTCTCTTTGACTTCCATAATAGAAGCATGGGACTATGAACCGCAACTTAAACCAATTCTTCTTTTTTTCAAAAATGAGACATCATGTACATATTAGGTCAGAGATCAACCCATGGTGCACTTTAAGGGATACGAACTCAGTGAACACCAGATTTGCCCATTACAAATTAATTGGAAAGAATGGTTAAATTGGAATCAAAATTATGTGTGGTATTTCCTGTTGACTAACAAGTCAGTGCAATATGTGTTATTGCTATCTATCATCAAGGCATCTAGCTGATCCTTATTGTATTGGGTCAATCCGGATCATAATTGAGCCAATGGAAGTTGCAAGTAGAGAATACATGGAGATTGATTGCGCCATAATGACATAATGTATTTAAATGATCAATCACCCTCCATGGTTCAGACGAGTTAGCAGAAAGATCCCAACGTAGGCTAAACCCACCATTGTGTTAAAAAAGTAGTTGTTGCATACAATCATTAATAATCGACCATCTGGTGTTCATAAGATCAGTCGCTATTATAATAAGACCTAATTTTGAACGAATTTGATATAGCTATTAGAATATCAGTATTAATTCAGTCAATTATAGAAGTTAATCTGCGAATATTTATATGAGGTATCAAGCTATTTCATCAAGTTACAGTTGTTTTACAGGTTTAATACATCCATATTCGTTATTGTTACCAGTAGTCTTGTTAATCTGTAAATAGGAAGATTATTAATCTGTGTAGATAGAATGACAATCATTCTCCAAAATCTGTAATGTTGACGTCATCAGGCCCAGTCATGACCAGTCTATCCCAAACCACCTACAGACGTCTCAAATTAGTCAAAGATGTATCTGATTTCTTCGACATGCATGGTGTTCTAGCTCATTGAACCCTGAAATCCTATACTCCCTGTTTCAAAATCACTAAACAGGTAAGCTGATGTATATTTTGAAAATAGTTGGACGGGAAGCTGCTGCTGCTATGGGCAACATCCCCTGCTGGTCGGATTTGTTTCGGGATATCAACTGAATATCTAGTAAACGGTAAATAATTGTTCATGTTTGTTCTTTCGGGTTCAAGGGGTTAATATTGAAGCTGTTAATGTTCTCAATGACCAAACGAACAGGACAAGTTCTTGCTATGCACTTTCAATGTAACATAATTTTCTTTACCGAGTTATGGTGCTTTCCGTGTATATAGTTTGTTTTTCATTTAAAATGACTACTGTTTGTTTTGCTTATTTCCTATTTGTTAGCCCATTTGCTCTCAGTTTTTCTTTGTGTTTCCTCAAAACGGTCTCTATTACTATAGCCATCCTGAAAGAGAGCGAGATTACGTTCACCAAGCACAAAGCAAAACTAATGCTCAGGATACACACACCTATGGTGACCCTGCATATCAATTGGTTAGTGATACCCAGAACTTAATACGTAATGGCTTACTGCAACGCATGGACGTCAGACGTTTATTTCATTTAAAATCATATTTAATGTCATATGGGCAAGAGTCACAAGCGTGCCCCTTTTGAAATATTTCAGTCATTATTACTATGTATATACATAATTATCTTTATAATTAAAATTTCAAACTTAAGCTGTTATTGTGTGGAGAAGTGGAAAGCAATCCTGGTCCATATAATGAAGGAGCCACAGTGTAGCTCGCCGCCGATGTTTCGCCAGCACCCCCCCACCCCTCCCCTATGCATTGTGCTTCCGCCATGTGGTGCGGGCGCACTGTCATCATCTGATTAAGACACATCTGCTCTCTGCCACTCTGTGTCCGGAAGTATTGGGGCGTATGATGCCAGGTTGGGTCAGCTACAAACAAATGTTATCGATTGCATAGCGAGTCGACGGAATTACTTCGCTCCTATGGGCCCAGCTGTACATTCACACCCTGGGGGTTTATATTCATGGTGGTGCTCGAGGCAAGGCTCCGGATGCACTACATTTGGGCGGGCCACATGTAGCTAGAGGAAGGTTAAGGGAAGCTATACCTTCCCTCAGAGTCTGCCGAGTCGGTGAAAAGTGCCATGCTGTCGAGACACGAGGAGCGTGAACATAATTTAAATGGTTTAACAAATGGAGAAGTTGGCCGCTACCATTTATTTGTGCAAAGGATAATCACTAATATGTAGAATTCAATTGTAATAACAATAATAAACAATACAATAATTATTAGTAATTGTCCGATTTAGCGCTGGACTACTGTTCTGCCAGACACAAATATGGATTCTTATCGAGACATATAGATAACATACACTTATACTCATCCTAATCTTTAGTAACAGATGAGATTCCAGTAAATGGATGGAACATTATGTCAGATAACAAACCCTAGTTCGGTGGTGCCATAAGTTGAGAAATCCGACAAAGATACCGCATTGGAGAAAAAGCAAGACACAGTCAGCCTCAAAATGACTGGTGTAAATTATAATATACAATCATAACGATCGCGCAAAATATGCTACCACTGACTTGGAAAAAGCAACAAACAATGGACCTTTCCGGTGTTAGCCATGCCCCGCCCATCTCTAGCTTAGCTCCACCCCCACCTTGCTCGTGCTGGAATCCATCGATCTCTGAACACCCTGACTATCAATTTCCAAAAAGCTACACAGGCAAGCTGTTGAATATTTTGAAACTAATTTGACAGGGTGCTGTTGCTGCCTAAGCAGCAACCGCGCCCAGTCAAATTAGCTTCAAAATTTTCAACAGCATGTTTATTAAATAGCATAGAAATACAAAGATATACAATTCATACAACGTGTCGGACCATTTGAGATTTGGTGACGTCTACATGGAACCCTTTGTGGCGTAATGATTATGACGTCATCATACACGCCCTGAGCTGATTATGCTGTCAGACGAGGTATGAATATTGAATGGATACTCTGGGAAGATGAATTATTTCTGCTCCATTTCAAATGCCGATGATATGGATGCACACTTATCAATACATGAATCCAAAGGTAATAACATACTTTCCGATATTTCGATTCAGGAATCTGAAATAATTGATATCATTAAAACACTAATGTTAAACACAGCTTCAGGCAGTGATGAGATAAATTATAAAATGCTGCATCCATAGCCTTTCCATTATACTTGCTTTGGGACACCAAAGTAGAAGCTGAAGAGGAAGAATAAGAAGAAGAAGAAGAAGAAGCGCACAGATTAATGAATGCAGGAATAATGATACTATTATGAAACAGGGGATTATATGTGTCTTTGTAAGCCTGAATATTTCGATCCAACAATACGATAGTTAATATCAATTGAATGAATGATGGTGCTTTGCCAATGGTCGTGATTATTTGTTTTCAAAGTCGGAACATGGATTTAAGAGGAATACACTCACCCGGTGTACAGCTCAGTCTGACCACTTCTTTATGGTGGCAGGTGAAAGGAAGCCACAACTGTCTCTCACACATGTGCAGGTTAGATTCTGTTCCATTACAGGTAACTGATAATAAAGCTGGCCTCTCTGTAGAACTCACCGGAGAGAAAGTTTCCACCCTGAGAATATACATAAAATATCCATTAAGTGGACATTTATAGTTTTAAGGCACGGACTAAATAGAAAGTGAAATTGTGGATGACGAAAAGGAATGCGCATTCATTATTCGGTATTGGCGAGCAATAAACATTGAGAAAAAGATTTCTAAGAACTTTTCATAATGTTGGCCATATATTTATATTCTATTTAGATTTTAGATTCCCTATATGCAGAACATAGGTCCGCCATTACTAGAGATGGTAGTTGTACCTGTGCGTATATAAAAAAAATTAGGACTTGGATTATGCATGTGGCCGTATCGAAAGACACACATATCAGCAATAAGAAATGCACTGGTGGCTTTCCAATGGTCTATTTGCCACACATATGGCTTTCAAACACCGTTAATGTCAGTGGAGTGGTCACATTCGTGGGTCGCAACGCTCCAGCATGTGCTAATCCTGCAACAGCAGTCTTCAACCACACAGACGGCATACTATGCAACACAGAAGCAAAACCCGTACTTCGGGATGCTCCTTCCTGTTCAGGTACAGACCTCAATTCTGATCACAAGGCAGTCGTTACACGTCATCAGATGAACCATCTCTAAATAATGTACAAACACCGCACCAGGCCAAATTATGGCGACAACTATAACCTACCCACGCTCATCAGCGACACTGAACAAATAAAAATAAAAATGCACCCATGGAGCAGATAGCTAGCAACAGTACCCGCTCCGATCCAAACGAAGCCCTAAGCAAAATCTTCAAATGTATGACATCATCAGCCACCACCCAATAGAAGTTCTCAAAACAACAATCGAACTAGATAAATTGATGACGCTGCACTAGAAACACTATCAGTAGAGAAAAAAGTGTTATGACTGCGCATCTATTAATGTGGCCAAAGTGAATACCGCACCAAATAACTTTCTGCGCCACATCAGGGAACAATTAAAAGATCTTAATATTCAACATGCAGACTCCTTAGCAGATGAAATCACTGCCACGGATGCCTGTTACAAAATGTGTCGGGCAGATGGAGCCCTGAGAGTTACTGACTACACACCAGCATCACTGCACACACCTCTGAATGACACTGTATCAGGAGTGGCATGGGCAAAGTAGATGCAATACAACAATGGTTCAAGATACAGTCCAGCGAACACGATAATGAGCCCGTGCACCCATTTTCAGGTAACCGCAGGAAATTATCAACGACAAGTAAAATATCAGACGTTGAGACATGCCATTAGAGATGGAATATGCCGACGATATGGACTTCATAGACGATGAACAGAAACACGTTGACGAACTACTCATTATAGCTGTAAGCAAACTAAACATTGAGAATCTCTTTTATGAATGAATTGAAAACTGAGTTCACCAAAATATACCTATCAATGAAGCATGAAACTAAGGAAATTAATTATCCACTTCGTTGCGGCGAACCATGGAAGAAACGTAAAATCCTGGGCTCACTGCGCTGCAGTACTGCTGACATTGCTACACGATACGCCCTTGTGAACATAGCCTTTCAGACCTTCTAAGAGATATGGATTCGTGGATCAAACATGCCCTTGACCGAAAGACAGTAACGCAAGATGCATATCCCTGATGGTGTATAGCTGCAGCAGCTGGGCAGCTCCAAAAGCAGCCCTAGCATACCCCTGATGCCTGTCACCGCAAACACGTCAGTATACCCACTGGACACTGATGGCCAGATAGCATAATTTCCAGTGATGCATCCTAAAAGATGCCCAACAAAGAAGGTTAATTGTATATATGTCAGCAACACTGACACTCAAATGTCATACAAAAAGCCCTCGTGAAATAGATAGCTAATATCGGTGTCAGTATTCAAATGTATTGAAGCATCAGTAACAGCACCTTTGGAGTGGTAAAAATAACAACCCAACAAGGTATGCTGATGACCCTAGTAGTAAAACTATCAGCAGAGTAGAAAGCACAACTGCTGTGCATCCATCAAAGTGGAAAACATGAAGGCCGCGCCACACTATGCAGGGAAATCTATAACATCATGTGCCTCATCAGTAAACACTTAACATATTTTGCTGTTCAACAAACAGACCCACTAGAGGATGACTGGCTCACAATATTGTGGGCAGCCCGAGTCCTGAGAGCTTTTGACTAGGCGTCACCAGTCACTGCACATAACCCTGAAGATGATTTATGGGGACTGAAGTGGACGCAATTCACACGGTTCAAAGAACAATTAACCCACTACGATGATGAGCCCATGCATCCGTTTACAGGTGACTCTATGCCAATTGCAATAGCAGAAGTTGAGAAGGCAAAGACAACCCTGATAATGTGCGCGCACCCGGGACTGATGGCATGAGCAATACACTCTTCAAATGTGCAAGTGCCATTATCTTAAAACCGTTCATGCACCCAATTCAGCTGACTGAGTAGCTTGATGCATCATCTTGTCATCGATGTTGCAGGGCAGTACACACTTATCTCGCAACCCAAGCCTACGAAGCCACCAGGCCTTCCAGTCAATGTGCATATCATTGCGCTCCTCAACAGCATACGGAAAATCCTATCCAACGTTACCCTGGGACGCATCCAAGAGAAGATCGATGCCTTCACTGGATCCTGTCAGAGTGGCTTTAAACGTAGAGATGCAGATGAACAGACATTGCATGTTAAATGAAGTCTGTGCAGGAAAATTCAACACGACCAAATCCCCAAGTGTCCATAGTCGCAATGCCTCATGAGATGGAATACGCTGACAATCTGAACAACAAAGACGATGAAAACACGACCTTTTGACATACTACTTCCGATCGCTCCAAGCAAGCTAAAAATGAGAATTTGTTTATCAATGTATCCAGAACGGCGTTTACCAACATATACATCAACAAAGCTTGAATTTAAGGAAAATAATGATCCACTTCGCTGTGGAGATTGGCTGACAAATGAGGAGAAACAAAATCTTGGGCTCTCTGTTCTGTAGGATTACCAACATTGCTGCACACTACGTCATTGGCCACCTAGCTTTGTGGAAGCTTTTGATTCATGGATGAAAAATGTCCTTGACAAAATGACTGCGTTCGTACAATGCACCCTTTGTACCTTTGATGGTCTAACACTTTAACAACTGGGCAACTCCGAAGGCAGACCTAGCCCAGCGTGATGTCTGCCACCACAAGCACCTAGAGACCATCACTTGACACCAATGGCCGGGAAATGTCCAAAGATGAACAATGCAAGATGCTGTGGTCAGGGTGACCTCATTGAAATATACAAACTGTTCACATATATAGCAGAACGATCTAGACAGCGAGCCCATAGTCTAAAGCTGTTCAACCTTCGTTTAAGAGCACAAATCAGGCACAGCTTTTTCAGTTGCAGAATTGTAAATGAATGGAATAACCTACCCAAAAACGTGGTCATAACAGAAATCGTAAACGCCTTTACTACCGCACCTGCCACATTTTGAAAGCATACTCTGCCGTATGATAACATATCTTAACCTGGACTTAAAGGAGACACACTGCTTAACTTCATCCATATCTGTAACCATAATTCTAACAAAATATGCAATACATCGATGTTGTCCGCAACAGTCACACAGCAAAGATGGCCCATATTTGGCAATGTGCTAAAGATGCTAGAAGAAAAACCAGCATAGAGAGCCTTGGGATTTGCCTTACTGGGATGCAGTAAATATAAAGCCATGAGAGGACATCCGTGTATAAATCGGTTAAGCATGACCTCAAGAAGACAGGTACATTCAGATCAAGACTGAACGGGAGGAATCTAAGGATTTGGGCTGACACCAATACTCAGATGTCAAAGGCGAAGAAACATGGATTGCAGCTATAGGATGTTTCTAATACTATAGCCGCAGAATATAGTACATCATCAAATCAATTCACCAAAAGCCAAAGTTCTGTGAAAGTGGCCATTAGGAAGATCAGTTTAAATTGGCTCACCTACTGTCACCTTCCGATTGACATTTCCCGTTTTTGCTATGCCCCGCTCATCTCTAGCTAAGCTCCACCCACACCCTGCTCGTAATGGGATCGATCGATCCCTGAACTCCATGACTATGAATTTCCAGAACACTACATACGTAAGCTGTTAAATATTTTGAAACTAATTTAACTGGGTGCTGTTGTTGTCTATGGCAGCAACTGCGCCCTGTGAAATTAGTATTAAAATATTCAACAGCGTGTTTATTAAATAGTAAAAACATACAATTCGTGCAACAACGTGTAGTCCGTCAACAGGTATGCGTTCTTAACGAGCTTATCTACGTCATTCATGACGTCATTGACTATGACATCAACTTACACGTCACGTAGTTTATTATGACGTCATATGATGGACGGATAAAAGGTCCATTGCGATCCTGTAATTTCAGTGCTTATAGTGTTAAGATCTAGTCAAGCATGCATATACAGTGGGCATAGTTTACCTGGAAATGGGCGTCGCGTCGCTAAAAATGGGAGGAGCCTAGCTAGAAATGGGCGGGGTATATGTAGAAATTAATCTCTGTATTCTATCCTCCCATATGTCGTGAATGGGAACCGAACAATACGCTATCCAAATCAATCATATCACGCATCCTGCAACGAAATTTGTTATATAATCCTCGACATACCCGTTATAGCCAAGACCTCTGCAGGCAACTGTAGCTTCCTGTTGTCCAAACGTATTCGAGCAAACAGTACCCCAGTATGTACTTAGCCACGTATATAATATACCATCAACTGTAGATCCTCTGGGTTCAAGTTTGTAGACAGGTTCTGGATGCATGTGAAAAGTAGCAGATAATAATAATGATAATACTACTACTATTACTACTACTACTACTACTACTACTACTACTACTACTACTACTACTACTACTACTACTACTACTACTACTACTACTACTACTACTACTAATAATAATAATAATAATAATAATTATTATTATTATTATTATCTTTATTATTATTTTTATTTTTATTTTTATTATTATTATTATTATAATATCATCATCATCATCATCATCATCATCATCATCACCAGCAGCAGCAGCAGCAGCAGCAGCAGCAGTAGCAGCAGCAGCAGCAGCAGCAGCAGCGGCAGCAGCAGCAACAAAAGCAGCAGCAACAACAGTAGCCGCAGCAGCAACAACGGAAGCACGAACAGAAGCAGCAACAGCAGCAGTAGCAGCAGCAGTAGGAGCAGCGGCAGCAGCACCAACACAAGCAGCAGCAACACTAGTAGCCGCAGCAGCAACAACGGAAGCACGAACAGAAGCGGCAGCATAAGAAGCAGCAGGGGCCACAGCAGCAGCAGCAACAGCAGCAAGAACAGCAGCAGCAGCAACAGCAGCCAGCGGGCAGGGCAGCAGTAGTAGAAGATATTGTCAATCCGTTTCCATGTACACTATCCATTGACAATACATGTTCTGCCTGTGTGTTATAGGGAAGACGTGTCAGATATATGGTAACACTGCCCATTTGGCCAGTGCATATTCACAGAAGGGCACCGGCCTAATCTGTGGCTCCACTGACCATTATAAATTGCGTTGTCCACAGACAGTAATTAAATCTGCAGACGGTGAGCGAGATATGGATGTGGATGAGCCCAAACCGTGTCAAGAGCCTGGATCAGTCACTGTTGCGGAAACACATCAGCCATCCAACCCTGTCCCTGTTGTGATGTCCAGCTCAATTGAAGTGCTAGAGGAAGGCTTGACTCAAATGCCCGTACCCACTAGCATGGATGAGGATGCATTTTTATATCGCCAAATCCGCTAACGCCCTTGAGCGCATATGAAAGGAAAGGATCGGGGAACTAGCATATGCTCTTGAATGGCAGCATTATAAAATAATCAACCTATAGCCACCAGTAAAAAAACAAAGAAGTCAGACTAATTAGAAAAAAACAGCTAAATACCATTTATCTCACTCTGGCGGGAACCAATTAGTGACTCGGCTGGATCTATGTACGCTGGTGTATGCCGAGCTAATAAATAATACTCGCTACAGTCGGTCATATAAGCGCAGTTATATTCCCGTTAAGTTGATTAGCCACTACGTCCTACATGTACAATCCTGTCTAGTTTTGTAACAATATGACTGGCAGCCGTTGTTTCCAGAGACATTCGGTCACACGAATTTCAAAATATGCAATATGTATCACATTGCGACCTTGGAAGCCAGCGCGTATTTTGAAATCATTTTGACCTAAACATGTTGCTTCCACCAGAAAAAATTACTTTCAAATATAACGTTTTTAAAAGGACGAATCGTGAATTAGCAGCAGCGAGTTACTCGCTCTACATCGGCGCCTATAGTGAATACTATTCATACCGCCTATGTTCAGGTGCGCTTTCGTTATATTGAGATAGGCCTACGTGGTATACGTGCACATGCAGTTGATACACGGCGGTGTGCGAAGCACCAGCGAAGTCATTAATTGGCTCCACGTTAAGCGCTCCTAGATTTAGTAAATGCTTTTTCTCAAATAATCGGGGTTCATTTCCATTTTTATGGAGGGTGCAATAATTAGAAGTAGAGCACAGATGAATCTTGAATGGGAAAAAACACATACATATTTGTCAATCTCGTGAAAGCAAGAGGTGTTGATGAGTTAATAAGGTGTTTAGATAACAACACTCAGAAATGTGTATCGCAACATGAAATCGTGGACACTGTTGAGACATAGTCTCCGGCCTTTTACGCGTCAAATAAAAGTGATGATGGAAAGTCATCTGCGATGTTAGCTAATGTTACAGTCGCTTTCCCGGAAACGAGCAGTAATTTCTGCGATGCAACATTAACATTATATGATTTGGGCTCGACACTCAAAGACATGAAAGCGGGAAAAGTGCCAGGGGGTGATGGCATTAGCATTGCATTTTATCAGACATTTTATCATTTGTGATCCAAATTTGTTTAGGCGTGCACGAGACTTGTTCTCAACGTCCCAGCTTTAAATGAGACTAATCTTTTAAAATGAAGGAAATTTCAATTTCCCTTTCTCCGAGATCTAACAATACTCACCATTCTATTACTTCTGATACAGCTAGCCCTGATGGCTGGGCCCTATAACTATAGACTTACAAAGCTTTACCGACTCCTGGAACCGGATACTCGGCTCTCAACTGCCGAGTACCCGTCTGCCATGAAGCTCATATTGTTTGCATAGTCACCAAACAAGAGAAACCCATGGGTTGCCTCCGTGGGGCTGGGAGGCTGGGTCCGTAATAAAATAGTAAGTATTGTTAGATTTCGGAGAAAGGAAAATTGAAATTTCCTTCATTCTCCTTCGATCAATACTCACCATTCTATTACTTCTGATATACACCAGATTTAGTCAGTAACCTGGTGGGAAGGGGCAAGCCATCAATTGCTACTTTTGCCCCTTGGAGAAAGAGCTAGACTTAAACTTGATTAATGGAGACCTAAAAGGACCATCAAGTTAACGGAACCGAATCACATTCCCATTACTACCCCCTACCCCCCCCCCCCTCCCCCCTTATTTATATATATATATATATATATATATATATATATATATATATGTATATATATATATATATATATATATATATATATATATATATATATATATATATATATATATATATATATTAGCCTGGGAATCATCATGAATATATAGGATGAATGAACATGATATATAGACATAATACAAAAAACTCTCAATCTTGAATTACCTCATGATATTTGGATCCCAGACGTGGCGCCTCCAACCATTCACTTGTCCGGCCATCAGTGACACAATCGGGTTGACATCCTCTCGCTCGACCATGTCTGCTTCTTAATTCTTTCTTACAAATGCCAAAAAGGGGAGAAGAGCAGTGTGGTCGTATAGCTATCGTTTCAAAACAGCTAAAGCGAGAGGATTGGCGGAGTCTGACACATCCCTCATATAGTAATCCGTGAAAGAGGACTCACAGTGCCATTGTGCAACAGCCATCATGCCCTCTAATGGAACACCACTGTAAAGGGCAGTCGAGGCGGCTATTCCTCTAACATCGGGTGTCCTTGCGCATTGCACCTGGTGCCCAGTCGCAATCTCATGGGTAGTCTGAATGCATTCGACTACCCAACGAGAGATAGAATCCATGGATGCGGCGCCATATGGCTTCTTATGGCAGATCCACAGATGTCTATCATTCGACCGTAACGAGTCTGTCCGTTTCTTGTACTTATTCAACGCACGGACTGGGCACCAGACACTGGCATCACGATCAAACCTAGTTAGTTTCGGTATAATGATCGGTTTGCCGGGATATCTCAAATATTGAATCTTTGACATAAACTCTGCTCTTGGCAGTAGACGCAGACCATCTCCGGATACAATAAATCGGTCCCTTTCTGCTGAAAGTGCATGGATCTCCTAGAAGCTGCCAATAGAAAGATTGCCTTTAGAGTCAAATGCTTTAGACTAGCCGAACGCAACGGTTCGAAAGGGCGCGTGGCCAGTACATTAAGCACTAAAGATAGACTCCAGGCTGGAATGACTACCGGTTGTCTCGGTCGGAGATTGCTCATTCCCTTCACCATCACATTCAACTGGGCCACCTCTGGACTATCCCTGTTGGCTAGACACGGAATAACTGATGCCAAAGCTGACTTGTATCCAGCAATTGTGACAGGAGCTAGTCCTGAAAAGAACAGCTCACAGAGAAAGTCTTCTATTTGCTGAATAGTGGATTGAAAGGTATCAATACCCTTTTCTTCACACCAGTCTGCAAATCTGTTAACCTTGTTGCTATATGACTTGAAGGTTGACTTCCTTCTCGCAGCTGTAATGAAATCTGCAGCTTGTCGAGAAAAGCCTTCCGACGTGGAACGTTGTTTGATAACATCCACGCAGTCAATTTGAACATTTCGTGACGCCCGTGTAGGAAGCGTCCCTTGGCCTGGGAGATTATGTTCGGAATCTCGGGTAACTGCACTGAATTTTCCACCAGCAGATCTAGAATATCCGTGAACAACACCCTGCTGCGCCAAAATGGCGCTATTAGCAGGACCAGGCACGGCTCCTCCCTGATCTTCACCAATATCTTCGGTAGAAGAATGGTGGGTGGGTACGCGTAAGCGTGCATCCCTCTCCAGCTTATCGACAGAGTGTCTATATCGACGGCATTTGGATCTGGAATCGGTGAGACATAAGTCATGATTTGAGCATATTCCCTTGTGGCGAACAAGTCCACGTTGGGTTTGCCCCAATGCTCGAAGATCCTGTGTAGAACTGGAGGGTTGAGAGACCATTCTGTTGGCAGAATTCTCTGTCTGCGAGACAAAGCATCCGCCAGAATGTTCAATCTCCCAGGAATGTGAGCTGCTTTCAAAACAACCTAGTAATTCCTGCACCATTGAATCAAGTAACACACTTTGATACATAGTGTGGGTGACTTGGTCCCGCCTTGGCGATTTATGTATGATATTACTGTCGAGTTGTCCGACCGTATCAATATCGACTTGCCCCTGACTTTTGGAAGACACTTTTCCAATGCCAGTTCCACTGACATCATTTCCAACAGATTGATATGCAGCTGGTTCTCCTGGAGAGTCCATGCGCCCGAGACCTGGTGTTCTCCCTGGCAGGCCCCCCATCCCTCCAGCGATGCATCCGTGTACACGGACAGCTGCGGGTGGGGTAGGTACAGCGAAACTCCTACTAGGAGATTCTGACGCTCTTTCCACCATACAAGATGTAACATTATTGGCTCCAAAGCTGGCACCAGTTTTGACAGGGGTTATGTTCTCTGTTTCCACAGAGACATCTAATACGACTGGATTGGTATTCACAGCAGAGCAGCGTACGGGATTACCTGCTCCATGGTGACCATCATGCCCAGCATCTGAAGAAACCGCCTCGCCTGAATGTGGTTTCCCAATCGAAAACTGTTGAGGATGGCTAACATAGACACCACTCTGGGCTCTGAGGGGTAAACCCTGCCCTCCTCGAGATCGAATCGCATCCCTAAATAAAAGAAATGTTGAGTGGGTGTCAACTCGGATTTCTCCTTGTTGACAATCCAGGCTAGCTCTGAAAGCAACTTCAGAGTCAGAGCAGTATCCACCTCTAACCTGACTGATGTGTCTGCTTTGATCAGCCAACCGTGTATGTAGGTGTGAAGCACCACATTCTCTTTTCTGAGAAACGCTGTCACCGCAAGGACCACTCTGATGAAAACCCATGGACCTGTCGACAGGCCGATTGGGAGGACTACAAACTCCCATACTTGATTCTGAAACGCAAATCTCAGAAACCTGATACAACTCCCGTTCATTGGAATGTGGAAATATGCATTTTTCAGATCGATCGATACACACCACATTCCTTTCCTCATTCCTGCCATTACCGACCTCGGAGTTTCCATCTAAAACCTAGACGTATGGATAAACCAATTTAATGGCCTGAGATTGAGTATGGGTCTCCATCTCCCTGTGCTCTTTGGGACAAGGAACATGTTTGACTAGAAGCCTGGAGTGTTCCGGTTTGCTGGTTGTATTGCTCCCTTCAGAAGCAAACCTGACACCTCGTTTTGGTATGGCTTCCAACTTGTCTGGTTCCCTTGGTACGGGTGTCCAGGAAGGTGGCAAAGACAGATTCTGTGGTGGGAAGTCCCACCACTCCGGCTTGTACCCCTGACATAACTATCCCAGGACCAGACTGTCTGACGTCACACCTCGCCAAGTCTCTACGAAACGCATGAGTCTTCCACCCACTATAGACGCCTCGACGCCCAATGGGGATGTCTGGCTCGCGATCTGCTGCCCCCCCCCCCCCCCGCTCTCTTGACGAGGGAGAGAGAGAGAACCATTTTGGTCTTGGCTTGGCCGGTCTAACTGGCACCGCTGTTCCGGTCGCACAAGTGCCGTCCTGGCAGATGCGAATGGAGCTCTCGTACCCTTAGGTACGATCCGCTCCCTTCTTTCCGCCATTTGAGGACTTACGCTTCCCCTTCCCCTTGCCCTTCCCGCCTCTCGGGCGATCAGGAGCAACATTGGGGAGTGTAGGAGCCTCTACAACCTTCTTGGCTTTCTTCGCCGGAGGCGGCTGCGAAAACCCAGTAGAAGCAGAAGCAGCACTAGGCTTAGCTTTCGCCTTGCTTTTGTGCTTTTCTGCTTCTTAGAAGGTTGCACGGTCAGCGGATTGGCTACAGCCCCTAGTGCATGCGCCTGACGCACTCGCTCTAGCTGCAGGTTAACCACCAGCCGATTCTGCACAATGTTGGCCGTGTCCTCTAAGATGGCCCGCGCCTGGCCACCAAAGATGCTGATGCCTCTCAGGGGCATCCTAAGAAGACGCTCCCTGACGGCCATAGCTGGACGCATATGGTCAAGAACCATCTGCCTCCTGGACTTGGCTACACGCACCTGCACCCTTGCCAATGCGTCCATAGACAGTACCGGGCCGTCATTGACGTACGAAAGCGCCACAGGTGGCATAGGGTGGCCTGCCCCCGCTTTAGACCACACCGACTGAAGAAGGCGATCAGAATGGTTGACAGCACTCATAGCTGCCCTCACACCCTCATCATATAGGGACAGGACATCATCATGGTGTCACTGAGATTTGTCCACCAGTGCCAGGGCTGGGCCACCCGCTCCATCACTCTGGACATCCAGTACCCATCGGTCATCCTCGGTGACGATGGGACAACACCATACCTGTCGTATTCCCCCCCCCCTGGAATATGACACCTCGCCCGCACCTCCCTGGAGGATACAGGAAGCTGGCCCTTGGCCATGAGTTGCTTGCTACAAATAGCATCAAGTAACTCAATAAACCTTGGATCCAGTCCAATAGACTGGATCCGGGCTGCGGGAAAGATCCCCGTCCTAATCGATGCCACCGATGGACGGGGTGCATCCCCCTCGGCCGTGGTCGGAACCACAGACCGGTGTGCCCTGGCTAGCCAAGCCAGAGCCTCAGACCAATCCGTATCCAAGGAGGATACTCCCGTGAACACGTCACCCATTGACATGTTCACGGCCCTACCAGCAACGGCCTCCCGGCTAGGAGCCATTACTGATATGCCAGGAACCCCAATACCATACGGTTCCGCCGCCACCTCATGGAACACACCAGTCCATGGAGTAGGCCCGCATGGAAAACCGTGTGGACCCGTAGCGGTCGTGGAACCGTGGTCAAACACGGGCGCCAACGGCACCCCATGTATGACTGCCGGACCAGGCTAGATAGGTGAGTACAACGCCTGGCCCACCACACCCATCACCATGTCGGTTGGTGGCAAACCAACCATCACGGGACCGGTGCCCGGTCCTGGAGTGGCCTCAACCATGGACGGAGCCGCTGCTCTGGCTTGCGCCAAGCCAGACAGATGGAGGGCGGTTCCGTCCAGGACGGAATCGACCTCCATGCTCTCCACCCGTGGCATCACAGGGCGCAGCAACCTCTCCTCCTCCTCATCTTCAGACTCCGAAGAGTCGTCACCAGACGAGGAAACCGTGGAATCGTCCTGGCGGACGGCTCTCATGCCTGACGGACCAGCCACCGCTACTGGACCACGGAGGTGGCCGCAGAGAGACAGAACCCATCAGGCCGGAGCCCGACGGGACTGCCATGGGGCCGTACGAGACGGCTCACTCGGTGTCCAGTCCAGAACTCTGTCCAAGGACAGGGTCCGAATCAAACATGGGGAGAGACTGCCCTACAACTTTTGGCAGCAGGGACGACACTAGCGTGGGCAGAATGCTATACAAAAAGCCTTGCATAGCCGGACCAAACCACGCCGGCGGTGCCATCTCCGCCACCTCCGGTAGCAGACGTGGAGCGCCCCCAATGGCCGAAACGGACGCTCCACGATTTACTTTCGGACCGCCTGACCCTACGTCAGACCCTGCCAAGTCCTTCTGGGCAAGGAACTTCAGCATCATGTCGACCGACAACACTGCGCACACATTACACCTATTGTCAAGGTTACATTTCGTACAGCGAAAACAGACATGGTCCTTGAACAGAACCCGAACGAATTTGTGGTACTCGTCACATGATGGCGGAGCTGGCTTGGCCTATACATAAGCACACACCTACAATAAGCAAGCGGAACGAAACAGAGATGGAAGGCAGACAATTAATTTTCAAATACTTGACCATAAATTAACTGTAACCCTCACGCACCCCACCCCGCAACGTTACAGCAAAGATCGCATTGATTATGACGACACGAACGAAGCGGGCAATAATACACCCATACACTGATCCTCAAGGATGTATAACGGAACCAGGAATCATATCGCATAGCATTCGGGGTACATTTACCAATAAATATAAATTATACTCCTAACGAAGGCCAAAACGATATGTGAAGAAACAACAAAATGCAAACAAACTGCTGTAGCACACATCTAAATCAAGAATTTTGAAACCACTGATCATTGCAAAAAGATCGTAATAACACGCAAAACTTGAAAATTCCAAAGTTTTTTGGTACCAATTAAAGTACGCAGAACCTAGAATAAGATGCGAGAATTAATTACACATTTTCTTCACATAAACATCCAAGAAACACGGGTGTGACGTCACCCGCTCGGATCTTACGAAGAATGACGTCAGCCGAATTTCGTGTTTAAAACACCGACAAGCCAACACCTATTTTATATCTGCCGATCGCCCGTTGGGGTTAAAGGAAGGCGATCATCTGGCATATTTCGTTGTTAACACACGTCCCATATTCTTTGGGGTTAGAAATTGGAACATGCGACACAGACGAAATTTTAAAGCCTAATTCTTTTAACTAACGAATAACATGGAAATATACGACCTGGTTATCATCGGCAGCATAAATGGTAATCCAAATATCCTTTAGAGAGCGCACACAGCTATCACAATTTACACTGAAAAAAGACTTAGTATAACTCAAGACTTCCAAATGCAAAAAAGCATGAGTCTGTTGTTGCTATGCAAACAAGAATGAGCTTCATGACAGACAGGTACTAGGCAGTAGGGAGCCGAGTATCCGGTTCCAGGAGTCGGTAAAGCTTTCTAAGTATATAGCCCTAGGGCCCAGCTAGCAGGGCTAGCTGTATCAGAAGTAATAGAATTGTGAGTATTGATCGAAGGAGAAAGGGCATCGTGGTATATTAGCAAACTATAGGCCAATTTCACATCTATGCGTTCTTTTAAAATCATTTCGAAAGCTCTTGTCAAAAACTCGCAAACATATACCAAGCTTGCTCCATTCCGGGCAGATCGATTTTAACCAACTTGCTAGAAAAAAACAATATTCCAGACGCAATTATTGGGTTAGATAATAAAACGGCATTTGATAGACTTGAGTGGAACTTTCTTTTCAAATCACTCAGTCACGTTAGTTTAGGGCCACATTTTTATCAAATGGATTCATATCTTATGTGATAATATCAATAATACATATCTTGGTAATAATTATAATTGCAAACCAGCCATTTTAGGACGCGGGGTGAGGAAAGAATGCTCACTGTTCCTTTTATTGTTTATAATAGTGATGGAGTCCTTAGGGTAGATCATTAGGGAAACCCGTGTTTTCAAAGTCATTGCCGTTGAAGGCGTGAACAGACCGACAGTGGTTTCTCAGCATTGTGAGGACACAGCAGTTTTTGTCGTGTCTAATTCTGATTTTGAAAGATTGATCATGTTCTGGACGATTTTCAAAAGGCTTCTGGTTTAGAAATTAATAAGAATAAATCAGAAGGGCTATTTCTAGTCAAGTAGAAGAGCAGAGATGATCAGCCTCTCAACATTAAACTGACTCGATACAAATTCTAGCTATACATTTCACAAGGATGCTTTGGGAAACGCTGAACTGGGATGATAGAATATCCAAGAGGAGGACAACAATACATTCATGGAAATGCCGACGTTTGACAATTTTTTTAAAAGCCTTGGTCATGAATACATTACTCCTTTCAAAGGTGTGGTATATTGCTTCTATAATATATATGCCTCAACATATTGTGAATGAGATTAATAAACTCATGTTAGGAGTTATGTTGGAAGGCAAAACGTGCATAATGTAGTAAGACGTGTGCAGGAATGAATTACATCAAGGAGGTCTTAAAGGGAAGACCAGACCCTCTATACTACTTCATATAAAATGAATCTACAGCCCGTAACGTTTTCAAAAATAGAATTGTAAGCTCTGTGCTCAAATTAGAAATAACTATCTTGTGTTTTAAATATGTGATACATTAGTTAAATTTATACTCCCGGATGAGGTATATGACGCCATAAGTTGAACGTTTTACTCGCTGTCATCCAAAGCTATCGCAATAAAATTGCAAATTGCGTTTTATAAGGGTGTTCTCTTCAGAGATGTTGGGAATATATAAACTATGTTTGCGGAAATGTTGAAGCATATATATAGTCCTTTGTCTGATTTCTCTGATGACGCAGATTTTGATACCATGTTTTCATCTTGAGACACCTGAATGCCACGATAGTATAGGCATATTAATATACGTGCCACTTTAAATTAACACTCTCACTGACGCTACGGGAGATACTGTTATTAAAGTTGCATCTATTAATATGAGAGTTTAATTAGTTCTCATATACATCCAGTCCATCTGGGGGTACTTATGTTTTCATACTAGCCACACAACTTTCTTAGAATTTGCTATATTCATGTAATTTGGCAGGTATCTTAATAGAAAAAGGACATCTTATGGTTCGGCAACGAATTCATGAAAATAACACATGTATTCCATAAATGTGCGATAGTGTGATAAACGTCTGTATCTCTTCAATATGTACATATATAAATGATGTCAATAGCATTATCACCGATAGAGATATCACCATGCAAATACATTTATTACTGTCGTCAGAGTGCCGTTATTATGGTTTGTGTCGGATGGGATTCAACTTATGACGTCATAGGTGTAATTAACTTACAGAACACTATAGTAACATAGCGTTTTTTTAACACCATTTTAATCGGATTTATATATAAATGTCGCAGGAAGGTTTTACACAGTAGCTTAAATATGGGCTCTACGATTGACCTACGTGTTTTATGCACATGATGACGACAATCTTGTGTTCACCTTTAAGCTTGTCGATGTCAGAACAAAATGTTCGTCACTTCGGTTCAAATATTTAAATAAGTTACTTTTTTTCTGACGTCCAATGGGCAACTGTCTCTGAGGCATTATTTGGGATTTTTCTAAGACCATTTCCTGCAAAATGTCTCTTTCGTGCAACCAGTCAGCCGCCTAATTATACATGTACACCTATGGTGTTTTTATTTCGTTGAAATATGCTCATGATTCACCGGAACGTTAGGAGCAAACACAGAAAACGATAATATCACACATACAGATAAAAAATATATATATATATAAAATATCAGATATCGTACCACCCCACCCCTCTCCCACACCAATTTGGACATCCCCATGCCACTCCCATCAAAAACAACCCTCCATTCCCATATTAAACCAACAACCATATACTCTATTATATTCTTCTTCTACTTACTAACACACACCAACTGATAAATTAATGTCGAGAGGTCATAATGTCAAAATAACTGGAAACGGAAATGTCCATAGAGTAGATGGATAGATATATAACTAGAGAAGATTTAGAGTCAAGGGCATTGTGCCGTGGATGCACTTAGTGGCCCAATGTTTTTGGTGCACCGTAGGTCGAGAGACCTAATTTGTCAGAACAGAACAACAAAGTAAGCCTAGCGGCTGAGAATGTGGTGAAGCGAGGATAACTAATTTAAGTTAGAATAGGTCAGGCTATCGTGATTTGCGAACTGTGGTGAACCCACCACGCCCCTTTTCTGTTCTCCCTCTTATAAGGAGCAGTCGTTGTTTTTGACTCCTGAATATAGGGTAGATAGTGCAAGACCGCAAAGAAACAAGCTTTCAAATACAAAAATCCAGCCCTATATAGAAAGAAATACAGTTTTGAATATGGCGTGAATCGGACCTCTTTAATAGCGCCCGAATTATACGTCATCCAAGCCAATCAATCATCATCGCCGAGCTCGCAATCAGCAGGTATGTGTTGGCCCGAATGGTTAGCCGCTAAGTGATATACAGGCAACAGCTTTGCGATCGCTACATTGTGTAGTACTTACCTTCAAATGCACACATAACACAGCAGCTAACTAGCCGATAACGGGCTGTTATGCGCGAACCATTTTCTAGCGGCTCAGACTTGTTGCGCCGGTCGTGGTTAATGAATCAATACTATCATAGGAATGTCGAGTTATCTGGGCCAAATATGTCAAATTTGACCCTACGGTTATTTCAAGGGCATGACCTAGAAAGTATGGCTATGCTATGAAAGCAAATCTAGGGGTTAGAATGCTCAACAGTCTATGATGTTTGGACGAGCAGGTCAACCCGGGTGTTGATTTGACCTCTATGACATCAAAAGCCTGTCAATGATAAGTACCAAATGTGTTGATGATCGGATCAGAAGTTTCACGTTAACAGGAAATCGCTCAAATTGGTGTAAACTAAATGGCACGAATATTTATCATCAATGGATCAAGAATTACGTGGATGCCGCCGCTGTAGATATTATTGTATCAGGACACCAGCTCTATATGGCATAGAAAGGATTTCGAATCCATGTACAGGATTCCGGATGTAATGAAAGAAGTTGAGATAGGAATGATAGGGTATGTATATGGCTGCAACTTAAATTAGCGTATTGGGATTGGATAATGGTAAACTATGGAGGTGGTCTCCCTGGATTGCTTTTTGGCCAAACTTGATCAATAGTATCAATATACCAGTGATCAAGTTATGATCAAAATTCAGATGTGTATGACTTGGTCAAAGTTGCAAGTTGCTCAGTCACCACCAGAACGCCTCATTAATCGACCACAATAAGATCGTTGATCTATCTAATGACGTTTAAGTCGTTATGGGAAAAACTACAGCCGATCAATTCAGATATGCATGGATTCAAATTATCGCAAGTAAGATTAAACAGTTCCAATCGCTCTTTCAAAAGACAAGAGCTGCTTAAACTTCTTTACCAGAACCAGAAAATCAGCCTATCTGGGAAAGATACTATGTTATGGTTATCTGCATGCGGTAGAGAAAATTCTGTAAATGAAACTATGAAAACAGAAACAACCTTTAATCACTCATTCATTACATAAAACGGAGTAGATGAATTGATATTGATATAGTGTGAATGGAGTAGTGAACTAACGCTGTATTTATTATATTTTAAAAGCTCCAGCGATGCGTTATAAGCACGGATATAGAAACCGAATAAATTAATACATAAATAAATGGAAAAAATATTATTTTTGGAAATTTGATGATTGAAATTGTAATCAACCAGCCCTTAGTTTTCATTAAGGGCTAATTTATTAAAGAGGCAATCACCAACATCATAGCAAAGTTATAATCAATTTGAATGCATATTTTAATTCAAGGAGTATGCATTACAGGTTCAATGGCATTTTAATAGTGAGTTGACCGCTAGTCGGTAGGATAATAATAATGATAGTTATTGGGTAATTCAGAAGACTAATGAACCACTCAACCAATCTTGAACTTACGTTATGAATTGGTTGATTGGTTACTCAGGCATTGGAACTAGAAAATAACTAGGTGTACATGATGATTACTGAATGATTGTTGGTTATTTGAACTTGGACAAGTGACGTAATAATAACAAAATGAAACACATATTCATTCAATTTAAATAGAAATATGTCAATAATAAGTATGAAAATTTACTTATAGAATATTTTGAAATTTGGTTACATAAGTAAAAAGCTGGACTGTCTCTGCACCACGCGAGTTGGTCGGGGGGTATGGTAAATAAATTTGAGAAATCACAGTTAACAGTCAGATACCTTGAATACGCTGAATACAGAACTCCGGTCACGGAGTGAAGGTGAACAGAAGAAGATCCGATCTGTCGTGGGACTGGGAGTGAAAACACACGTGAAGAACCGGATAACGAATCCGGAAGAATGTTCTGTATTCCGAAATAGAAACGATAAGGTTGAAGACACTAAGATGATCCGAGATGTTGAACTGAGAAGGTCGAAGACACAGAGATCTTCTTCGCTAATAATGTCTGAACATTTCAGAAGGATGAAAGCGTCGTAAAGATGACGAGATTGATGACATCACAGGTAGAAAAGATATATGTCTACCTACCCAAACAAGGCACCAGGTTCCGCTTGCTTTAAGATTTGGTCTGAAGGTGATTAGATTGATGACGTCATGGGTAGAGAATTTAGACTACTACACACCCAAGCATGGCACGAGGTTCCGCTTGCTTTTGGGATTTGGTCTGACGGTGATTAGATTGATGCCGTCATGGGTAGATAAAATCGACTTATGGCTGATATGATGAAGATCACATTGAGACGAATACAAAGACGAGACGACACAGGCACGCTATTACTTAAACACTTTACATGGTGAGTTCGTGGACTCTTCAAAATAAGCGGCTCCTAGATGAGGTGTGAGCCGCTTAGCGATATGTTTCGAACTAATGAGTGGGAGTTGGCGGTTTTCCCGCCAAAACAATGTCACGTGATTGATGAATGAGCACATGGTTTGATGTATACATGCACCGACGTTCATATAATGCCTAATGATGATGACGATCTTATCATATACAAATTTGATAAAACTCATTGGAAAATAGGATCTCAAAAATAATAATTATACAAGAAAAGTTAATAATTATAAAATTAAATTGACCAACATAATAAAATCTAGAGGAACTATTTTCCAATCATAACGGCGCCAATCATGTACAATGAATTTGGCATGTTAATTTCAAGTAATATTGATGCCTGGTCTATCGTACAAACATCGACTTCAAAAACACTAGATCGATCAATAGTTCACCGAGTTACATAGTGGGAGGGACTTATAATTCTATACTCTGTGGTAATCAGTTACAGCCAAGAGCCTAATTAGCATATGAATTGGCAACTATCCGAGCAGATGTTTATTTCATGATCATAGGGGAGGGATACATGGACAGTCGAGCGGGAGTAAATGGTAATACTGGACTAACCCATCAGATCCATGTTCCCTAAATTAATTAAATCATTAATAGTCTGACGTCATACATATACTGTGACATCATACACCACAATACTCACTCTTGAAATGAGTTATCGAAGACGGAAATTTATTGATAGCACTGTTACTGGTAGGTGTTAAACATTGCTTCTTTAAGCACGATATATTTGCTTTAATTAAATGAGTTCGTACCTGTATGCGCACACATTAGAACCAGTGCCCTTGTGCAATATGTAGCTGATGGTCTACGAAATCCGCAAACTCTGCGCCTAAAACACAAGTGCACATAACTAAACATGAATATACTACCTGGAAGTAGAGGGAGTTCCAGATCCACTTCTCGTTATGCCCCGCCCACTTGCTGCGTGTCTTTTAATGGACCTTTCCATTTTAGCTATGCCCCGCCCATCTCTAGCTAAGTTCCACCCACACTTGGATCGTGTTGGGATCGATCGATGTCTAAATTTACTGAATATCAATTTTCAGAAAACTCTACAGGTAAGCTGTTGAATAATTTGAAACTAATTTGACTTGGTGTTGTTGCTGCCTACTATGGCTGCAGCAGCGGCCAGTCAAATTAGTTTCAAAATATTCAACATCATGTTTATTAAATAGTAAAGACATGCAATTCTTACAACGTGTTGGACTTTTAAGTGGTCAAAACGGTCCCTATAGAATAATTTATGACGTAATGATTATGACGTTATCCTACACCCCCCCCCCTTAGCAGATTATTGCGTCATATGATGCCATTACTCTAGAAAGGTCTATTACTCTTAACAAATCTGAGCCATGAATTCCCAGAATGCCAATTTCAAGGTAACTATACAGATAATTTACTGACTATTTAGAAACTTATTTGAATGATAACCGCTGTTATCAATGTTAGCTACGGCTCAGAGTCAAATCAGTTTGGAAATATCCAATAACATGTTCAGTAAGATGTAAATTCACTAAAAAACGTAATTCAGACACTTTCGGAACTCACTTTTGCAATTTAAGTGACGGACCTACTTAATGTGATTGTAATGTCAGCTAATAAGTGGCGTATGATGATTATGTGGCTAGATACGTTAGTGACAGATTGTATCCAGGATTCAGAAGGTGGTATAAATCATGAAAAATGTGCCGATTTTTTGTTCATGATTTATGCCTTTTGGTATCTTATTCCTTTATTGAACCTGAGATCACATCATTCTTTTCAGAAGCCAGTCTCATACATACACATGTAAGGTGTACACCAGAATACCATCCGATAGATGGATCCAGTTCTAGTTATACTCCGCCCATTTCTAGCTATGCTTCGCCTACGTTTTCCACGTTGGACTCGCTTTGAAACTTCGAAAAGTGAATTACTAGAATTCCAATTTCACGGAAACTATGTAGAGGTAAGCTGATGAATATTAGAATCTAATTTGACTGGAAGCCGTTGCTGTAGCAACAGATCCCAGTTAAATTAGGTTCAACATATTCAACGGAATCTGTATTGAATTGGAAGTTCATAAAAGACATACCCTTTGTACTCTTCCGTGATGAATTCAGATATTTTGATTATGCAATCCGCTAAAAGTGACGCTTAGGACAGATTCACTGAAACAAATAGTGTTGTAAAGAATTCGATTGCCTTGATTGATGAATCCAGTTTCTCCACCACTCATATGACGTCATAAACAATTTGTCACATGTAGGCAGACGACAAAATTAATTACGTCATGAATGACACGATTTAATCCATCTTAAACGCTTAATAGTCCGTAAAGCTATAATATTTAATAAAGAATATGTTGAATATATTGAAACTAATTTGACTGGGGGATGTTGCAACAACAACACACAGCCAAATTAGTTTCAGAATATTCAACAGCTTACCTGTATAGATTTATTGAAATTGAGATTCACGGATTGCAGGGATCGATACATCCCAACACTGACAAAGCGTGGGGGTGGGGCTTCGCTGGAGATGGGCGAGGAATGGCTACAACTGAATTCCTCCATTCTGCATGTAAAGGCTACGATATAGTGAGCAGGTAAGGAATAGTGTGTGATTGATATTCATGCTTCCAGGAAGGCTAGGATATAGTGAGCAGGTAAGGTATAGTGTGTTATTGATACACATGTTCACAGGAAGACGATGATATAGTGATCAGGTAAGGTATAGTGTGTGATTGAAATTCATGCTCCCATGAAGGCTACGATACAGTGAGCCGGTAAGGAATAGTGTGTGATTAATATTCATGCTTCCAGGAAGGCGATGGTATAGTGAGCAGGTAAGGTATAGTGTGTGATTGATATTAATGGTCCCAGGATGGCGACGATATAGTGAATAGGTAAGGAATATTGTTTGATTGATATTCATGCTTCCAAGAAGGCGATGGTATAGTGAGCAGGTAAGGTATAGTGTGTGATTGATATTAATGGTCCCAGGATGGCGACGATATAGTGAACAGGTAAGGAATATTGTTTGATTGATAGTCATGCTTCCAGGAAGGCGATCATATAGTGATCAGGTAATGAATAGTGTGTGATTGATATTCATGCTTTCAGGAAGGCGACGATATAGTGAGCATGTAAGGTATAATGTGTTATTGATATATATGCTCACAGGAAGACGATGATATAGTGATCAGGTAAGGAATAGTGTGTGGTTGGTATTCATGTTCCCAGGAAGGCGACGATATAGTGAGCATGTAAGGTTTAATGTGTTATTGATATATATGCTCACAGGAAGACGATGATATAGTGATCAGGTAAGGAATAGTGTGTGATTGATATTCATGTTCCCAGGAAGATGATGATATAGTGAACAGATAAGGTATTGTTTGTGATTAATAGTCATGCTCCCAGGAAGGCGACGATATAGTGATCAGGTAATGAATAGTGTGTGATTGATATTCATGCTTCCAGGAAGGCGATGGTATAGTGAGCAGGTAAGGTATAGTGTGTGATTGAGGTTCATGCTCCAAGGAAGGCGACGCTATGGTGAACAGGTAAGGAATAGTGTCTTCTTGATATTGCAGCTCACGGTGTAGAGTGAGGCCGTTCCAGTGTCTTGTGTCGGCTCACCGCGTTGCATGTACATGACGAGTGATGAGGCTGGTTAGTTTCCGGTCTCGGGGTTACGGATTCCGTGCGACACTGCCATATGGGTAACAAAGACAGGCTTCTTAGTCAGGCGGAGTTCAATCATTTCAGTGGGTACGTGCGACCATCGTCGCGAAGATTAAATACAACAGTATCAGCCCAAGAGTTTGTGTCACCGGTATGCCTGTCCATAGAAATTTCGTGATCTATGAACTTACAAGATTTGAATGGTGACCTAACTAAAATAAGTCTATACAATTAGTTTACCTAAACAGACCGGCAAGTATGCTGGACATAAATGGGCATACGAAAATACAAGACAAGACTAGTAGGTCCGCAGAGGTATCCCCGCAAAGGAGACCCCCGCGTACGAGATCACTAATTAACTTAATATATGTTATTATACCTCTAAGCTGAAAGGAAAGAAAATTATCTTTTATAGTGTCGAAAAGCTATGTGCCTCACGCGGGCATTACTTCTGATACTCTTTTTGGGTGAGAAGTAGTAGCCTTCTCGGTACACTAAAAGTGCTATCCTATCTTGGACATGATATACGCGCTCTGTCTATGCAGTGGTAAGCGCGCACATGCGCGCTACGCGTTTTAACGAACTTAGTCGTTTTTACGACGAAATCTCTATCATAGGCCAATATACGCTTATAGCACTACCCAGGGGGCGTGTTCAGGGAACGAATCCAGGATGGGCAGCACGTACCCAGCTTAGCTGGTACGGCCGGCACCTGACCGGTCGATCCGAACTACACCACCCCCTCCTAGTTTGACATCCGTGGCAAACGATTATGCATCGCGGATCGACGCACGCTAGGTTGGAATTATAGACTTCCTGGGTAGGCGCGTGGCCGGAGAGTAGTAGTGACGCAATAGACGCGTGTTTAAGAGAGACAGACCACATAGAGGTGTCAAAGAGGAGAGAGGAGGCATACGTTTAGTTTTAATTTTTGACCTAGAAGTATTTTCCAGGTCTTTTCTTTTTTTTTGTTTTAATATCTTGGTGCGTGCTTTAATTTTATTCAGACAATGATTCGTTAAACAATACCTCGCATGGATGTTCTCTTTGGGCGCGGATAATCATTATCTCCGCAGAGAAAACCCAAGCTCCACAATTTAAGTTAAGATATAATACAAATATATGTATATAAAATATATAAGATTTCCATGAAACATACCCTTACTGGGTATTAAATTATTACTACCGAATTACTTGCGCACCAGGGGTAAAATAACACGTATATTGTCTAAATAAATATTTGCGATCCGTTAGAGCTGATCCGCAACTGGCAGCTCTCTCTCTCTCTCTCTCTCTCTCTCTCTCTCTCTCTCTCTGTCTCTCTCTCTATCTCTCTCTCTCTCTCTCTCTCTCTCTCTCTCTCTCTCTCTCTCTCTCTCTCTGACCACATAGCCGTCCTGACATCTAAGACAGGAAGAAAAATAATAACAAAAATAGAATATAATAATAAACCAAAAAGTTAGTTTATTAGGCAGCCTTTGCATAGCTGAGACTGCATGACGGGATTATGACATTAGGGCACTGTGGTGAGTTGCATACTTTACGTCGCACACAACGTTCTTACAACACAGGAATCCGCAGTGCTCATTTCAGTATGAGACACAAATGGGCAATCAAGTTGCGCAGCTGGGTACAATAACTGTAGTCATCCTAGGGACGGGATTCAATTGATTTAACATATATAATAATAAGAAAAATATTTGAAAAATAAGAAAAAGTAAATTTTCCACGAGTCGCACCACTAATGTTCTACTGTAACTTCAAACACAACCATGACACATCTGCTGAAAAATTGACGGTGGTTGGTCGCGGCGGATGAACTTCTAGTGCTGAGATGTCTTCACTATTACTGGCTTTTTCTGGAATGTCTAAAGTGATACTTGTGGGAATATTGGTCACAGTGTCTATGGTGTCCTTGGTAGTTACCGAGATCGGTGTAATGTTCAGTCCTGCGACGGCATTAGTGCTGGTTGGTGTAGTTGTGTCCGTGGTCATTGTAGTGGCTGTAGTGATGGTGGTGAGGCATATTGTGGTCCGCGGAAGTGATGCTGAGGCGGTTGCAGTTGGTGATGACATCTTCTGTGATTTCGCGTATTTGAGAAGCCGATTCACGGTGACATTTGGCACAGGTTGTATGTCTTGTGTGCGTGCGATTCGTTTCTTTCCCGCGTACGGACGCTCCGGTGTGGTCCCCTTCCTGACTGCTGGATTGGAATGGCTGGGTGGCGGATGCTGTACAACGTGCGTCGGAGTAGTGCTAATAGTGGTTGGTTCCGACCATTCTGGTCCTTCGTCTATGATCAGATCTGGAGGAGATGGTGACTGCGGATAGCTTGGCATTTCCATATCCGTCGGCGGCAGGATGACTACCGATATGGGCTGGCTGGTGGCAAATGCTTCTGCAGATACGGTTGCGGGTGCGGTTGCTGTGCTGCTGGTTGATGATGCGGGTGCTGCCGCACTGGATCTTGCGGGGGACTTCTGTTTCTTACTCTGCTTTAAGACCGGGATAATAGTAGGGTCGGGCTCAAAATGATAACACCTCCCTCAACTGGTCGCCGTTCGACGATCCGTGGCCCCAACCGCCCTCTCAATCCCTGGGGCATAGGGTGTTGAGACGGGGACCACCACGGAGCGCCGAACAGCTGCCAGGGAGGTAGGATCATCCTGACCATACTACTACCAGGGTCTGAACGCCCATTTAGAGAGAAACCTCCACAATGATATCCATCACTGGTCGCCATCAACCACACCAGAAGGGCCAGGGATATACACCACCAACAGGTACTGATCGCCACACATAATACGGTCTGAACGCCCATTTAGAGACAGGCATCCACAGGGATATACACCACACACAGGTACTGATCGCTACACATAATAGGGTCTGACCGCTCATTTAGAGACAGGCATCCACAGGGATATACACCATGATTACTGTTGCACAGCTTCGCGCTATTGCAAAGCAATTCGGCGCTAGAGGCTACTCTAAGGCCAAGAAAGCTGACATGCTCCAGATGATCGGACAGGTCCGTGCCGAGAAGTGGCAGAAGCGACTCTCCCAGGCAATACAGACGGGAAGGTTTCCAGCACTTACCAAAGCTGATCCTTGGAATCCCCACAAGAAAATGCAGCGGATACGTGAGCGTCGTCAGTTGGACGAGGAGGTGACTGCTAGCTTGCGAGCCAAGACTGTAGCGAGGTGGATGGCGGATCATCCACAGGAGCACTTAACTCTTAAGCGAGTGATGACAAGGTCTGAACCCTTAGCCCGGAGCATAAGGGGGCCGAGGTCTGAACCCTTAGCCCAGAGCATAAGGCGAGAAGGCGAACACATTCTCGACCAGCTTCTCCGCGAAAGGGAGACAGAGGATAGAGGACGCCGGTCAGTACGCTGGACATTCTTCAGAGGTCTAGAACGAGACCTCACAGGCCAGATCATGCAAAAGATCCAGCAGACTGTCCAGAACGCCTTCTACCTCTGCTACACCCATACCTATCGCATCCGTCAAATCGAAGACGGTATGGTGATGCTCTTCCACAAGAATGCTCCTGGATCCCGTGGCTGATCATGATAGGAGCAGCTCAGGACTGGGTGGCAGCAAGAGCAAGCCCACCTCGACATAGACAATATCGATCGATCCAACACCAAGTGGGCTTTCGTTCGACCAATCAACGTTGAGGTCAGGGCTGTCATCGACCACCAACCTCTGCTTGGGACAGGCCCCATCCCAGACTGGCTATGACAGAAGAAGAGTATGACTGCCCTCGACACCTACAGGCACAACATGTGTCTCTGGAGATGTCTAGCAGTCCACCGAGGAGTGAGAGCTGATAGAAGTACAGCTCCTTGCACGAGAGCTTGCCACATGGATCTACGGCAAGTGACAGTACCTGATGTCTGCAAACCCTCGCTGGATCAGCTGGACAAGGTAGAGTTCTTCGTCAAGATCGGGATTCGCTTGTATGAACCAACCGAAGAGGGCACCTAGCACATGATCAGGCAAGCAGCTCACTATCGTGACACCATGCCTATCGGTGTGTGGGACCACCACGCCTTCTACATTAAGAACATCTCCAAGCTGGCACATGCACTAGCCTGCAGTCACTGTCAGCAGAGTTTTACAAAGGCATGCCATCTTCAACGCCACGCTGATTGCTGTACAGGCGGCAAAACAACACTCCTGTGTCCTGCGAGATGGTTGAGGCACCACAGTCTGTGTATGAGAAAGCCTTCTATCTGCCTCAACCATCCAGTTCAGTGGCTATTCGTTGGATCGAGTATGAGTTGAGAAACAGAGGCGTACACATACACCATGTAGAGTGTGGGACCGGTGGCGAGCGTTGGATCGAGGGTGCTCCAGTAGATGGGTATGATCCGACCACCAACACCGTTTACCAGTTCCATGGCTGTCACTGGCATGGGTGTCCACAACACCAGCGAGGTGAGGATGCCGAACAAAGATACTGCAAGACAGTCCTGAGAGAGGAGAAGTTGAGAGCGTCTGGATGCACGCTTGTGGTACAGTGGAAGTGCTGTATAAAACGCTGCCCAAGTGTCCCTAAACGAGGTCGGACTTCCCATACCCACACTTCATAGTTTACTCCTAGGTGGTATCAAGACTGATCCTACGAAGGCTCTCACAAGCGAGAGTACTCACATACCTATCTCTGTGTAAGTTGGCTGCTCCTTAGATGGCGCCACGAGTGAGCCCACTCACCTCTGCAATCCTGACCCCAAAGAACTGATCAGAGAGTTCATGCTGGTGATCCAACGGTGAGCATCTCTACTCCAGACAAGGGTTAGGGCACAGTGCATACCGACAGACCTGGACACGCTCATAAAGCAACAGCGGTGATTGATCAACAAGTGGTATGACCAAGTGCCTGTACTGGGGTTCAACTATGGGCGGTATGATCTGAACCTCATCAAGAAGTACTTTGTCGACGAGCTGACTGACAGTACAGGTACAGTGAAAGTCACCAAGAAGGCATAAGTCAGACCCTGTTCCTCCTAACATCTGAGCTACGGTTTCTTGATGTGCTGAACTACCTCGGCCCATGAGTCTCGTGCGAGGTATGGGCCAAAGCTTACGGGTGTACACAGCAGAAGAGCTGGCTCCCATGTGAATGGTTTGACACACATGAGAAGCTCAACTATCCAGGGCTTCCTGTCTACTCAGCATGGACATCTAAGCTCAAGTGGGGGGGGGCTACCTTTTGACGCGATCAGAGTGGAAACAGTGTAACCAGACATTCAGCGAGCATGAATGTGGACATTCGCCGACTGGCTGCGATACTACAACAACCGGGACGTCAGTCCATTTATCCAAGCCCTAGAGGAGATGCGGGAGTTCTACACAGAATGACAAATAGACATCCTCAAAGACGTGGTGTCTCTCCCAGGTGTGTCACTGCAGTACCTCCCACATGGAACCGCTCAGCGCATGCCTGATGTTGGTCTCTATTCACCGGGCAAGGAAGCCTACGAGATGCTGAAGGGTGCTGCTGCTGGAGGTCCCAGCATTGTGTTCACCCGATACCACGAGGCCGGTGTGACTCGAATCTGCTGGAGTGAGCGTGTCTGCCAATGTATACTCGGCTACGACGCAAATGCTCCGTACCTGTCAATGATGGTGAAAGAGATGTCATGTGGTAAGGAGAAAGTGCGCCATTGGTCCGGTGCCAGTGGGGGTAGCTAGCTTTAAGGCGGCCCTCCTAGCAGACAGCTGGTTTGGGTATGGTGAGGTGGATATAGAGGTCCCCACTGCTCTGTGGACAAAGTTCGAGGAAATGCCTCATCTCTTCTATAACCGCGAGATCCCGGTAGAGGCAATCTCTTCTGAGATGCTGGCATATCTAGAGCGAACAGGGAGGAAGGGGCCCACCACCCGGAAGCTGGTCGGTGCCCTCTCTGTCAAGAAGCGGCTGCAGTATGCGCCGACACTCAAGTAGTATATAACCCATGGCCTGGAGATCACTGCTGTATACTGCACCATATACTATGAGAGTAAGCGCCCATTCAAGTGGTTCGTGGAGAATGTTACAGAGACCCGCCGCTCGGGAGATGTAGATAAGAGCAAAGCGCTCATGGCAGATCTCTTCAAACTCCTCGGCAACAGTGCCTACGGGAAGCTCATCGGGGGCTTAGAACGCCATAGCAATGCGCGGGAAAAACTCGGACTCTCTGCTGACTATGGTAAGTGCCATGTGCTGCCAGATGGGGTCCATACCGAGCCCATCGAGTATCATGTAAGCACCCTAGGGGGTGGTAGCTGTGTGTCTGCAGGGACTAGCTGAAGCTCTTCTACGACAAATGGGTGCCTAGGCACTCCGTGCTGGCGTGCCAGGTAGTACAGTGTAGGCCTCCCCTCCGCCTCCACATACATGTCAGGCCTGTGAACATCTATGGAACAGTTAGGATCTATTGCACGCTGTCGACCCCCTTCCAGCTCACCAGGCTCATACAGGTACTGAACCAGCGCATTTGGTGGTAGGCACTCCTCTCCCTTGTTCGCTCCTCTAGAGCTGTGACCAACAGAGTGTCTGATAGCCTCTACCGGCTTCTTCCCGATTAGCCTAGTAACCTCGGCATTGGATCTCTCCACCACAGCAGGCAGCCCTCTCACCAATACTCTGGAACGTTCACTCGGCGCTGACATTTCCTGGGCATATTGGTGTGGGAACAATCTCTCTGCCAGTGCCTGATTCCACCACTCAACGATAGCCTGGGCACGGTGATGCCCTACCTCGCCTCGCCTAACTGCCACACTGTATTTCGACATGAGGGCTGCAGTCTCCACTCTGAACGCCTTACCCTTATCCACCTGCAATAATTCCGGCCACCGGAGGGGATTTTCCGAAGCCTCGTAGACACCCTGGAATGCCTGGGCCACCGGGCCAGCTGACTTGTCTGTGAGCGGTACTGCCGCCTTGTACCTGCTGGCAGCATCGACGATGGTGAGGGATACATGTAGGTCTTACACCCAACCGAGTCATGGGGGAAGGAATAGCATATCTGCCTGGTGAACTCTGTTCAGGACAGTTTCCTCGAAATGGGCATGCCTGATGAGTTATGGACGAGGTCTGTATATCTGCCACATCGCCTGACAGCTGAGCCACTGTCTAACTGTCTCCAATGTGAAGTTGTAGCCCTTGCGGCCACAAGTAGTTGAAGGGGCTCATGGTAATATCCACCAGGCTGATAGTAGAGTTCCTCAAGAAAGGCAGTACTCCCGGATGTCACACATGGCCTGAGTGATTTTATCACTGACGTCCACTCCCGTCCTGTCACGCACGGCCTGGCGAACTCTAAACAGATGAACAGACGGCCGTCATTCATTCGACTATCACTGATGACCTCCTCAAACACCTCCGTACACCGACATCTAGTCTCTGCTGGATCCTCACTGAACGGTAGTTTATCGATTAACCCTCAGAAGCTATGGCGTCTAGTCTCTGCTGGATCCTCACTGAATGTAGTTTATCGATTAACCCTCGGAAGTTAAGGGACTTGACCAGGGCGTACAGAGAGGCCATCCTTATATAGTATGGCTTAAATGTTCGGCGGCCCAGGTGGCCGCGAGCGCTATGGCAACGCACGGTAGTCAAGGGCCTGCGACTCCATAGAACGTACCTACTCCTGAGGTGAAGGCTGGTATGGCTTCAGAAATCTTCTCCGCACCATGGAGATCATTGTTGGCGATCCTGCGGACCATCTCGCCATCCTTCGTTGTGAACAGAGCGATCAGAGTCCCAACTGCTGCCAGTAGACCGATAGAACATTTTACGTAAGTGCGATAGATTCCTTTCGCTTTGTGTACTAGCTTGCAGGATTCAGGCTCTACATCCTCATACTCACCACCGACATCGTAGTCGTCTGCATCATAATCCTCCTCATCATAGTCCTCCTCATAGTCCTCATCATCTATATCCTCGACTGGATCAGCCACTGTTTCATACATCACGCTGGGGATCCATCGCTGGGGCAGCTATATAGTAGCTTTAAACTGTAGTCTAGCATGCCATCCACAATCTTGAATGCGGCCGTGTTTGCCTTAGCAAACTGGGGACTCTGCCGCGCCGATAGGAAGGCGGCAGAGGTCGAGCATAAGCGTCAAAACCAGGCGATGGAGAAGCTGTCTACGGAGAAGTTTGAGTACAGCAAAGCCCTCGAGGTTATGCGCCTGAGGGAGGCACGCCGATGACAACTTCGAACTCAGGCCAACCAGAGCCTCAAAGAGGCAGATGAGAGTCTCGATGAGTACCACGAGGCTGTAATGATATCTGAGCCAACGCTCGACTATGAAGCATTGACAGGTCAGAGGACAGCAGAGCTTATAGTAGTGGTGGCAGCTGCAGCTGTGTTGACAGGAGTCATGCTCTACGCACACTCAAGCTGAATAGCTGATGAATAGCTGATGTGTTTGACATGCATACCTTAGCATAGCCAAAGTAAAGTACCGTCACACCTAATGAGCGAGTCCCAGCTAAGAGGTTTCCGATGTTGAAGCTGAGCCAGTTGGCCTGATTAGGTGGGATGTTCCTGCCCCCCGAGGTGGTGATGGCCCTCGAGTGTCGACTCGTGGTCGTCGCTTCCACTGGTTAGGCGCAGAAGTGCATATTACTTAGTTTTCGATCTGTAGAGTTGGCAATCAGCCAGCTCATGTACCTCACCAAGAACATTGGTCCCAGCAACCACAAGCTTGAAGTCGTCTAGCTTATCCACCTGCTGGATGGCTCCTCCCTTCTGAAATGGGACCGCAGCATCTTCACAGTCTGATGCACCACGATGCACCCATTGGTTAGCTGTGGCTTGGGCCTGCTGGTGTTCTCGCTCCACATGCACGATCTGCTGTTTGGAACCCGTTTGCTTCAGCTCCTGGTCATTCTCGTCATGCCAGACATGAAGTCTTCGAGCACTCATCGTCACATCTGTGAGCTGCTCAGTGTACACCCGGAGAAACAACCTATCGTACATGGCAGGCGGATTCACGTGTGTGTTCTCGAGGAGGGTTAAAAGTGGAACTGCCACGGGCTTCTTGACACCTGTCCATAGATCGAATTCCGTTAACCCCTCGTTGTACCTCACAGCGTAGTACCACTTTCCCTTCGCATAGAAGGTTTGGCGACGAGCCAGCAGCCCTAGGACTCGGTACTCATCGTTCACATATATGGTGTCCACGATGCTGTTGCTCTGCACGATCTCCCACCTGTTCAGAATCTGCGGGAGCTCTACCATCTGTTCTATTGTGTTCTGAAGCTTGAACTTGAGTGGCATGCTCTTGATCTCGTGGATCTGTGCCGAGATTGCAAAGTCAATGTACTGCCCAGCAGCGGTCATGGGTTGACGGAGAAGCTGGTTCGTGACCGCCCATCCAATGTGATGGAAAACGGTGTTAGCTCTGGTATATCATCCAGTAGACCTCTCAGGCCAGTCAAAAGTGTACCCAGGATGGGCGGTTGGCTCCGGATGACTGTCGTGAGGTGCAGTGGGAAGGCCACCTATACTGGTGTTCTTAAAGCTACTGCAACACACTATGTGTAGTCGTCTCGACTCCATAAACCAGCGAGGCGACCTCGCCGTAACATCTCGTTTTTTAACTCCTCCATATCAACTCGCCCACTGGAGCCTTTGAGGTATTGCTGTTCCACTTTAGGTTTCTCCATGCGGTACAGGGTATGGAGCCTCAATATATGGCTGTACTCTTCATCGGGGACCTGACCATCCTCGAGAGCGTTGCTGATTGCCTCGTCGATAGTGTGTAGCATACTCTGTGCCAGTGCCACGTACACAGCATGCTTCTCCAGCCTCCTTGTGTTCTGCCGCTGCCCCACCACCATGCCCCTGGCCAAGACAGTGGCAGCTAGTGCCACGCCACCCAGCGGGCTGGCGACGATATCCCCACCCCTGTAGCGAGAGTGGCCACAGCTTCCGCCCCAGCACTGGCTCCAATCACACCCGCAGTAGTGGTTGCATGCGCGAGGACGTTGTAGGCTGTCTTATATCGCCTGCGCATTCTGCTGTACTTTTCTGCCTCATGGACGAGATTCTGCCTGATGGTATCTATCTGCTGGAGTCGCCAGCCATGTACTGCACCACCCTCATCAGCAGTCAGGAAGGGGTATATTTCTGGTGCTCCCGCCACTCTGATATTGCCATAGTATACCTGGAGATTAAACCTGCATCACCTGCAGAATCTGCTCATGAGCCCTAGAAGGTACATTTTGGAGAGCCTGCGGAACTGTGCCAGCTTGCTGGTTTCGAGACAGACGTCTCTTAGACAGAGGTCATCCAACACTATGTCGGGCGCCAGTAGCTTTCTGAGATGTAACATCTGGAGCTTCACCTTATGACCAAGACAGTAGGTCCACCACTGGATGGCTTTCTTGGTCTTACAATTCTGCGCCATCTCTCTTCCCACTGTATGCCATCTGGCTAATCCTCGTCTGTGGCATCGTCGTAGACATCTGGCTCATCGGCGTCTGCCAAGACTACTGCATCCCGCTTACTCTCCTTCAGGAGGACCTTTCAGTATCGGGAACCCTCACTGTTCCTTCGCCTCCTTGCAATGCCCGCGTTCTGCTGATACCAGCTCTCCTGCTGTAGGCGCTCCCCTTCGTGTTGCAGTGCGAGCCTCTGGGCCTTTATCTGTGCAGGGGACATGAAGGGGCAACCCAGTAGCGGGCTCTACATCATTTCAGCAAAGGTCAGATATTCTTGGAGTGATATCATGTCAGGTCAATGAGTAATAAAAGTGTAAACTCTAAATGGGCGTCCGATACCCCATCAGTGCTGGCATATATGTTAATGGAGGGGTTGTCAAACAGGTGGTTTACAGGTGTGAACAGGCTAGGACTGTTCGCTTTCCATAGGTTGCTGTTGGCACGTGGGAGATACTCTGCCATCTCCCGGCCGACTTGTACCATGGAGCTGCTGTGTGTACTGCCCGGAGGTTGATTTAGCACATCAGCGTGTATGAATGTTGTGCCCCTCTGGGGCACCTTGAAGAGGATCCATTCTACACGGTACTGTACCACCCGTCTCCCATCTAGAGAGGGTGAGATTATGTTCTCACCACCGGAGAGCAGCAGTCAGACAATCGGGATGGATATATGTCCTGTTTAAACTGCTCCTATAGCGTGCTATGAAACCCATATTTGCTCACTCGACTGGTCTTGCTGACCTGGCAGATGTGTACGCAGTTGATGCTGCCAACAGAGCGAAGACAAGTCATTCACCCTACAGTACGAAGCATACTCAAAGGCATTCTCCCTCCACCCCAGTGGTGGTGATGGGGTGGAGCTGCTCACAGACCTCAAGGATGTGTCGAAGTAGCGCCTGGGTCGCAACATAGATGGCCACAAGATCATGTTTCGGTACGATTTCCTGAAGAGGAAGTATATTCTCGAGCCATTGATTGAGCTCTCGGATACAGAGGTGGCAGACATCAACACCCTAAATAACGACCTCAGCTTTCATCTGGTCAAACCCTATTCGAGCGGCTCCCCGCCGATGGCCCATGATGGTCTGCTATTGACCCTGGCAAAAAACCTGCAGTTCATATTTGAGAAGAATGAAGTGTGGTACCGCGCTGGACATGGGGGTGACTGGCAAACATGGTTGCCCCTATAGAGGCCTCCCGCAGTCATTGATGTGTGGTTTAAACAGATCTATTCAGGTGGTGTATCAGAGTTACTGATCCCGACAAGATAGTTGTGTTTTCCGAGCGGGAGGGCTGTCGAGCATTCTCCTCAATGTGTAGAACTAGCTCGGTCCCTGCATAGACCGGACACATTAATACCAATAAGCATGGTTAAATTACAATACAGATCAGAAATGAGTGCATACCATTTTATGATTTACAATGCCATCATTTGGAGATTGTGAATACAGTCAACCTGAGTGTCTATGTTTCTGACATGTTGGTTATTTGAATTTGATACGCGTGGCTGGTTATCTGTGGATGATACTTGCGCTGTGGTGAAGGTGACGTTTTTATTGCCGGTGCAGTGGAGGGTGGCGTGATGTCAACTTTATCAAACCTTGCTAGTATTTCGCTCTGTAATGGCCGAGCCCGTGAGCGGGAAAGAGTTTCTTTAGTGCGCAGATGACCTGACGGATGCTGTCGTAGCTTTGAGCAATCCATTATCAAATTCAACTTTTCGGTAGTAAAATCCTACTCATGACTGACAACAATGCCGGCATCTTGCGCTCTTAATAATATCGACTGTTATTACGTGTAAGTGATGGATGTATTTTTGGCTCTTCCCATACAACGTCGCGGGAGAGGAGGGTGCGTGGATTTGGGTGTTTCTCCTGTGACGCGTACTGTAGATGGCTGCAGTGCAATCCTTCTATCTACATGATCAGTTCTCCCGTAACAAGATAAGAACGTGTGTGCGGGAGAATTGTTGGCTGTTAATTGTTGATGATAATGTTGTTGTCGGGAAGTTAGGGCTGCTGTATGATGCTAATGTCAAGCGAAGTGGCCGCATTCCAGTTTTCCATGCTGGTGAACGCCAAGTCTGTTGTTATTGCAGGAGGTGGGAGTTGCGGGAGATATTAGTTCTCCCATATCTTGTGCGGACAGAACTGTTGCGGGAATTTATGTCTCTAACGGGAATCAATTAATACTGATATGTACTGCTAAACAATGTTGTTGCCGGTGTTGAATGTCTCTGTTATGCTGGGTATAACCGAGTATATGTGTGATGTACGCGCAATGATGAATTGACATATCCAGTCTTGAGGCAAGTGTGTTATGTATGTAACTGACGTTCTGTCTGTGGTGTGATGTCCTGACAGCTCACGGGGGAGTATGGTAGGCCTGTGGAAAGGGTGGCCTTTGGACAGGGGTGTGTGGTCATCTCCCATTACATGATGGTTGGTGTCTTGTCGTAGTGTTTAGACACCGGGAAAATAAGAGTCGAGAGACTGCCTCCCATCCCACCATGGGGGTATTGTTGGTTGGTGCGGTGCAGGATGCCACCTCCTCTGTAACAGCAGTCTCTCTCATATCTGAAGATTTGCAGTCAACAGATGACGAGTGGAGTGTGAAATGGACTGGGCCGGTGATGTCTGAACGTGGTGTATAGATAAGGGATGCCAGTTGGAGTGGGGGCATTGGTTCGGTATTGGATAAGGGTTCTGCTTGGTTGGAGAGTGGTCCAGAGATTTCGGGGCGTGGTCGGATACACCAAGTTGTGCGGTTTTGTGGTTCTAGACATGACAAGGCTTCATCCAGCTTCTTCACTTCCAAGCTATTCATCACATGCTCCACCCCACAGGAAGCATGGCTTGGGTCAGCCTCAGCTTCCGCTTGTGGTAACTCTCTAATTGGGGGCATAGCATGAAGTGGGTGGGAGTGGGAAGAGATCGGGGGAACAGCTTTTCCATCCAGTCCCTTGGACAAAACAAACAGAAAGTTCTTCAAATACGGCTTCCCAGATCGAGTAGACCCGTACTGAGGAGGGAGATGGTGAGTACATATCTCGTCATCGTTCCCAGTGTTAGCTACTTGTTCACCGGTGTTCTGGCTTGGTAGAAGACGGGTCGAACTGGCACAGTGGTGCCCTGCGCTAATCGTGGGAATACTATTTCCATAGAAATTTCTGTCTGGGTACCAGTGCCACGAGGAATGTCCAGCCCGAGCTCTGGTGCTGGGTCGTCACTGACACATGGTTTATGCCGATTGAAGTGGATGACTAAGGTCATGCCATCTGAAACACTGATCCGGTATGTCACGTCCGACGTCTTACCTACTACCACATAGGGGTCTTTCCACTGGTAACTCAGTTTACTTGGCACGTTTGCAGACCGTCGTGAATCATGTACCCAAACCATCCTTCCGGCTTCATATCGATTTCCATGCACTCTCCGGTTGTGCCATGTCTTTTGCCGCCAATGTGCAGTGGATAAAATTTCTCTCACTAACTCATGGGCCTGTTCTATCCTCTGCCACAAGAGTTCAACATAGAGAGAGGGTCAATCTTTCTCTCCTGGTATCCACGGCATAGCCAGGTCCAGGGGTAAGGCTAATTCACGGGGTAACATTAACCGAGCTGGGGTGTAACCCGTGCTGGAATGTACTGAAGTTCGGTAAGCCATGAGTACATATGGGAGTCGTAGATCCCAATCTCTACAATCAAGGCATGTTTCTTTAGTAAGCATCTCCGCGAGAGTTCTATTGAACCTCTCTACCATCCCATCGCTAGAGGGATGGTATGGAGTCGTCCTTGTTTTGATGATATGAAACAATTTGCAGAGCTCTGATATGAGCCGGCTCTCAAAATTACTTCCTTGATCAGAGTGTGACTCATAAGGCAAACCAAAATGGGAGAATACATTACTTGCCAAGACCTCCACTACGCTGGATGCCTCTTTGTCCAGCAAAGCAAATGCTTCTACCCACTTCTTGAAATAATCTTGTAATACGAGGATGTATTTATTTCCGTCATCCGTCGTATTTAAGGGTCCGATTACATCAATAGCCACTCGCTCCCACGGTGCACCGACGATTTTAATTTGGGATGGTGCGATATGGTGCTGGCCAACAGCGCATCTTTGGGATGGGATACATTTGGCAACCCAAGCCTTTACACTATCGCAAATCCTGATCCAGTGGAATCTCTGTTTGATGTGGGTAATGGTCCTTTCCACAGCCAGATACCCGGTGTTGTTATGTAGGTGTTTTAGTATAATATCACGATAACTTTCCGGGATTACCAGATGGTTATTGATGTAGAGAACTTCATTATGGAGGTGACATTCTTCAAACCGCTGGTAATAATATTTAGCCGTGGTAGATAATGGTGTTACCAATTCCTTAGGAGGATGTAGCCCTTCCTGGATCCACACATATATGTGTTGTGTGTGCGCATCTGTTGCTTGATCGTGTGTGATTTTCTCCGGATTCCACTCTGCGTGCGCACCTCAATTCGGGGAACTCTGGAAATGGCTGTGTTGATTGTGTCATGGTTGCAGACTCTTCGGGTTCTGCCTCCATTCCAACTCTACTGATGGCATCGGCAATCCCATGCAATTTACTGGGACGGTGGGCAACGTTACATTTATAGGCCTGCAGGGATTCCTGCTATCTCGCTACCTGCCCCTCCAGATTTTTAAGGTTTCTGAGCCAGCATAGTGAGGCATGATCTGTATGGAGTGCAAATGGGCGACCGTACAGAAAGTGTTTGTCGTACTTGACGAAACGTACCGCCGCTAGTAGTTTTTGCTTCGTGGTTGCGTATCTTTTTCAGTCTTATTCGAGGTACACGAACCATAACCCAACACCTGCTCTGTTCCATCCTCTGTGACCTGAGATAGAACCGCGCCAATAGCGTAAGCCAATGCATCAGTGTCCAAGATGAAATCGAAGTTTGGATTAGGATGAGCAAGCATTGGGGCGGTCATCAAGAGTTCCTTCAACGTCCTGAAGGAACCGTCACACTCACTCGTCCACTTGAATGGTCGATCTTTTCTCAGTGATTTTATAGAGGGGCGAAGCAATCTCACTGAAATGACGGATATATCACTGATAGTACTGGCATAAGCCAAGAAAACTCTGTGTTTCTGTGATCGAAGAGGGCGTTAGCCACTCCATCATCGGATATGACGTGTCCCAAGAACTCAACACGCTGTCTAAAGAGATGACATTTCTTTGGTTTGAGCTTTGAATTGGCCATGGAGAATCTTGATAGCATGGTGTCCAAATTAATTAGTGCTGACACCTTGATCCAAAGACGATTACGTCGTCGATGTAACATAGACAGATTTCCAATTGCAGGGTGGTTAATACCTGCTCAATGAGACGTTCGAACGTTCCAGGAGTTTTGCACAACCCGTAGGGCATTTTGCGGAATTGGAAAAGACCATCCCTACAAACGAATGCGGTCTTTTCCATGTCAGCTTCATCCATGGCTAATTGTCAGTAACTGCTAGCTAAGTCAAGGGTACAAAACCACTTGGCTCCGGACAAGGAATCCAAGGCCTGATCTATCCATGGAAGCGGATATGCATCTTTAATGCTAAGATCATTAAGGTGGCGGCAGTCTATACAAAACCGCAAGGTTCCGTCCTTTTTGCCTGCTAGCACTATCGGGCTGGCCCATGGGGATGCTGATGGTTCTATAATACCGGTCCGCAACATGTCGTTAACTTGTTGGTGTGTTTCCGCTTCCTTATGAATAGGAAGGCGTCGTACCGGTTGTCTTATGTGTCGATGGAGTGTCGCACAAGATGGGGTTCATGTCTCCATAGGAAAAACTATCATGATATTTGAAAAGTAGTTTTCGAATTTCATGTTTCTGTGATTGCTTTAGTCCTACCGTGGCACGTATATACACATCGTGTAGGTGTTCAGGTAAATCATCAGTCATTTCCGTTTATGTGATGGTATGTGTAGGTGTTTCCAAAGAGGTAACGTCCACCAAATGGCTGCAGCGCACCCCCTGTTCGAGATTTATGGGGTCTGCAGTGCCATTGAACAAACGAAATGGTATATGTTCTTTGTTGGTGGTGTCCTCGATCATATGGGGACTGGCGCATTGTGAGGCGATCATGTAATCAGGGTCAGGTTCCAGCATGGTGATGTGGGTGTTGCTTCCTACCTGTGGTGGGGTGGCCCATAGGATTTGCTCCTGTCCCAGCTCAACTGTGGCTGTACTTGATAGTATTACAGCACACGTGTCGCATAATGACAATGCTGGTCCAAGAGATATCCGTCGGCCGTGTATGTCAAGTTCCTGTTGTTTGCAGTGGATGATGGCTTCGCTGGCACTGAGAAAAGCAGAGCCAAGGAGGACGTCGTTTTGTATAGAAGCGATGGCAACTTGCTGTATAAATTGCATCTCCTCTGTTTGAATAACCAGATTTACTACACCGGCTACGGGCACATCAGCTCCCATAGCCGTCTGTAGATAGACATTTCTAGGCTTAAGGGGAGGCTTTTTATGAGGTGGGATGCTCTCATATAAGCACTTGTTAAATACTGTGATAGAAGCTCCAGTGTCAACAGTGGCGCTGGTAGAAATACCGCTAAATAGAAAGGCACTCTTATAATATTACTTTACAGTGCACCAGCGGAAGAGTTTCCAATGATGCCATCTGTGACAATGGTGTCGGAGCGGAGTCATTCAGTATATAATCGGTCTGTTTCCGAATGGCTTCTTTTAATGGTGTGGATGGCTGAGTGAGGAAAGGGCCAGTCCGTCGTCGTCAGTGCTGTGAGTGCTTTGGCGGAGCTGGTGATAGCAATGGTGATTGAGTGTTTGCTGTTTTTGTATATGTGGTGTTCGTGTAGACAGCGGTGCGGATAGGATTCTCCCGATCATGGATAAGAGCTAGCTGTGCGAGCCACTTCTTACAGTGCATCATTGGTTGTTTCGTTGATGCTCAAAAGAAACAGTGGTGTCGCAGAGGCCGTTCGTATCGCCGGCAGCGTCGTCGTTTGCGAATCCATGCTGCAGAGTGAACTGTTTCTCTTCAGTCACTGCTGTCGGTGGATGCGGGAAATGATGTTGTGCGGGATGGTGTTTTGCATACCACCAAGGGATACCCAGAATTCAGTGTCTTGGTGGTGGGGTGTGGTGCTTATAAACACGTTGGTTCAGCAGAGGTGCTACAATCTACCACTGCCGTTTTACAGAGGAAAGAATGTGTGTTGTGTGCGACATCGACATCTCCCTCATAGGCCAATATACGCTTATAACTCTACCCAGGGTAGCGTGTTCAGGAAACGAATCGAGAATGGGCGGCACATACGGCGACAGTACAGTGCACAGCAAATGTATAGTGTGATATTTGATATGCATGCTTCCTGGAAGGCGACGATTCAGTGAGCAGGTAAGGTATAGTGTGGGATTGATATTCCTGCTTCCAGGAAGGCCACGATATAATGACCAGTTAATGAATAGTGTGGAATTGATAGTGAGCAGCTAAGCTATTGTTTGACTGATATTCATGCTCCCAGGAAGGCGGCGATATAGTGAGCAGGTAAGGAATAGTGTGTGATTGATATTCATCCTCAAATGAAGGCGACAATATAGTGATCAGGTAATGAATGATTAATAGTCACGCTTCCAGGAAGGCGACGCTTTAGCGAGCAGGTAAGGAATAGTATATGATTGATATCCATGCACCCAAGAAAGGCGACAATACAGTGAGCAGGTAAGGGATGGTGCTCCCAGGAACACACTATACCTTACCTGCTTACTATCTCACCGCCTTCCTGGGAGCATGAATATCAAATATCACACTATACATTTCGTGTGCACTGTACTGTCACCTTCCTGGGAGCATGCATATCAAGAACACAAGAATAGTGTGCCATTGGTAGTCATGGTCCCAGGAAGGCGACGATATCGTTAACAGGTAAGGTATATTGTGTGCTTGATATTAATGGTCCCAGGAAGGTGACAATATAGTGAACATATAAGGATTAGTGTGTCATTGGTAGTCATGGTCCCAGGATGGCGACGATATAGTGAGCAGGTAATGATACATGTTTGATTGGTATTCATGCTACCGGGACGGCGACGATATAGGGAGCAGGTAAGATATAATGCGTGATTGATATTCATGCTCCCAAGAAGGCGACGATTTAGTGAGCAGGTAATGAATAGTGTGTGATTAATATTCATGCTCCCGGAAATGCCACGATATAGTGAGCAGGTAATGAATAGTGTGTGATTGATATACAGGCTTCCAAGAAGGCGACGATACAGTGAGCCGGTAAGGTATAGTGTGTGACTGATATTCATCCTCCCAGGAAGGCGACGATATAGTGAGCATGTAAGGTATAGTGTATGATTGATATTCATGTTCCCATGGAATCGACGATATAGCGAGGAGGTCACGAATTGTGTTTGATTAATATATATGCTCCCAGGAAGGCGACGATATAGTGAGCAGGTAAGGTATAGTGTATGATTGATATTCATGCTCACAGGATGGCGGCGATATAGTGAGCAGGTAAGGGATAGTGTGTGATTGATATTCATCCTCAAATGAAGGCGACAATATAGTGATCAGGTAATGAATAGTGTGTGATTGATACTCATGCCTCAAGGAAGGCGACGATATAGTGAACATGTAAGGTATAGGGTGTGGTTGAAATACATGCTCCCAGGAATGCCACGATATAGTGAGCAGGTAATGAATAGAGTTTGATTGATATACAGGCTTCCAAGAAGACGACGATATAACGAGAACGTAAGGAATAGTGTGTACTTGGTAGTCATGGTCCCAGGAAGGCGACGATATAGTGAACAGGTAAGGTATAGTGTGTGATTGATATTCATGCTCCCCGCAAGGCGACGATACAGGGAGCAGGTAAGGAATAGGGTGTGATTGATATTCATGCTCCCAGGAAGGCGACAGTTCAGTGCGCAGGTAATGACTAGTGTGTGATTGATAGTAATGCTCCGAGGAAGACGAAGATATAGTGAACAGGTAAGGCATAGCGTGTGATTGATATTCATGCTCGCAGCATGGCGACGATATTAAGAGCAGCTACGGAACAGTCTCTGATTGTTATTCATGCTCCCAGGAAATCGACGATATCGATGTCGTGATCAGGTAGGGCATAGTGCGTGATTGATATGCATGCTCCTAGGAAGGCAACGATATAGTGAAGAGGTAAGGAATGGTGTGTGACTGATATTCCTGCTCCCAGGGAGGCGCCAGTACAGTATAGTGAGCAGGTAATGAATAGTGCGTGATATATATTCATGTTCCCAGGAAGGCTACAAAATAGTGATCAGGTAATGAATGATTAATAGTCACGCTTCCAGGAAGGCGACGCTTTAGCGAGCAGGTAAGGAATAGTATATGATTGATATCCATGCACCCAAGAAAGGCGACAATACAGTGAGCAGGTAAGGGATGGTGCTCCCAGGAACACACTATACCTTACCTGCTTACTATCTCACCGCCTTCCTGGGAGCATGAATATCAAATATCACACTATACATTTCGTGTGCACTGTACTGTCACCTTCCTGGGAGCATGCATATCAAGAACACAAGAATAGTGTGTCATTGGTAGTCATGGTCCCAGGAAGGCGACGATATCGTGAACAGGTAAGGTATATTGTGTGCTTGATATTAATGGTCCCAGGAAGGTGACAATATAGTGAACATATAAGGATTAGTGTGTCATTGGTAGTCATGGTCCCAGGATGGCGACGATATAGTGAGCAGGTAATGATACATGTTTGATTGGTATTCATGCTACCGGGACGGCGACGATATAGGGAGCAGGTAAGATATAATGCGTGATTGATATTCATGCTCCCAGAAGGCGACGATTTAGTGAGCAGGTAATGAATAGTGTGTGATTGATATTCATGCTCCCAGGAAGGAGATGATATAGTGAGCAGGTAAGGTATAGTGTGTGATTGGTATTCATGCCACCAGGAAGGCTTCGATATAGTGAGAAGGTAAGGAATAGTGTGTCATTGGTGGTCATGGTCCCAGGAAGGCGACGATATCGTGAACAGGTAAGGTAATTTGTGTGCTTGATATTAATGGTCCCAGGAAGGTGACAATATAGTGAACATCTAAGGATTAGTGTGTCATTGGTAGTCATGGTCCCAGGATGGCGACGATATAGTAAACAGGTAACGTATAGGGTGTGATTGATACTCATGCTCCCAGCAAGGGGACGATATGGTGAATATATAAGGATTAGTGTGTCATTGATAGCCATGGTTCCAGGAAGGCGACGATATAGTGAACAGGTAAGCTATAGTGTGTGATTGATATTAATGGTCCCAGGAAGGTGACAATATAGTGAACATCTAAGGATTAGTGTGTCATTGGTAGTCATGGTCCCAGGATGGCGACGATATAGTAAACAGGTAACGTATAGGGTGTGATTGATACTAATGCTCCCAGCAAGGGGACGATATTGGGAACATATAAGGATTGGTGTGTCATTGATAGCCATGGTTCCAGGATGGCGACGATATAGTGAACAGGTAAGCTATAGTGTGTGATTGATATTAATGGTCCCAGGAAGGTGACGATATAGTGAGCAGGTAATGATACATGTTTGATTGGTATTCATGCTACCAGGACGGCGACGATATAGGGAGCAGGTAAGATATAATGCGTGATTGATATTCATGCTCCCAGGAAGGCGACGAGTTAGTGAGCAGGTAATGAATAGTGTGTGATTAATATTCATGCTCCCGGAAATGCCACGATATAGTGAGCAGGTAATGAATAGTGTGTGATTGATATTCATGCTCCCAGGAAGGAGATGATATAGTGAGCAGGTAAGGTATAGTGTGTGATTGGTATTCATGCCACCAGGAAGGCTTCGATATAGTGAGAAGGTAAGGAATAGTGTGTCATTGGTGGTCATGGTCCCAGGATGGCGACGATATAGTAAACAGGTAACGTATAGGGTGTGATTGATACTAATGCTCCCAGCAAGGGGACAATATAGTGAACATCTAACGATTAGTGTGTCATTGGTAGTCATGGTCCCAGGATGGCGACGATATAGTAAACAGGTAACGTATAGGGTGTGATTGATACTCATGCTCCCAGCAAGGGGACGATATGGTGAACATATAAGGATTAGTGTGTCATTGATAGCCATGGTTCCAGGAAGGCGACGATATTGTGAACAGGTAAGCTATAGTGTGTGATTGATATTAATGGTCCCAGGAAGGTGACAATATAGTGAACATCTAAGGATTAGTGTGTCATTGGTAGTCATGGTCCCAGGATGGCGACGATATAGTAAACAGGTAACGTATAGGGTGTGATTGATACTCATGCTCCCAGCAAGGGGACGATATGGTGAATATATAAGGATTAGTGTGTCATTGATAGCCATGGTTCCAGGAAGGCGACGATATAGTGAACAGGTAAGCTATAGTGTGTGATTGATATTAATGGTCCCAGGAAGGTGACAATATAGTGAGCAGGTAATGATACATGTTTGATTGGTATTCATGCTACCAGGACGGCGACGATATAGGGAGCAGGTAAGATATAATGCGTGATTGATATTCATGCTCCCAGGAAGGCGACGATTTAGTGAGCAGGTAATGCATAGTGTGTGATTAATATTCATGCTCCCGGAAATGCCACGATATAGTGAGCAGGTAATGAATAGTGTGTGATTGATATTCATGCTCCCAGGAAGGAGATGATATAGTGAGCAGGTAAGGTATAGTGTGTGATTGGTATTCATGCCACCAGGAAGGCTTCGATATAGTGAGAAGGTAAGGAATAGTGTGTCATTGGTGGTCATGGTCCCAGGATGGCGACGATATAGTAAACAGGTAACGTATAGGGTGTGATTGATACTAATGCTCCCAGCAAGGGGACAATATAGTGAACATCTAACGATTAGTGTGTCATTGGTAGTCATGGTCCCAGGATGGCGACGATATAGTAAACAGGTAACGTATAGGGTGTGATTGATACTCATGCTCCCATCAAGGGGACGATATGGTGAACATATAAGGATTAGTGTGTCATTGATAGCCATGGTTCCAGGAAGGCGACGATATAGTGAACAGGTAAGCTATAGTGTGTGATTGATATTAATGGTCCCAGGAAGGTGACAATATAGTGAACATCTAAGGATTAGTGTGTCATTGGTAGTCATGGTCCCAGGATGGCGACGATATAGTAAACAGGTAACGTATAGGGTGTGATTGATACTCATGCTCCCAGCAAGGGGACGATATGGTGAATATATAAGGATTAGTGTGTCATTGATAGCCATGGTTCCAGGAAGGCGACGATATAGTGAACAGGTAAGCTATAGTGTGTGATTGATATTAATGGTCCCAGGAAGGTGACAATATAGTGAACATCTAAGGAGTAGTGTGTCATTGGTAGTCATGGTCCCAGGATGGCGACGATATAGTAAACAAGTAACGTATAGGGTGTGATTGATACTAATGCTCCCAGCAAGGGGACGATATGGTGAACATATAAGGATTAGTGTGTCATTGATAGCCATGGTTCCAGGAAGGCGACGATATAGTGAACAGGTAAGCTATAGTGTGTGATTGATATTAATGGTCCCAGGAAGGTGACGATATAGTGAGCAGGTAATGATACATGTTTGATTGGTATTCATGCTACCAGGACGGCGACGATATAGGGAGCAGGTAAGATATAATGCGTGATTGATATTCATGCTCCCAGGAAGGCGACGAGTTAGTGAGCAGGTAATGAATAGTGTGTGATTAATATTCATGCTCCCGGAAATGCCACGATATAGTGAGCAGGTAATGAATAGTGTGTGATTGATATTCATGCTCCCAGGAAGGAGATGATATAGTGAGCAGGTAAGGTATAGTGTGTGATTGGTATTCATGCCACCAGGAAGGCTTCGATATAGTGAGAAGGTAAGGAATAGTGTGTCATTGGTGGTCATGGTCCCAGGATGGCGACGATATAGTAAACAAGTAACGTATAGGGTGTGATTGATACTAATGCTCCCAGCAAGGGGACAATATAGTGAACATCTAACGATTAGTGTGTCATTGGTAGTCATGGTCCCAGGATGGCGACGATATAGTAAACAGGTAACGTATAGGGTGTGATTGATACTCATGCTCCCATCAAGGGGACGATATGGTGAACATATAAGGATTAGTGTGTCATTGATAGCCATGGTTCCAGGAAGGCGACGATATAGTGAACAGGTAAGCTATAGTGTGTGATTGATATTAATGGTCCCAGGAAGGTGACAATATAGTGAACATCTAAGGATTAGTGTGTCATTGGTAGTCATGGTCCCAGGATGGCGACGATATAGTAAACAGGTAACGTATAGGGTGTGATTGATACTCATGCTCCCAGCAAGGGGACGATATGGTGAATATATAAGGATTAGTGTGTCATTGATAGCCATGGTTCCAGGAAGGCGACGATATAGTGAACAGGTAAGCTATAGTGTGTGATTGATATTAATGGTCCCAGGAAGGTGACAATATAGTGAACATCTAAGGAGTAGTGTGTCATTGGTAGTCATGGTCCCAGGATGGCGACGATATAGTAAACAAGTAACGTATAGGGTGTGATTGATACTAATGCTCCCAGCAAGGGGACGATATGGTGAACATATAAGGATTAGTGTGTCATTGATAGCCATGGTTCCAGGAAGGCGACGATATAGTGAACAGGTAAGCTATAGTGTGTGATTGATATTAATGGTCCCAGGAAGGTGACGATATAGTGAGCAGGTAATGATACATGTTTGATTGGTATTCATGCTACCAGGACGGCGACGATATAGGGAGCAGGTAAGATATAATGCGTGATTGATATTCATGCTCCCAGGAAGGCGACGAGTTAGTGAGCAGGTAATGAATAGTGTGTGATTAATATTCATGCTCCCGGAAATGCCACGATATAGTGAGCAGGTAATGAATAGTGTGTGATTGATATTCATGCTCCCAGGAAGGAGATGATATAGTGAGCAGGTAAGGTATAGTGTGTGATTGGTATTCATGCCACCAGGAAGGCTTCGATATAGTGAGAAGGTAAGGAATAGTGTGTCATTGGTGGTCATGGTCCCAGGATGGCGACGATATAGTAAACAGGTAACGTATAGGGTGTGATTGATACTAATGCTCCCAGCAAGGGGACAATATAGTGAACATCTAACGATTAGTGTGTCATTGGTAGTCATGGTCCCAGGATGGCGACGATATAGTAAACAGGTAACGTATAGGGTGTGATTGATACTCATGCTCCCAGCAAGGGGACGATATGGTGAACATATAAGGATTAGTGTGTCATTGATAGCCATGGTTCCAGGAAGGCGACGATATTGTGAACAGGTAAGCTATAGTGTGTGATTGATATTAATGGTCCCAGGAAGGTGACAATATAGTGAACATCTAAGGATTAGTGTGTCATTGGTAGTCATGGTCCCAGGATGGCGACGATATAGTAAACAGGTAACGTATAGGGTGTGATTGATACTCATGCTCCCAGCAAGGGGACGATATGGTGAATATATAAGGATTAGTGTGTCATTGATAGCCATGGTTCCAGGAAGGCGACGATATAGTGAACAGGTAAGCTATAGTGTGTGATTGATATTAATGGTCCCAGGAAGGTGACAATATAGTGAACTTCTAAGGAGTAGTGTGTCATTGGTAGTCATGGTCCCAGGATGGCGACGATATAGTAAACAGGTAACGTATAGGGTGTGATTGATACTAATGCTCCCAGCAAGGGGACGATATGGTGAACAGATAAGGAGTAGTGTGTCATTGATAGCCATGGTTCCAGGAAGGCGACGATATAGTGAACAGGTAAGCTATAGTATGTGATTGATATTAATGGTCCCAGGAAGGTGACGATATAGTGAGCAGGTAATGATACATGTTTGATTGGTATTCATGCTACCAGGACGGCGACGATATAGGGAGCAGGTAAGATCTAATGCGTGATTGATATTCATGCTCCCAGGAAGGCAACGATTTAGTGAGCAGGTAATGAATAGTGTGTGATTAATATTCATGCTCCCGGAAATGCCACGATATAGTGAGCAGGTAATGAATAGTGTGTGATTGATATACAGGCTTCCAAGAAGGCGACGATACAGTGAGCAGGTAAGGTATAGTGTGTGATTGATATTCATGTTCCCATGGAATCGACGATATAGTGAGCAGGTAATGAATAGTGTGTGATTGATATACAGGCTTCCAAGAAGGCGACGATACAGTGAGCAGGTAAGGTATAGTGTGTGATTGATATTCATGTTCCCATGGAATCGACGATATAGTGAGCAGGTAATGAATAGAGTTTGATTGATATACAGGCTTCCAAGAAGACGACGATATAACGAGAACGTAAGGAATAGTGTGTAATTGGTAGTCATGGTCCCAGGAAGGCGACGATATAGTGAACAGGTAAGGTATAGTGTGTGATTGATATTCATGCTCCCCGCAAGGCGACGATACAGGGAGCAGGTAAGGAATAGGGTGTGATTGATATTCATGCTCCCAGGAAGGCGACAGTTCAGTGCGCAGGTAATGACTAGTGTGTGATTGATAGTAATGCTCCGAGGAAGACGAAGATATAGTGAGCATGGCGACGATATTAAGAGCAGCTACGGAACAGTCTCTGATTGTTATTCATGCTCCCAGGAAATCGACGATATCGATGTCGTGATCAGGTAGGGCATAGTGCGTGATTGATATGCATGCTCCTAGGAAGGCAACGATATAGTGAAGAGGTAAGGAATGGTGTGTGACTGATATTCCTGCTGCCAGGGAGGCGCCAGTACAGTATAGTGAGCAGGTAATGAATAGTGCGTGATATATATTTATGTTCCCAGGAAGGCTACAATATAGTGAGCAGGTAAGGTATAGTGTGTGACTGATATTCATCCTCCCATGAAGTAGACGATATAGTGAGCATGTAAGGTATAGTGTATGATTGATATTCATGTTCCCATGGAATCGACGATATAGCGAGGAGGTCACGAATTGTGTTTGATTAATATATATGCTCCCAGGAAGGCGATGATATAGTGAACGGGTAAGGTATAGTGTGTGATTGATATTCATGCTCCCAGCAAGGCGATGATACAGGGAGCAGGTAAGGAATAGGGTGTGATTGATATTCATGCTCCCAGGAAGGCGACAGTTCAGTGCGCAGGTAATGACTAGTGTGTGATTGATAGTAATGCTCCGAGGAAGACGAAGATATAGTGAACAGGTAAGGCATAGCGTGTGATTGATATTCATGCTCGCAGCATCGCGACGATATTAAGAGCAGCTACGGAACAGTCTCTGATTGTTATTCATGCTCCCAGGAAATCGACGATATCGATGTCGTGATCAGGTAGGGCATAGTGCGTGATTGATATGCATGCTCCTAGGAAGGCAACGATATAGTGAAGAGGTAAGGAATGGTGTGTGACTGATAGTCCTGCTCCCAGGGAGGCGCCAGTACAGTATAGTGAGCAGGTAATGAATAGTGCGTGATAGATATTCATGTTCCCAGGAAGGCTGCAATATAGTGAGGAGGTAAAGTATAGTGTGTGATTAATAACAATGCTCCCAGGAAAGCGGCGATATAGTGAACAGGGAAGGAATAGTGTTTGATTGATATTCATGCTTCCAGAAAGGCAACGATATAGTGAGCAGGGAAGGAATAGTGTTTGATTGATATTCATGCTCTCAGGAAGGCGAGGATATAGTGAGCAGGTAAGGTATAGTGTGTGATTGATATTAAAGCTCCCAGGAAGGCGACGATACAGTGAGCATATAAGTTATAGTGTGTGATTAATATTAATTCTCCCAGGAGGGTGACGATATTGTGGCAGGTATGGAATTGTGTTTGATTGTTAGTCTTGCTCGCAGGAAGGCGACGATATAGTGAGCGGGCAAGGAATAGTGTGTGATTGATATTCATGCTCCCAGGAAGGGGACTATGTCGATATTGTGGGCAGGTAAGGTATAATGTGTGATTGATATCCATGCTCCCAGGAAGGCGACGGTATAGTGAACATGTAAGGTATAATGTGTGATTGCTATCCATGCTCCCAGGAAGGCGACGGTATAGTGAACATGTAAGGTATAGTGTGTGATTGATGTTAAATCTCTCAGGAAGGTGCTGATATAGTGACAGGTAAGGAATAGTGTGTTAATGATATTCTTGCTCCCAGCAAGGCTACGATATAGTGATCAAGTAATGAATAGTATGTGATTGATATGCTAGCTTCCAGGAAGGCCGACGATACAGTGAGCAGGTAAGGTATAGTGTGTGACTGATATCCATGCTCCCAGGATGGCGGCGATATAGTGAGCAGGTAAGGAATAGCGTGTGATTTATACTCATGCCTCCAGGAGGGCGACGATATAGTGAGCAGGTAAGGTATAGTGTGTGATTACTATTCATGCTCCCAGGACAGCGACGATATAGTTAACAGGTAAGGGATATCGTCTGATTGATATGCATGCTTCCAGGAAAGCCACGATATAGCGATCAGGTAATGAATGGTATGTGATTGATATGCTAGCTTCCAGGAAGGCCGACATTACAGTGAGCAGGTAAGGTATAGTGTGTGAGTAATATTAATACTCCAAGGAAGATGACGATATATGACAGATAAGGAATAGTGTGTGATTGAGATTCTTCCACGCAGGAAGGCGACGATATAGTGAACAGGTAAGGAATAGTGCGTGCGTGCGTGCGTGCGTACGTGCGTGCATGCGTGCGTGCGTGCGTGCGTGCATGTGTGTGATATCCATGCGACAAGGAAGGCAATGATATAGTAAGCAGGTAAGAAATAGTGAGTGAGAGAAGTTGCACAGGATGATTGGTGTCTCTATCGATGACCCGTTATCGTCATCCCAATAGCAATACCGCCCAGCTCTAAAACTGAGCGGGGTAAAATTTGTTGCCCAGTCTTTGGTAATAATGGTGTGGTTGACGCCAATGACACTGTTGTATTTGAATCCAGAGTCCAAGATGTCATGGCATCGGTGGGATCAGTTCCACAGTTTCACGAATATTTTTTGCCCACGTATTGTTCCTCTGTGTAGATGTAATTTGCTATCTTCCCAAAAAACAGGTTATGACGACGGACTGACGCACTGGACTAACAATAATTGCGAAAGCTTAAATCACGTCTTCAAACAGGCCATAGATACAACCATTAAGCGACCTTATAGAAAAATGGTATAGCGTGGTTAAGAGGCAATATCGGGAATTAGAAAGAAGTTTAATTGGGGAGGGGGATTATATATTGTGATGAATTTCGCAAATTTCTTGTTCCATCAGCAATATGGTGTAGCCGAGATAAAGAACAACGTAAGAGAAATTTTTATCGTTTTTTTGAAAACTTTAAAAATTATGACACACGTACTGTTCAATCAATGGATGGTACTAGGGTTGTCATTACATCAAAGAGTGGGGGCTGGGGGGGGGGGGGGCGGGGCAACGAAAAAGGGCTAAATGTGTGAAAACAACTAGCATAAATAAATCCTATGTGATTAAATTAAATTTAGCGTAGTGTGCGCATATAGTACGATTCAGCAGCCATGTGGGTGAAGGCTACAGCGACAAAGGGCACATAGTTAGGATGTGTCTTGAAAGGGGGTTACCCTCCACCCCACCCCCAACCCCGTTGCAAAGAACAGTGTATGGCTGATGTGCGTTTGGTCCTCGGAGCCATGTGAAATTCACCAGATTTCAGAGAGTGCCTCATGTAATGGATGAGTCTGATCTGCCGATCAATTATATGACGTCATAATCAATTACGTCACCGTCAGAAATATTCTGTCAGGAAGCGAGAATATTCCAACAAGTTTACGAATTGTATGTCGTTGATGGACTTATTATTTAATAAACATTCTGTTGAAAATTGTCCAGATAGTCACAATTAAAGGATCACAATGGAGTCGCTTTAGGATTAACGTACAATTCATAGTCCACGCTAATAACTCGGCTCTACTACTGCCCATATTTCAGATACGGCAGGTTTGATTCATAATACATTTCGATAACTCATTTCTATTTCAGAATTAATAGTCCTTTTCGAACCCCTGAACTGTCAATTTTCACTTTATTTAGATAGATATCTGCAACAGCATCTGCATCGTACATCGCCATCAAATTCAGTATGTGTAGTTATAATTTGTCGACTTCTGAGTGTATCGTTATGAAACTGTATAGGTGTACTTGTCCCTTTATTCAATGGATCTTTCCATTTGTAACTATGCTCCGCCCATCGCTTGCTAAGCTCCACGCACGCACGCACGCACGCACGCACGCACGCACGCACGCACGCACGCACGCACGCACGCACGCACGCACGCACGCACGCACGCACGCACGCACGCACGCACGCACGCACGCACGCACGCACGCACGCACGCACGCACGCACGCACGCACGCACGCACGCACGCACGCACGCACGCACGCACGCACGCACGCACGCACGCACGCACGCACGCACGCACGCACGCACGCACGCACGCACGCACGCACACTATGGCAGCATCAGCGTCCAGTCAAATTAGTTTCAAAATTTTCAACAGCGTGTTTATTAAATAGCAGAAACATACAATTCGTACAATGTGTCCGACTATTAATGGTTAAAGACGATCCATATATAATCATTTGTGACGTAATGATTATGACGTCGCTTAGCTGATTGTGTTGTCATATGACATCATATGATAGATGGATATATTTGGAAAGGTCCATTCATTTGAAGTGTCCATTCTGTGCTCTGTGTCTAATGCATCATTGGGCCTAAGCTTTATAGATCCGGCAGGAAGAACATAAGTAAAAATTCAACACTTTGTCCGTCAACCAAAGACTAACACTGGCCTCAAGAATTGTAGAAGATGCCCTCTGAGACCATTTAGATTACAAACGGTTTTTTCGGATATGACGTGCTTCGCGGATAAAGACCGTCAAAATACCTTACAGCGGAACCGTGGCCGCACATGCTACGTCCCGTGACCCCTTGTTGCATTGTCTTTGTTGATGCCGCTGCAAACATTGCGTGATGCGCAGAGTGACCTGGGAGTATTGAATTGAAACTACATCCGAAACAGATACACGTGTCATATTATCCTTACCCGTTCGCATGTGAACATTCCATTCGCATTGCTGTGGAATAGTTGGATGTATAATAGTCCATCGTTGCAGTAAATTGTGTTGTGCTGAATAATAATAATAATAATAATAAAAAATAATAATAATAATAATAATAATAATAATAATAATAATAATAATACAAATAATAATACAAATAATAATAATACTAATAATGGTGGTGGTGATGGTGATGGTGATGGTGATGGTGATGCTCTCGGTGATGCTGATGGTGATGATGCTGATACTACTACTACTACTACTACTACTACTACTACTACTACTACTACTACTACTACTACTACTACTACTACTACTACTACTACTACTACTACTACTACTACTACTACCACTACTACTACTACTGCTACTACTACTACTACTGCTTCTACTACTACTACTACTACTACTACTACTACTACTACTACTACTACTACTGCCACTACTACTACTACTACTACTACTACTACTGCCACTACTACTACTGCTTCTACTACTACTACTACTACTACTACTACTACTGCTTCTTCTACTACTACTACTACTACTACTACTACTACTAGTCTACTACTGCGGCGGCGACGGTGGCGGCAGCGGCGACGACCACGACCGCGACGACCAAATCACGGCGTTGACCACGACGACAACCACGCCAACGGCAACGTATAAATAACAATATTAATAACTAGAATAAATTCGAGGGATGCGCGTTTGCACGCTGTCTTGACAGTGTACTTAGTGACACCGGTTCCATAGATAGTCGATCTGCTGACTTCAATTTCAAAGCAAAGTGTCGTAACATGAAGGGGGCTGCTACCTTTGGTGATTCTACCATCTTTCATTCCACACTTAGGCGTCGATAATATGAATGGACGTGCCGAATCCAGCTACTCTACCTTCTTGCCTTCCCAAATTTCCAGCAACCTATAATGTGAATGGATCTGCCGAATTTGTTTGCCAACCTAATTGTATCCCAGAGCTATTGCTAAGAATGTATATTTCGGGATGCACATATTGACACCGTGACCTAGATATTTTACCTTTTGACCTGAAACAAAATTCAGCCACAATTTGAATCTATCTTACAAATTTGGTGAGTGTCCCTTCTTGCCACTCACAATATGAATGTATGTGCTATGCTTCGTGATCCTACCTTATAGAATGCTCGAGATATGCCTCTTACTAACAAACAGACACACGCACACAAACAGCGAGATGGACGGACGGATGGACGACCGGGCTGGCGGACTGTAAACGGGTGTGTATGTGGGTAGTTTTGTGGTCTGGCGGGCAGGCGAGTGGACGGACGAGTAGGTGATTAGGTGGGCGGGCCGGCGGAATGGCAGGCGGGCTTTTAGACGGACAGGCATATGGCCAGACAGATGGACGGACGAACTGATGTAAGACATCTATATATATATACATATCACCTTCCCAGCCACACCATACATGTTATTCAAATCACCTTCCCAGGCACAACACAACGTGCTATTCACCCCACCTTCCCAGCCACACCATACACGCACATTCATATCACCTTCCCAGACACACCACTCCTGTTTTTATTCATATCACATTCCCAGGCACACCATACATGTTATTCATATCACCATCCCAGCCATACTATACACGCCATTCATATCACCTTCCCAGCGACACCATAGACGCTATTCATATCACGTTACCGGCCATACCATACACGCTCATTCATACCACCTTCCCAGTCGCACCACTCCTGTTATTCACGCCACCTTCACACCACACCTGTTATACATATCACCAAACCATACATGCTATCCATAGCCCCCTCCCAGCCACACTGTACATGCTATTCATATCACGTTCCCAGCCACACCATACATACCATTCATTTCATGTTCCCATCCGCACCATACATGCTATTCAGATCACCTTCCCAGCCTCACCATACATGCTCTTCTTATCACCTTCCCACCCATGCCATACATGCCATGCATATTACCTTCCCAACCACAACAACCATGCTATTCATATCCCCTTCCCAGCCACGCTATACATGCTATTCATATCACGTTGCCAGCCACACCATACATACTATTCATATCACCTTCCCAGCCACATCATACATGCTATTCATATCACCATCCCAGCCACACCATACATGCTATTCATATCACCTTCCCAGCCATACCACACCCGCTATTAACGCCTCCTTCCCAGCCACACCATACACGCTCATTCATATCACCTTCCCAGACACACCACTCCTGTTTTTATTCATATCACATTCCCAGGCACACCATACATGTTATTCATATCACCTTCCCAGTCACACCATATACGTCATTCATATCACCTTCCCAGCCACACCATAGACGCTATTCATATTACCTTCAGACACACCATACATGCTATTCATATCACCTGCCAAACCACACCAAACATACTATTCATATCACCTTCCCAGCCACACCATACATGTAATTCATATCACCTTCTCAGCCACACCATACATGCTATGCATATCACCTTCCCAGCCATACCACACCCGCTATTGACACCTCCTTCCCAGCCACACCATGCATGCTATTCATATCACTTTTCCAGGCACACCACACCCGCTATTCATATTACCTTCCCCGCCACACCATATATGTTATTCATATCACCTTCCCAGCCTCACCATATACGTCATTCATATCACCTTCCCAGCCACACCACAGACGCTATTCATATTTCCTTCACAGACACACCATACATGCTATTCATATCAGCTTCCCGGCCACACCACACGTGCTATGCATATCACCTTCCCGGGCACAACACCCATGTTATTCATATCACCTTCCCGGCCACACCACACCATTTATTCATATGTCCTTCCCAGCCACACCACATCTGATATTCACGCCACCTTCCAACCCACACCACACCTGTTATACATATCACATTCGCAGCCACACCTTACACGCTATTCATATCAACTTCCCAGCCACACCACACATGTTATATATATGACCTTCCCAGCCACTCCATACATGTTATTCATATCACCTTCCCAGCCACATCATACATGCTATTCATATCACCATCCCAGCCACACCATACATGCTATTCATATCACCTTCCCAGCCACACCACACCTGTTATTTATATTACATTTTCAGACACATCACACCTGTTATTCATGCCACCTTCCCAGCCACACCACAAATGTTATACATATCACCTTCCCAGTCACACCATACATGTTATTCATATCACCTTCCCAGCCAGACCACACCTGCTATTCACGCCACCTTCCCAGCTACACAACACATGTTATTCATATCACATTACCAGGCACACCACACCTGTTATTCATATTACATTTTCAGACACATCACACCTGTTATTCATGCCACCTTCCCAGCCACACCACAAATGTTATACATATCACCTTCCCAGTCACACCATACATGTTATTCATATCACCTTCCCAGCCACACCAGCTGCTATGCACGCCACCTTCCCAGCCACACCACACTTTGTTATTCACGCTACCTTCCCAGCCACACAACACATTTTATTCATATCAGCTTCCCAGCCACACCATACATGTTATTCATATCACCTTCCCAGCCACACCACACCTGCTATTCACGCCACATTCCCAGCTACACAACACATGTTATTCATAACACATTACCAGGCACACCACACCTGTTATTCAGGCCACCTTCCCAGCTACACAACACATGTTATTCATAACACATTACCAGGCACACCACACCTGTTATTCATATCACCTTCCCAGCCACACCACACGTTTTATTCATATCAAATTCCCAGACACACCACACCTGTTATTCAAATCACCTTCCCAACCACACCACACTCGCTATTCATATCACCTTCCCTGTTACACCACACATGTTATACATATAACTTTCCCAGTCACACAATACATGTTATTCATATCACCTTCCCGGCCACACCACCTGCTATTCATATTAAATTCTCAGACACATCACACCTGTTATTCATGTCACCTTCCCAGCCACACCACACATGTTATACATATCACCTTACCAGTCACACCACACCTGCTATTCACGCCACCTTCCCAGCTACACAACACATGTTATTCATAACACATTACCAGGCACACCACACCTGTTATTCATATCACCTTTCCAGCCACACCACACCTTTTATTCATATCAAATTCCCAGACACATCACACATGTTATTCATGTCACCTTCCCAGCCACACCACACATGGTATACACATCACCTTACCAGGCACACCACACCTGTTATTCATATCACCTTCCCAGCCACACCACACCTTTTATTCATATCAAATTCCCAGACACATCACACCTGTTATTCATGTCACCTTCCCAGCCACACCACACATGGTATACCTATCACCTTACCAGTCACACCATACATGTTATTCATATCACCTTCCCAGCCACACCACCTGCTATGCACGCCACCTTCCCAACCACAACACACCTGCTATTCACGCTACCTTCCTAGCCATACAACACATGTTATTCATATCAGCTTCCCAGCCACACCATACATGTTATTCATTTCACCTTCCCAGACACACCACACCTGCTATTCACGCCACCTTCCCATCTACACAACACGTGTTATTCATATCACATTACTAGGCACACCACACCTGTTAGTCATATCACCTTCCCAGCCACACCACACCTGCTATTTACCCCACCTTCCCAGCAACACAAGACATGTTTTCCATATCACATTCCCAGCCACACCTCACCTTTTATTCATATCAAATTCCCAGACACACCACACCTGTTATTCATATCACCTTCCCAACCACACCACACTCGCTATTCATATGACCTTCCCAGCCACACCACACATGTTATACATATAACTTTCCCAGTCACACAATACATGTTATTCATATCACCTTCCCAGCCACACCACCTGCTATGCACGCCACCTTCCCAGCCACACAGCACCTGCTATTCATATTAGATTCTCAGACACATCACACCTGTTATTCATGTAACCTTCCCAGCCACACCACACATGTTATACATATCACCTTACCAGTCACAGCATACATGTTATTCATATCACCTTCCCAGCCACACCACACCTGCTATTCACGCCACCTTCCCAGCCACACAACACGTGTTATTCATATCGCATTACCAGGCACACCACACCTAGTATTCATATCACCTTCCCAGCCACACCACACCTGCTATTTACGCCACCTTCCCAGGAACACAACACATGTTTTTCATATCACCTTCTCAGCCACACCACACCTTTTATTCATATCAAATTCCCAGACACACCGCCACCTGTTATTCATATCACGTTCCCAACCACACCGCACTCGCTATTCATATCACCTACCCAGCCACACCACACATGTTATACATATAACTTTCCCAGTCACACAATACATTTTATTCATATCACCTTCCCAGCCACACCACCTGCTATGCACGCCACCTTCCCAGCCACACCACAGCTGCTATTCATATTAAATTCGCAGACACATCACACCTGTTATTCATGTAACCTTCCCAGCCACAGCACACATGTTATACATATAACTTTCCCAGTCACACAATACATTTTATTCATATCACCTTCCCAGCCACACCACACATGTTATACATATCACCTTACCAGTCACACCATACATGTTATTCATATCACCTTCCCAGCCACACCACACCTGCTATTCATGCACCTTCCTAGCAACACAACACATGTTTTTCATATCAACTTCCCAGCCACACCACACCTTTTATTCATATCAAATTCCCAGACACACCACACCTGTTATTCATATCACGTTCCCAACCACATCAGACTCGCTATTCATATCACCTTCCAAGCCACACCACACATGTTATACATATAACTTTCCCAGTCACACAATACATGTTATTCATATCACCTTCCCAGCCACACTATACATGCTATTCATATCACCTTACAAGCCACACGATACACGCTCATTCATATCACCTTCCCAAATCCACCACACCCGTCATTCATATCACATTCCCAGACACACAACACATGTTCTTCATATCACCTTCCCAGCCACACCACACCTTTTATTCATATCAAATTCCTAGACACCCCACACCTGTTATTCATATCATCTTACCAACCACACCACACGCGCTATTCATATCACCTTCCCAGCCACACCACACATGTTATACATATAACTTTCCCAGTCACACCATACATGTTATTCATATCACCTTCCCAGCCACACCATACACGCCCATTCATATCACGTTCCCAGACACACCACACCTGTTATTCGTATCACATTCCCAGGCACACCACACCTGTTATTCAGATCACCTTCCCAGCCACAACACACTAGCTATTCATCTCACACACCCAGCCACACCATACGGGCTATGCATATTACCTTCACAGCCACAACATTCATGATATTCAGTTCACCTTTCCACCCACACCACACCTGCTATTCTCGCCACCTTCACAGCCACACCACACCTGCTATTCATATCACATTGCCAGGCACACCACACCTGTTACTGATATCACCTACACAGCCAACACCACCCCGCTATTCATATCACCTTCCCAGCCAGACCACACCCGATATTCATATCACCTTCCCTGCCACAACATACATGTTATTCATATCAACTTCCCAGCCACACCACACCTGTTATTCATATCCTCTTCCCAGCCACACCACACCCGCTATTCATATAACCTTCCCAGCCACACCGTACATGTTATTCATATCACCTTCCTAGCCACATCATACATGCTATTCATATCACCATCCCAGCCACACCATACACGCTATTCATATCACCTTCCTTGCAGCACCATACAGGCTATTCATATCGCCTTCCCAGCCACACCATTCACGCTATTGATATCAGCTTCCTACCCACACCATACACGCTAGTTTTATCACCTCCACAGCCACACCATACATGCTATTCATATCACCTTCCCAGGCACACCACACCTGCTATTCACGCCATTTTCACACCAAACCTGTTATACATTTCACCTTCCATGCCAAAATATACATGTTATTAATATCACCTTCCCAGCCACATCATACATCCTATTCATATCACCGTCCCAGCCACACCACACCTGTTATTCATATCATCTTCCCAACCACACCACACCTGTTACTCATATCATCTTCCCAGCCACATCACACATGTTATACATATCACCTTCCCAGTCACACCATACATGCTATTCATATCACCTTCCCAGCCACACCACACCGGCTATTCATGCCACCTTCACAGCCACACACCACATGCTATTTATATCACATTCCTAGGCACACCACACCTCCTATTCACGCCACCTTCCCAGCCACACAAGACATGTTATTCATAACACCTTCCCAGCCACACCATACCTGTTATTCATATCACCTTCCCAGCCACACCATTCATGATATGGATATCACCTTCCCAGCCACAACATACATGCTATTCATCTCACCTTCCCAGCCACACCATACATGTTATTCATATAACATTCCCAGCCATACCATACATGCCATGTATACCACATTCCCAGCCACACCATACACACTCATTCATATCACCTTCCCAGGCACCCCACACCTGTCATTCATATCACATTCCCAGACACACCACACCTCCCATTCATATCACCTTCCCACCCACACCACACTAGCTATTCATATCACCTTCCCAGCCACACCATACGTGATATGCCTATAAACTGCACAGCCACACGTTCCATGCTATTCATATCACGTTCCCAGCCACACCATACATGCTATTCATATCACATTCCCTGCCACACCACACCTGTTTTCTTATCCCATTTCCAGCCAAACCATTCATGATATTCATATCACCTTCCCAGCCACACCATATATTTTATTCATATAACCTTCCCAGCCATACCATACATGCCATGCATACCACCTTCCCAGCCACACCATACACACTATTCATATCACCTTCCCGGCCACACCATACACGCTCATTCATATCACCTTCCCAGACACACTACACCTGTCATTCATATCACATTCCCAGACACACCACACCTCCCATCCATATAACCTTCCCGGCCACACCACACCTGTTATTCATATCACCTTCCAGGCCAGACTACACCTTTTATTGATATCTCCTTCCCAGCCACACCACACCTGTTATTCACGCCACCTTCCCAGCAACACCATACATGCTATTCATATCACCTTCCCAGCCACACCATACATGATATTTATATCATCTTCCCAGCCACACCATACATGCTATTCATATCAGCTTCCCAACCACACCATACATGGTATTCATATCGCCTTCCCAACCATACCATACATGCCATTCATATCACCTTCCCACCCACACCATGCACGCCATTCATATCACCTTCCCAGGCACACCACACCTGTTATTCATATCACATTCCCAAACACACCATATCCGCTATTCATATCATCTCCTAGCCACACCATACATGCTATTCATATCACCTTCCCTGCCACACCACACCTGGTTTTCATATCACCTTCCCAGCCACCCCATACATGCTATTCATTTCACCTTCTCAGCCACACCACACCTGCTATTCACATCACCTTCCCAGGCACACCATACATGCTATTCATATCACCTTCCCAGCCACACCACACCTGTCATTCATATCACGTTCCCAGCCACACCATACATGGTATTCATATCAGCTTCCCAACCACACCACACCTGCTATTCACGCCACCTTCCCAGCCACACCACACTTGTTATTCATATCACATTCTCAGGCACACCAGACCTGTTATTCATATCACCTTCCCAGCCACACCACACCTACTATTCACGCCACATTCCAAGCCACACCACACCTGTTATTCATATCACCTTCCCAGCAAACCATACATGTTATTCATATCACCTTCCCAGCCACACCACACCTGCTATTTACGCCAACATCCCAGCCACCCATACCCGCTATTCAAATCACCTTCCAGCCACACAATACATGACATTCATATAACCTTCCCAGCCACACCATACATGCTATTCATATCACCTTCCCAGTCACACCATACATGCTATTCCTATCACCTTCCCAGCCACACCATACATGCTATTCATATTACCTTTCCAGCCACACCATATATGCTATGTATATCACCTTCACAGCCACACCATACATGCTATTCATATCACCTTCCCTGCCACACCACACCTGTTTTATATCACCTTCCCAGCCACCCCATACATGCTATTCATATAACCTTCCCAGCCACACCATACATGCTATTCATATCACCTTCCCAGTCAGACCATACATGCTATTCCTATCACCTTCCCAGCCACACCATACATGCTATTCATGGGAACTCACATTACCTTTCCAGCCACACCATATATGCTATTTATATCACCTTCCCAGCCACCCCATACATGCTATTCATATCACCTTCCCAGCCACACCACACCTGCTATTCACATCACCTTCCCAGGCACACCATACATGCTATTCATATCACCTTCCCAGCCTTACCATACATGTTATACATGTCACCTTTCCAGCCACACCGTACCTGTTATTCATGTCATAGCATAGCTGCTGTAGATCCTGCCTACTATAACTCTCCTCATAGCAGATAACATGGAGTCTCAAAATGGGGTAGATTTGTTGCAGTAAAGCGGCACCGATCACCCTGTTGAACTGAACTATAAATAGTACAGATCTTTTCACAACATAATGGATGAATCCACCCACCCCTTGCCCATGTTGGGAATGATCGCCCACCCCCAAACTCCCTGTATATCAATTTCCATAAAGCTATAAATGTAAGCTAAAGAATATATTGAAACTAATTTGACTGGGTAATGTTGCTGCCACATGGCAACAACAGCGCCCAGTCAAATTATTTAAAAACTATTCAAAATTTATTTATTAAATAGAAAGATCCTACAATTCGTACATGTTGCTTGCCAATTAAGCGTTTATGACGCCAATAATAACGTCGTTTATGACGTAATTGTGTATGACGGCAGCCTACATGTGCCGTAGTTGATTATGACAGCATATGCTTGATCAATAAACTGTATTCATCCATTGCCAGCATCCCAGAAACACAACTACATGTTAATCCGGAACACTACCACACCCACCACCGCCATCTTGAAGATATTCTTGCCCCGGCAACAAGACTATATATAAGTTGGCTCAGGCACATGGAATATATTAGGCCATAATTATAAGTCTAATGCACAGTAGCTCAGCACATAGGCCCTACATTACGGAATGTACCACTCCTGCCATAGGAACCAGCCTCTGATAGCCTATGTTCCTTCCTATGTACCATTATCATTTCAAGAAAGAATTGATTGCCAAATGTGTTATTGTTGTTGTTGTTGTTGTTGTTGTTGTTGTGGTTGCTGTTGTGTTGGTGCTGTTGTTGGTGGGTTGTTGTTGTTCTTATTGTTGTTTTGTTGTTGCTGTTGTTGTTGTTATTGCTGCTGCTACTGCTGCTGCAGCTGCTGCAGCTGCTGCTGTTGTTGTTTTTGTTGTGCTGTTGTTGCTGCTGTTGTTGTTGTTGTTGTTATTGCTGTTGCTACTTCTGTTTCTGCTGATGTTGCTGCTGCTGTTGTTGAACGTGTTGTAGCTGTTGTTGGTGCTGTTGTTGTTGGTGTCGTCGTCGTCGTCGTTGTTGTTGTTGTTGTTGTTGATGCTGCTGCTGCTGCTTTCTTGTAGTTGTTGTTGTTGTATTTGTTATTTTTGTTGTTGTTGTTGTTGTTTTGTCGTCGTCGTCGTTGTTGTTGTTGTTGTTGTTGTTGTTGGTGTTGTTGTTGTTGTTGCTTCTGTTGTTGTTGCTTCTGTTGTCGCTGTTGTACCTTTGTTGTTGCAAAACATCTTGACGCTGAATGAGCATGTTGTTCCATTTCTTAATCTATATCTACACGTAACGCTATTGCAATCAATAGTGTAGGCTGAATATCGCGCGGAATCTCGGTACTCGTATATTACTGGCATTTTGGCACTAAAAATATAATCAGTGTTAAGGTTAGTAAAATCGAATAAAGGCGGGAATCTTAAAACATGTATTTTACTATATTTGGTAGTTCGGTTTGGAGTACGTTGTGCATCAGCACTGTATTATGTGAGCCTATCTTTTGTGCGGGCTGCAAATTCCTAGATAAAAGATTAGCATAGCACGTGAGCTTAGGCAATTAATAAATAATCAACAAGATCAATTATCGAAACACCTCACTTGTTAAGGCATTCTTGTTTGAATGTGGCATGCAATGGTTTAAAAATTTTAATTCGGACCGACTGATTCCGAATATGATGTATACCAAAATTAAGTATGCGTTTTACACCGTGAAAATACCACAACAAAGATCGCCGCACACTTAGCTTTACCTCTTCAAAACTTGTGATATATGTGCAGGGGAATGATAATGTAAGACAGTTCCTCACATTTAATGCATCCAGAAATGCAGAAAAAGCAAAAAATAAATGTGTACAATCAAGTCTTTTATGTCTTATGTGACCGGCATGGCCACTTTTTTTTAGATGGCGACACCATACAAATGAGAATTGTATCTTCTAACCGGCAGGGGAATAAATTGAACGTGACCTCTTTCTTTTTGATATTTTAACAGCACAGGTATCCAAAAAAGCAGACTTAGATGTATAGGATATATACATTTAGTTTTAGAGGAATGGCCGATGCATTCTCCAAGATGGCAACCATATAGAAAGACCCAAATATATCTTTCGTACTGTTTCACACACGCAAATCTAGGGCATACAAAGCATTTTCTTACTCTTGTATAATAATCTCACGTGCACATTAATAATTTGTAGTCTCAACTGGCTAAACACTTCACTGTAATTAACTGGCCATATTATTGCTCATCTACATCAGCGTTCATACAATCAGCTGCACATTTGCAAGCACCCGTGTATGACAGAGATTGTCTGCATTTGCACCTGTCCATGAGTGCTGCAACGGTATGGATGTCTATTGTCTGTGCACAACATAATCCTTTGTCAACGGAACTTTCCAGTTTTAACTATGTCACGCCCATCTCTATCTAAGCTCTACCCACACCACACTCCCGTTGGGATCGATCGATCTCTGAACTCCCTAACTATCAATTTCCAGAAAACTATGCAGGTAAGCTGTTGAATATTTTGAAACTAATTCGACTGGGTGACGTTGCTGCCTATGGTAGAGCGTTGTCTGATGTCACAATATGGGCTCACAAACTTAAGGAAATAAGGACTATATGCGAGGACCTCACCTAGTAACTCATTCATCTCTGCCCGATATAAGATTACCCATTTTACATTGTTGGTACGATCATAAATGTGGAAGTATTGCAGCAGTCAGCGGAATGCAAGTATATGTAGCTCTCATATGCGCATATGAATGGCGGCGCTCACAGTGAATGCTAAAGCGAGATCAGAGCAAATGTTGATTACGAATGAAACCATAAACTGTGAACCTGAACCGCAAATTCCAAAATTTATTAAAATTGTAATTCACATTTTGTTGAATATTCTGAAAATAATTTGAGGGGAATCCTCGATATTCAGCAAACTACATGTGTAATTACATTAAAATTGAGTTTCGGAATTCTCGGTTCCAATTGCTATCCCTCCTGTCTTAACATCTATCAATGTGCCTGCTGAATTCCAGAAATACAGTTTCAGGGGAATTAAGTATAATAATTTCTATCTTGAGAGAAATTTGGCAGGGGCATGCTACTGTTGTCACCTTGTTCCAGTAATTTCTCTCAAACTATCCTTGGGGTGACCAGCATTTCACTAACAATGGGTAATGTATCTTAATGGCTACATTTCGGTCCAGGAAATAAAAATATGACCTTATTGAATGTCAATTTGGAAGAGACCAAGAGATGACATTTATATATCGCTAGAATGACTGGCGTGGTTATCGACCCACTCATACCTGTGGAAAATGTCCAAGACTAGTTTTCGCTTGGCCTGCAATTGAACATTCCTAAGACAACTCCATAGGCCGATGGTGGCTGGCTTAGACAGGTTAGGGTTAAAATTATTATCTAGATCATACATGCTGAAATCGAGATCAGCTGTTATATCTGTATATTGTACAGTTTCTATTACATACTTCATGAATCAAATCATTATCAAATACGTGACGTGTATGCAGACGTCATAATCATGACGTCATGAATGATTCTATTTTACCGGTCTTTAACTCTTAATAGCCTGGCACGACGTATGAAATGTTTTTGTTATTTAAGACAGAAGCTGTTGAATATTTTGAAACTAATTTGACTGGATGTTGTTGCTACCATGTGCAACAACAGCGCCCAGTCAAATTAGTTCCAAAATATTCAAAAGCTTACGTGTATAGTTTTCTGGAAATTGATAGTCAGAGAGTTCAGAGATCGATCGATTCCAACACGAGCGAGGTATGGGTGGAGCTTAGCTAGAGATGGGAGGGGCATAGCTAAAAATGGAAAGGTCCATCATAGCCAACGAAGTGAGCTTACATAGATAACATGCACGTACGTGTAATGTGGGAAAAATCAACAAAAATGAACAGGGAACCGGGCTAAAATACATATACCTTGCGACTGCGAAAGCGTGATTTCCGGTCACGAAATGTGTTGATTCCGGTTTCGTTTCGGTTTATGATATAGCTTTTGTGGTTTCTTTTCATGGGCTCCCATTGCATTATGGGATATGGTCCTTCATTATGTGTATCTGCCACCACCCCCCCCCCCCCCCACCTCACCCACCCAGGTTTTATATATGGCAACCTGCCCCCCATTTTCAATGACCTATATTTGTTATATTGCTATTACGGAATAGGGTAGGCCCTACATTTACTTCAGAATGTAAAAACGATTAAATGGTGTGAAGCTATATGCATTCCTATTTATGCATATGTAATTGCAAGCGTGCGGTACCGTCCACTGTCTCGTATTATTTTTCACACCCAGACACCCACCCATGGCCGTGGAAAGTCGTGATTGTCAATATCTTATGGATTTAGCGCTGTAACGTGAAGATTAAGGCCCGATACCATGCCATTCACACACGTGAAGATTAAGGCACGATACCATGCCATTCACACACGTGAAGATTAAGGCCCGATACCATGCCATTCATTCACACACGGATGGAATGTGCATTCATGCAGTTACTGGACATGTAAATGCGGCCACACACACACACCCTGCCCGCCCCCCCCCCCCCCCGACACCAACCCCCATCCTCACCCCCACCACAGGATTCAAAACGGGGGTAATACCTTATACGGCTATTGAAGATGGCGTCGATGGCTAATGCATTATTGGTAAAGACTTGTGATGACACACTCGGGTCTGTTCGTATTATTATTCCATAATGTAGTTGAAACCTCGATCGTTCTAATTGTTATATATGCTGGCGTGTATCTCTGACAATAGACCTAGGTAGTGTTGTCATTATCGTGGACTGGATTTTCTAGAATACCTTCATGCGTGATGAGAAATTGACTTCAAATGTACTATACATGGATATACATATTTAGGACATTTTGCCCCCCATACAAATTCGTCCTATTTATTAAAAAATTAAATGATGTCTGCGTTCGCTTATAGGCAACGCCAATTTTCCTATTATTGATTCAATAGATATGCATATATTTGAACATATGGTCCTATAAATAAGTAGTTGACGTATAGTCGTTACCAGGAAGTTTAAAGATCGCGGTGATGCGTACACTTACGCGTAATGTCTCTCTATGGTCAATAATCTATATAAATTACACTCTAGACTTATAATTGGAACAGTCGAGGTTTCAACTACATTATGGTATCATAATACGAACAGACCCCAGTGTGTCATCACAAGTCTTTGCCAATAATGCATTAGCCATCGCCGCCATCTTCAATAGCCTTATAAGGTATGAAATTAAACAATAATACCAGTCCTTTAACCCTTAGCACGCTGATGTCAAAATTAAAAATTTTCAAATTAAATTAAACGATGAACTGGTGTTCATTTTTCAACAAATTTGGTGGAAGATGGTGCTGTCATTATGATAGACAGCAACATCTTCCATCAAAATTGTTGAAAAATGTACACCAGTTTCCCTGCTACTGATGCAGTAAAAGAGGTCTATGTTGACATCAGTGTGCTAGGGGTTAATGAAATGAATATAGCATCAAGGTTTTGTATAATGCGAAAGTCACTGCACATGTGTGACTATGTTGTAATCGTTGACCATATTTATATGTTGGAAATTGCAAAGACTGACTCGTAAGTTTCTGAAATGTAAAATTCTGAAACTAAACGAAATTCTAAGTGGTGAGCAGCAGCTTTTCATCTGGAAAACAATAATTGATGCTGAAACACGTTGTTGTCTACTCCCAAAAACTGGAGTTGTGATTGTAATAGTTGCCCTACACGGTCCCATCATTTTCACAATTGCCCACTGTCAAATTAACCCAAAAGTGGCGTCTATTCTGTGGCAATAGAGGACACAATTTTTCAACAATATCTGTCTTCTTGTTGGCCATTATCCTCCAGTTCTGCGCTCTGAGTGTACCGGGCATTTCTAGTTTGAAATTCTTCTTCAAGAATTCGATTTCGCTGAAATCCTCCTGGTCATGGCGGTTCTTCACGTGAATCTGTTTCGATCCCCTGCGGAACTGGACTACGACCATGTTGCGAAGGAGCGTTTCCTCGCCCAATTGTCTGAGCCGTTGGGCAGATTGCCCTCCTTTGTAAGCCAGAAAATCACCATTAGCCATTTCTACGACAACAACTCTGCCTCCATTTGATTTTTGTATAACGTCGCGGAAATCTGGGAAAACATATACATTTCCTCCTGGGCGTTTCCTCATCTCAGATTCCACCCCATGATGAAAAGAATCCGCTGACATAAATGTGTGGCCGGGTTAGAAGTACTTGAATGTTATGTCCTGTGCCATTATCTTATCACTGTTTATCAACAACACCATGGAAGTAAACAAACACCAGTTCTTGTTTTGTGCAATACAGTTATCTAGCCAAATAATATGGTGGGTAACATCACGTTCTCTCTGGAAGGCAGAAACGAATGCTGACGTTATTTCTTCCGCGCTCCTTTTAGCAATACCCTCATGCCATATTACCGATATAGTGTCTTTCTTGACACCCTTCTTACACTCCTTTGAACCAAGAGCAGCAAAGGTTTCGTGATAAGCGACAATCCTTTTCGTGAAAATGGCTGTCTTATTGCCCGGCATCCTTGGCAGCATGATGACCTTCTGGAGGTCCACACTGCAGACGGAAAATTCTCTGCCCCAGTCCTTTTCAGCGTCCTCGCGATATTTCCCACACGCAAGCTTAGCTCCCTCCTTGTGTTTCTTGTGATTCTGACATTGTTCACAGTCTTGATCATAAGTAACACGCTGACCATTGGGGCCATCATGATGCACCTCCATCTTATGCTGCTCTTGCTTCACACGTTTCTCGCATTCTTCCTCCCCTAATTTTGCGAAGCTGATGTTTCCATCACTCACGACTTTGCGGTATGACTCATACGTGACCAGTCTCTGTGGATTGGTTGACTTAGAGTCATTATACATTGAACGAATAGAAATGTCACTTGGGAGATAGCGCCGGAGTGGAGCATGTTCTCTTCTATAATGACTAACACATGGGTTGAATGATTCAATATGGTCAGCAATCTCCACAGTGTTCATTGTGTGCGGTCTGTTAGTGTGTCTGCCCCGCATGTCCTTGGTCGCCGACACAGATGTAATTGATGTTGTCTGCATCACAGTGGTGATAATCTGGTCGTTCTTTGGGTGATACCCCAGAGTTCCTAGGAAGAAAACCTTACAAACACCCTACATTGCTCCATCTGCATTTGGCAAATTGTATTCAAATGTCATATTACGCTTGGACGCCTCATCACCTTTGGTCGTACGCAACTTATGTTTTCTCGTAACATGCTTGAAAATCATATCTCTCTGCCCATTGTACTTAAGGATCCAGAATTCCCTGTGGATCTGCTCCCGCTGAACTTGCGAAACTTTGCTGATACATTTCTTCTTGTAAGTCTCTTTGCAGGGTTCCTGAATAGGAGGCTTTTCCGCCTTCAACTTCTTTTTTCGAGGTTCTGCTGGAACAGTCTCGTCGCTGCCTTCGCCATCATTTTCACTGTCAGCCACTTCAGAGTTGTACGTATTATTGTCGATATTCTGATCACCAACTTCCGCAACTACACTAACAGATTGAGTTGCTGGCACACCCAGAATACCTGGAACAATTTCGACAGCAAACACCTTTTCCGAAGGGATGGTGTCTGAGACATCGAGCATCGGCACAATGATACCATCTGCTTTATTTTCAGTCAGTATGTTCGCCAAGACGACCCTCTCTTCTTCGTAAGGTTCGATGTCATATTGATGCTCGACCTGCATGGAGGCAAACAACGAAGCGGCCGTAATGTGCGTTTCTTGATGGGGCATCTTGGAAACACGTTGACCAACATCATCTGAATTTAAAGAAAGATGAACTTTAAGCATAATGAATTAAGCCTCCAATTATATACCTGAACTTTTTATCCCCTACCATTATTATGCCAAAAAGTGAGGGAAAATCCAATTTAATTCAAAGTCAAACTGCTGTATGTTTTCAATCAATTTAACGTCTTCCACCAAATTTGCCTTAAAATGTACACTGGTCTGCTAAATATTGGGAACATAGATACGGGAGTATCTGCGATGAGGGTGTAAGTGCGTGCGTGGGTGCGTGTGGGCGGGCGGGTGGGCAATCGCTGTCCAACTTTTGATAATGTTTTACAGTAATAGCTGCCATAATCTACACATGTCATCACATGTTAATCCATTACAAGGACACATGACAGTACTAGAAATGTTATTGACACTAAGTTACACATAGTTAATACATTTATTCTTACTCAATTTGTAATAATTCACGTGTTTGCTTTTTACTATTTGACATTATTTCAAGGCAGAAATTTCCAATTCAATCACACAAGAAACCCTTTCAATATTTGAAACCAAATTGCATGGGAGATCCTAGTTGCTCTAGCTCCACAGCTTCCAGTCAAAATATTGTTCAGGTATTCAATATGTGTTGCATAGTCAGTCTCTGTGACAGACAGACAGTATTGATAGCCAGTCTGGACGAGTCTGTATGAGTAAATATTGTAACTTTGTACGTTTTTGCACTGAATGTCATACACACGCAACTGGGTGACTATTAGTCGCCCAGTTACATATGTGCATAACATACAGGCCTGAATTCAATAAGCAGGTTTAAACCTCGGTTTAGTTAAACCTGATAACAGATTAGACAAAAATTGAAATTGTGTAATTATAGTCACCAACTTCCTACAAAGTGTACCAGGAAGGTCTCAGACCACTCACGCCCTGTCGAAAACATTGCCATATTGGTAGGGTGGTATGAAACCATGTTGTTGTTGTTGTTGTTTGGGTTTATTGGCCATACTCGGATTTCTCCAAATCAGCCATGCCTCTCCCTTTTGGTGCCCCACAAGAAGACGGGTGGGACACACAGCGTGCAGGATTGTACACCTGATACGCACGAAGGGCGCAGCACCTCCCCCACTAGAGCGGGTGGGTTTCAGTACTACGCCAATCGGCGTCACGTGCCGAGTTAATTTCGAACCCACGAGAAGACGGCGGGGGTTCTATGCACCGGCATCCGCCACGTTTTGTCGCAAGCTAAATTTAAAGAAGCGCGCAGGATTTTACACCTGATGCGGGCCGGAACACCAGCAAGCCAGTGCCCGGGCCGCCTGGCGCACGCTTAAATTTAAACAAGGATTGAAATCAGCTAGTGTCAGAATTATCATATATCTACCACATTGTGATACTTGAAATTCATAAGGTTAAATAACACCAACACATTTTCTGTATATATTTAGAAAATAAATTAATTAATCTTTATTTTAGAAGGATTACCTCCCTTGAGGATTAGTCGCCCTGGGCGATCGCGGGCAGAGCCTACCACAGTAATGCATGATAGTTCTATAAAACACTCTTTATAGCGGCCACCTTTCTTTGAGACCAAAATATGGTGGACGGGTGGTCGTAAGACCACACACCCTATATACATTGACTATAATATGAAGCGTACATATTATTTTCTGATCGCTAATAAGAGGGGTTTCATTGTATTTTAAAACAACTCATGATTCATGAACGATCAAGATTAGCGTGCTCTGAATCACGTCACGACGTCAACCATTAACCACATATTCTTCTTTGATAAACTTACCTTTATTTGTATTCTTGTTCTGTTGCAGAGCGAGGTCCATAATTTTTCTTGCACGAGATAAAGCCATATTTTTTATTTGAAATAAACTGAACGCACTTACTTGTAAATGAAAGATACAAAACTATCAGGCAATGAATTCACTAAATATATTGCAATTATCTACTAGAGTGGCTCGCCTAAAAATTAGCTGACTATCATACAGTAAACAAGAATCACGTGGCTTATTAGAGGTCAAGTTAGGCAGCAGTAACTGAATTATTATTACGTAACACGTGTCATGCTGATGCAAATGAAGACTGCGGTAAGTGAAACATTCAAACATGAATTACAAGTCAAGACAGCAGTAAGTGAAGCCTGGATATAAGTTACAAGTCAAGACAGCAGTAAGTGACAGATACTGCGGTGTTCCATTGTTTTAGCCAATGGGTTGCAGATACTGCATATGGTATACCCTGTATTTCTATGGAAAAAATTATCAATGACGTTCTAGCACACTCTCATATAATGCAAACGTGTTGCAAGAAGCCAATCCATACCATATCTCATTTTCGAAATTTTTGCAGATACTGCACTCTTCGTTTGTAGGGCAGTATGGTTTCCCAGATATCCACATTTCCGTGCGAAAAAAGTCCCATAGGAAATGTATTGGGGCAACATTCAGACCGCGACTACTCCTAGAGTTGTTCCTCAATCATCTTGAAACTTCACGGACTTCTAGCATGTCGTGGTCAGCATATCCACCCAAAATATTGTATGGGTATGGTGACCAGATTTGGTGAAAATCTGGCACAAGCCGAATTTTTTGGAATCAAGATACTTCATATTTATAGGGTGGTCAGATGGTTGGTATTTGGCATATGCGTAGAATGTATTATACTACTCTTGATTAGTGAAATGAAATCGTTAGCGAACATGTTACCCATTCAGAACTCTGCATTTCCATGCCCCCATGTCCCCATAGGAAATGCATGAGAGCAATATTCGGATACTGACTGCTCCTAGAGTTTTGCTTCTATAATCTTGAAACTGCAAAAATCTCTAGCATGTGTTGACCCACATGGTGACCCAAACTATCAGTTGGGTACGGAAAACCGTGTTAGAGAAAATCTGACATAAGCCCAATTTTTTGGAAACAAGATAATTCATATTTTTAGTTTGGTCAGATGCTTGATATTTGACATATACGTAGATACATTATACTACCATGGATTAATAAAATAAAATCGATAGCGAACATATTAGCCTTTCAGAAACAGGTCCCATAGGGAATGTATAGGAGCAATATTCGGTCAGCGACTGCTCCTAGGATTTTTTCCATAAACATATTTCGAGGATCTGTTGACCCACAAGTTGACCAAAAAAATATTTTCGGTTCAGTGACCATTTTTTTTAGAAAATGCTGAATAAAAACAATTATTTGACATCATGAGAATTCCTACTTCTGTCCCTGTCAGAAGATTTACATTTTTGACGTCCCTAGATACCAGAGGCTGTTATTGCTTACTAAAATAAAATCGTTAATGGACATATTAACGTTTTTATTATTGCACATCTACACACTAAACAATATTTCCATGATTTGTTGACAGACGACGGAATTATAGTCCGGTTGTTTCAGCATTTAGATCGCCTGCTCCGGGGCGGAATTGGCTCTCAGACACCATTTACAGAACTCCGATATCCCAAACGGTTCATGAGATATTGAGATTTTTGTATCGTAGACAAATATGTCAATAGGGATGGTATTGGAAATTGATTTGATGATAAATGACCCAGTTTTGGAAATATCATATCTAAACTTGGTACATTACTAGTACGCACCAGGCGTGTATAGATCAACTCGACCTAGAGGTTCTTGCAGATCATGGAGCAACTTAACAGACCTCTAGAATCTGTTAACCCGCATCTGAAACATATTTCCTGGTCCATTTAGTACTATTCGCGTTTTCTAGCCTCTAAACTTGAGACACTGTTAGTACACCTTACGGCCTGGGATGTTTTAATTTTTCTTTTGGATCCAGTGAATAATTTCTGAGGAATACGCTTATCCGTGCCCAACGTGCCTCAAAGAAAATATATGAGTGATATTCTGATAGCGACTCCCCTTACGGTTTCTGCAGATCATGTTGAAACTTAACATCTTTCCAGAATCTGTAGTCACACATTCAACACAAAATCAAGGAAAAGGCCATCAAATGTCAAATAAAGGAGAAATTAATGAATTTTGTTTGGCCCAGGTAGTCAGAAACAATCGATATTCACCAGATTTAATTGCTTCAATCAACTCCAACAGATAAAGGGAGGTAATTAATGCCAAAATCTAAAATTTGTAACTGTGACCCCGGATTGACCTTGACCTTGGACGGGTTACTTTCAAACCATCATGAGAATCGAAATTCATCATATGTTCAATCAACTTCAATAGGTAAAGGAAGGTAATTCATGCCCAAAACAAAAATTGGTCAGTTTTTTTGCATGAATTGCATCCCTTTACTTTTAATTCATTAATTTCTCATTTATTTGACATTTAATGGCATTTTCCTTGATTTTGTTAAAATTCCACTACGGCAAATCCATAGGAACACATCATTTTATAATTCAGGGTCAACGTTATCGGTTTTCAAGAAATCAGCTTTTCAATACCCTGAGTAAAACTATGGTAATTTCAACTATGGATCTTTAAACTGCGACAACTCTTAGACCTTTTATCAGATCAGCATCAGACATGTTTAATGATCATATGAGAAGAGGGCTTATAATACTCCGTATTTCCCAGTCATCGCAGATTTACAGTTACTTCAGTAAATGTGTTCTAGTTATTATTATTATTATTATTATTATTATTATTATTATTATTATTATTATTAGCATCACGCATGCACGATCACGATGGTTTTTTTTATCAGGATCTTTATTAATATTATTATTATTATTATTATTATTATTATTATTATTATTATTCTCAAGGATTTTCGCAACCTATCTCCTCCTACAGTTTTGATCTCATCAACTTCAAACTAAGTCAACTTGAAGGACCCCTTAGGATCTAGTTTGGCATTACTTTTCTTCTCCATCGGGTGTATAGTTTCTGAGATATCCACATTTCCGCGGGCCAAAAGTTCCATAGGAAATGTATGGGAGCAATATTCGGACAGCGCCTACTCCTAGAGTTTTTCCTCAATCGTCTTGAAACATCACAGACTTCTAGCACGTGATGATCCGCATCTCCACCTAAAATATGTTGTGGACACGGTGACCAGATATGGAGAGAACCTGGCATAAGCCGAACCTTTTGGAATCAAGACACATCAGATTTCTAGGGCTGTCAGATGGTTGAAATTTGACATATTCGTATTATACTACGCTTGATTAATGAAATAAAACTCGTTAATGAACAGGTTAACCATTTATTTAAACATATTTTTATTGTTCAAGAGACAATACAGATTGAGTCACAAGTTGTCTCCAACTTAGTTACGACTCGCTCCGAATACTATACAATAGATTATAATAATGACGAAAATTCGCAGTTTATAAGAACTTATACCATAATGAACATAAGATTAAAATGAAAATTAATATAAAATAATTAAGATAAGATTTTGAATTTTGTTCATATATGTGCGTATATGCATGTACTTTTTAAAGCGTCTTTGTGTTTTTACCTGATTTTAGTAGTTAAATAGTGTGTTGTTGTGATTCGTGCGTGAATATGTATGTAGATGTGCGCCTGCTTGCGTGTTTAAAACAACAAATTACTTGTGATATATCTACTAAGTTTTGCGTGTGTTATGCATTTGTGCGTGCCTGCATTCGTTCATGTGCGAGAGCGTGCGTGCATGCGTGAGTGAGTATATTTACGCAATTTAAGCAATTTCATGCCTGCTTGCCTGTTGATCTGTTCCAGTGTGTGCGTGCGTGCATGCGTGCATGCATGCGCGTCCGCGCGCGCGCGTGTGTGTGTTTCTATGCGTGGTCACGTCAACCTCCTCTTAAAGGTGCATATTCACACAAAAACTCTCCAAGAGACCACTGAAGGAATTTAGCGCGTATAGCGGCCTAAGTCGTGTGCCCAGGTGCAATGAAATGAAACGGATCCAAATTATGATCCGTTCATAAAGCATAAGTCTATATAATTTAGTCCCCAATTCAATTTCACAACAAAAAAAACAAAAAAACACACATTATTTCATTTGAAACGAAAGCATTAGATGCCAAGTCCCATCCCGCCCCATCACACCTAGACACACAATCCATGCCTCCAAAAGCTTGCCACCCCAACAATTCCATCCCCAAGATCCTGGTGTGAACATACACCTCAATGTGTTCCTAGCTTTGATTAAACCTGTTGGTACTGCGAATATATTCATGGACATTACAAAAAAATTTGAATTACATTTAGACGTCGTTCTCCGTAAACATAGTATGCTGGAACTGGGGATCTGGGATTAAAGTTAACTTTTTGTTTAAACACTGATAGTGTTGATGAATCCAATTGGTTCCATACTTGAATCGTACTTGGGAATAATGCACGTCTAAATACTTCTATTACATAAATTATAATTACTGACATCACCAACATGGCGGGGTACTAATTCTTTAAGGTAGTTCGGGCACTCTTCATTTATAATCTTGTATAGTTGTATTAGCTTTTTGTTTTTCCGTCGTGTTTTTAATTCATCTAAGCCTGCCTCATCATCGTACAGTGCTGAAAGTGGGGGTAAATCGAGGAAGTCCAGTTATAACACGGAATGCTTCCTTTTGGGAGTTATCCAGCTGGTCAGAATCTCGTTCTGTACACCCGTCCCAGATCTCAGAACCATATTCTAAGAGTGGACGTAGATAACACGAGTAAATATGTAAGAGCGTTTTGTGTGAAATAATATATTTTATTTTCTTCATAGATCCTAGAATTTTGTTTCCCTTTGATATTAGCCCTTGGATGTGGCTTGTCCATTTAAGATTTTGGGAAAAAGTTATTCCTAAATATTTTGTGTTTCGACATAGGTAATCTGAGTGGTATTAATAGTTAGGTTAGCCGCATTTTGATTTGGTTGGTTTTGTCAAATTATATTCACCGCCTTTGTTAGGTTAAAGTCGAAGAGCCACTGTTTTGACCAAGTGTCTATTTTTAGTAAGTCTTTCTTTAGAGAGGTTTCAACTTCCATTGAAGTATTCCCACGTGATTTCAACAATATCATTTATGTATAAAGGGAACATGAGCGGCCCAAGTACAGAACCGTGTGGTACTCCTACATTTATATTTTCTTGGGAGGAATATGTCTGATTGATTCTAACCATTTGTTTTCTATTAAGCAAGTAATTTGTGAGCCATTGGTGAACCTTGCCATCTATACCATGTTGTTCTATTTTATGTAGTCAACCCTTGTGCCAGACCCTGTCGAGTGCCTTTGAGACGTCAAAGAAAACGGTACAGGCATATTTTCTTTCATTTAGAGCCTTCGACAGAATATGACACATTTCGATTAGCTGGTGTGTGGTTGAATACTTTGGTCGAAATCCTGATTGAAATTGGTCTAATAGGTTATTAGAATTCAGAGGATTGTAGATGTTCTTAAATAGTATCCTTTCCATACTTTTTCAGAAATGGCGTAGACGTGAAATTGGTCTGTAGTTTCCAGGTTCCTGCCGATTTCTTTTTTGAAGAGAGGATTTATGCAAGTGATTTTCTAGGAATTCGGGAAGATACAAGCCTGAAGATATTTATTGAAGAGGATTGTTAAAGGAATATGTATTGTTTCTTGAGCTATTTTTAGCATATAGTGACTGATAGTGTCTTGCGAAGTCTCCTGAAGATGTATTTGTATTTAGAGTTTGAATAATACCGGTGATCTCTTGTGATTTGTAGCTCGCCGGGTAGTGTCGGGCCATTCCGATGTCTCATGAGGACTCACCACGCCGTAAGTGCACGACGAGTGATGACGCTGGTTAGCATCCGGTCTCTGGGTGACGGACCTTGAACGAGACTGCCCTGTGGGAAACAAAGGCCGGTGGAACTCAAGTGTCCTGGTGGGGCCGTGCAACCATTGTCGTGAACATTAAACACAACGGTCTCATCACAAGAATTTGTGTCACAAGTATGCCTGTCCATAGCAATTTCGTGATCTATGGACTTACACGATTTGATTTGGTGACCTAAAAATATAAGTCTATACAATGCGTTTACCTAACTAATAAAAATATGCTAGATAAAACTACAGTAAGAGCATACGAAAATACAAGACATAGAGGCAGGGAGATGAACTTTTAAACATGGGACTCCTGGAGGTACCACCCAGACTCGTAGGTCCGCAGAGGTATCCCAGCAAGGGAGGCTCTCGTACACGAGACATATCTATTCAACCTAATATAATTTATTATACCTCTAAGCTGAAAGGAAGAAGGATATCTCAGACGAAAATGTGATATGCCTCACGCGGGCACTACTCCTAGTGCTGGTTTGGGTGAGGAGTATTATCCTGACGTGGACCGTCGTCGCTGAATCCTTGCAAGAGGCAAGTGCCTCGCACGGGCCTCCGTCTCGGGAAGGTGTCGCCACGGCTTAAAGCGGGAGAAGAATAGTAGGCTAAAATGGGCCCACTCTAATATTTCAAACAAAAATGCTGTAGAAAGAAAAGACCATACCGAGTGAGATTATGACAATAGGGGTGCGTACTGTTTTACGTGAAGATGGAACAGAAGATTCCTGATGGATTCCTTCATCACCGTCGTATGTGATTCCTAATATGCTGAGTTAGTAGCCGCTTTATTTCTGCGGGCCTTCTGCTTTGCTTGATTCCTTTTAGTTGTTTTCAAAACAAGAATTACTTTAGGCTGCATCTGGCCGATATCTACCTAGCTATTGGACACGGCTGTCACGGAGAACAGATGCCCGAGGACATCAATACTGTAGACCGCGCTCATACACGTTACTTAGTGAGATCTCTGAACTGGGTGAGAATCCGGACATTCCGCTTCGCAACCACATGAAACATTACAAGACATGGTTTACATTTCACGAAAGCATTTTTAGGCCATATCTCCTATCGTTATGGTGGGGGTAAGAGAAACGAATGCACAACGTAAATATCCTTCCCGTTGGGGCGTAGCAGATCGACATATCATGCCCAGACATTTTAACAGATTTCGGTGAGAATACGTATCTCGCCCGTCCACGGGTCCTATGGAACTAACAGTTTAACCTGTCGTTACGTTTACATACAAGTTGCCAGTTTTGCACTGCGGTGCGGGAGGATTGTCAGTAAATAAAATAATAATTAATACATGTGTTTTTGCAGTGCTTTCCTACATTGGCTTAACGCACTATCTACTAAGTATCCGAAAATACACGGGAGTGTATGTGATACCACACCATGGCCATCACCGCTCGGAAACCCCAATGGTTTCCCAGAGTCAGATCAGCCCATGGTGCGGATGGGGACATCCACACAATTAAGAAGCCACAAGGCTGAGTGGAACATGAAGAGAGACAAAATCTTACTTATGAGTCTTAACGGAGTGTGGGGCTAGATTATCGCACTGCCGGAAGAGAAGAGTAAATTACACAGTATGTAAAGAAGAAAGTGTCTCTAATCATTTTGAACCTATCCTATCGAGCTGAATAGAAAATGTTTAGTCGGTAGCATGCCGGGCTAAACAGAGTTATAGCATGGACAGCGACCTCAGTGAAACATTTTTGGTGGCGGGAGAAAATGCTGCATATATAAATGTTGCCTACGTGCACTGCAGTCCTATATGTTCTATAACTAAGCAAAACTTTAACGGATGGCCACTAGCCATATACATACATAATCTAACCAGAACAAACAATACAGTGTCAAACGATTACGATATATATATATTAATACAGGTCAACGAACCTACTATAGTGCGGTTAGCAACACAGTCAAGAAAATGATAATAACTATTAACAAATACAGAAATTATAACTATCGGTCCTAAGACCGTCATGGTTCCTTTTAGTCATCGGAACCATTAGTACGGATACGAGATAATTAACAAAACCTATATAGAGAAATAATTAAACTCTGGAGTATAGTTAGTCGAATACTTGGTAGTCATTCCCAAGCGAGGCTACCGTGTTACTGAAATTGATACGTCAATCCGTAGTTGACGTGAGATGATGTGCTCTCCAGAAGCTGGAAAGTTCCTACAGGTTGGTCCCCGCGAGCTGTTGTCCGCAAACACGATTCCTGCAAGAACGTTCATGGCGGGGGAACATCGCTCCGCACTGTAAGCCTATTAGAATGTCTTGCGAGCAGTCAGTAAAAGATACGATAGTACTATGTGATGAAGAAAGTTCCCATACACCGATGGCGTGGATGGAAGGTGTAAACAACCCGATCACTAGCGAGGGTTGTAAGAGGCAAATAAAGAAACAAAACAAAGCTTCACGGTGCTGGGTACGTCAACCAGCTCTGAAGAAGCACCGGGCAGAGTTTACTTGCTACAGTCGAAAGTCGAAAGAACCTACACGATTGGTGCGTCGTCGTTTTAAATACCACTTGTAAGCGTGGCTGGCAGATCTGGCGAGTCATCCATCAAAGAACATCCTGCCTCTACATCTGTATCAAAAGTTCCAAATTACTCCGTCAGATGGGGAGTTACAAAATTGTTTTAGTGCGGTGGGATGGAGAAATGCATGCTATGGGATAAAAACCTGACACATAGTGAAAGAAGGCGTGTATCGTGCTTGATAGTAGTTGGTACAGCTCCAACCTGTTCGGCCCCTGGCCGATGATGCTCTCGATCACTAGATCGCTTCTCCTTTTATACTCTCCGTGACGTCACATGCACAGGCTTCATCCAATCATCGTTCGAGCAACAGCCAATCAGCGCATCGCTAATAATAGCGTCGTCGAACGTTGTAGAACATTCTAGAAGCTTTACGGCCACGTGGTTATGACGTCACGGCAATATTTTGAAGATACTCAAGAAGAGTTTTCCCTGGATAACTCAGCGATTTCTCAACCGATTTTGAAATGGTTTGCAGATTTGAAAAGCCCGTCGAATGCTGGTCTTGATTCATGCCAGATTTAACGGAAACAGACAATCACTAAGGATTACAGAGTACCAGCTCGGTACAAGCGCCATCCTATCTAGGTCATAACTACGCGCTTCATAGAAACAGCGTCCCGGCGCGTGCATACACACAATGCGTTTTAACGAACTTAGTTGTTTTTCGACACGTTCTCTCTCCTATAGGCCCATATACGCTTATAGCTCTACCCAGAGGGGCGTGTTCAGGAAACGAATCCTAGACGGGCGGCGCGTACCTAGCTTAGCTGGTACAGCCGGTACCCAACCGGTCGATCTGAACTACAGATTGGATAACTATATCAGTAAGACGGGCATCAGTTTTGTGTATAAGTTGTGGTAGATTGTAACGTGAATCATCTATATTGGATATGCTGGCAAAGAATGTATTCAGACAGTTTGCTTTGTCTAAATCAGTGTATGCATAGTCGTTATTATTCAAGCATTTAAGTGGTGGAATATTAGAAATGTCGTTACCCTTGATTAGGTGTTTTAAAGTGGTCCATTGGGATCTTGGATTTCGAAGGGAAAGGTCAGTGAGGCGACTGTCAATTGTATCGTAAACTGATGTTTTGCTCGTCTTATTAGGTTAGTTACCTTATTTCTTTGTTTTTTGTACGTTGCCATATCAACTGCTTTGTTCGACCGTAATGCTTTTGTTCTGAGGCAATCCCGTTTCCTAGATTCATGTCGTATAGCTGAGTAATACCATGGTTTGCCATTTCCGCGAATTGTAACCATTTTGTTTGATATGCATTCGTTGGCCATGTAAAATAAAAAGACGAGTAAAAATTCCACACGCTTCATCCATATCTTCAGAAATGTTCAGAAGAGCGTCCCATGGGATGTTTCGAATTACCTCATTTAACCTAGACTTATCTGGGTGTGCGTAGGTGTATATCTTTCTTTGATACATCTTAGTTGTGAGTACTGGCATGGAAACAACTACATATGTACCTATGTGATCAGAATATTGGCCAAAGTTGACTATGCCAGATTCTTCGGCGTTAATACCATTGTTAATTAGAATTAAATCGATTAGCTTTGCTGTTGTGTGAGTTATACGGGTCGGCTCTTTTTATTGATTTTAGGTTATTGTTGTTTATAATCTGTTTTAACGTTGATAATTGAGGATCTAGTAAATCTTCTTTAAAATCACCCAATATTATAATTGGCAGACCTGTGTCAATAACCCGTTCGAGTGAAATTTCGATTGTTTCTCACATATCTCGTGGGCTGTTGGGGGGGGGGGGGGGATAGAGAACATAGATTAAAAATGTAACTTGCCAAATGTTACTTCAATTACCATATTTTTCTATGGTTAGTATTTCGAGATCAAGTCGTCTGTTGCAGTTTAGAAGCTCGGTTATATATATGCCTACCCCTCCCCCGTATTGATTCCGATCTTTTCTAAAAGGAGGATGGTAGTTATGTAGGTGCAGTTCATCACTAGTAACTGATGCATCTAGGTGTGTTTCAGTGAAACATACAATGTCGAATTCATTAACATCGTCACATATTTGATCGATTTTGTTGCGTAAACCGCATATATTTAGGTGATAGACAGAGAGTTTCGTGCCCAAATGAACTTGTAGGTCGTGGATTAGGGTGGATGTCGCCACTGAGTGTTAGCAACATATAAGTAGGAAAAGAGTCAGTTGTATTAAAAGCTCTTGCACCAGTACCAGAATGTTGATTGCAATAAATAAAAGTATACAGAAATTTGAGGACGGCAAATGATTTCTAAAAAGTGCTTGTGTTTGTTTTTTGCTGTAAGACAATTTACTATAAATGGCAGCATGAAAGAGTCCTATCGACGATCTGTACTGTTCAATGGTATTACCCATAGCTCGGTTTGATAGGACAGGACATACTGCGCATTTTCTAAATGGTAACTACATTTTAAATTCAGCCAATATTTGTTTCGCACCGATTACTATTTCTGATTCAATAGAATGATGTAAGTAGAGCCTGGCGTGAGCACACATTGAAGACGTATATTAACAAACAATATAAACAGTTTTAATGCACATACAAAAATGGTATGAGAAATCATGAGATTATATACAATTTTGAAAGAGTAGGATGATAGGTGAAAAACAAGAATAATAGTGAAAACATATGTACAAAACATTAAATGAAAAATCAGAATGTTGTTTGTTTGCAGTTGATTGGGCAGTGAACAGATTACGCATTATTATTAGCTTTGTAGGCGTGAATTCTATGTTCAGATAAAGGAGATTCCATTAAGCGTTTAAAGCAGATCAAACCGTGAGCCGCCTATGCTCAGGCAACAGCGGCTCTCACCCAGATCACCTCCACAACACACCTTTGTGCGAATGTGTGAGTTTTATACCATTACAATAAGAAGGCAGGGTGTTTTGCCCTTCCACTCACATCACCCTACAATACACCCACAACCCCGCTCCCAAGTTGACCAGTGTCGGTAGGGCACGATCGCACCTCTTAGTTCCCAGGACAAACACACGAAATGAGAGAGAGAGAGGGAGGGAGGGAGGGAGGGAGAGAGGGAGAGAGGGAGAGAGGGAGAGAGGGAGAGAGGCAGAGAGAGAGAGAGAGAGAGAGAGAGAGAGAGAGAGAGAGAGAGAGAGGATACTGGCAAATGCAGTATTAATTTAACCATTCAGAACTCTGCATTTCCGTGCCCACCATGTCCGCATAGGAAATGCATGAGGGCAATATTCGGATACTGACTGCTCCTAATGTTTTGCATCTATCATCTTGAAACTGGAAAAACACATGTTCACTCAAAATATTTTTTGGGTCCTGTGATCCGTTTTGGAGAAAATCCGGCATTTGGAATCAAGATATTTCATATTTCTAGGTTGGTCAGATGCTTGATATTCGGCATACAAGTAGATACATTATACTACTATTGATTAATAAAATAAAATCATAGGCGAACATGTTAACCTTTCAGATAGCTGCATTTCCGTTCCCAACATGTCCCATAAGGAATGT
>CM067375.1:65389242-65411742 GCA_034401795.1 Chaetoderma sp. LZ-2023a
GTGCTGGCTCCTAGGATCTAGTAGATAATATTTCCTGAACATAGTACAAACAGAACCATACAGGCGGATATACCTCATGTCACATACCGCTTAGCAGTGTTAAGTAAGTGTATCGATATTATCCGTTGACCTATCGTAAAATGTGAGTTATCGGTAATAGTTAGGGGAATGTCCCTTGTGTCTATTCTAAAATAAGATAATAAGCTATGTTATATATATTGACATGATATACATGGGAAATTGAGGGATTTTTGGAGAGAGAGAGAGAGAGAGGAGGGAAGGGGGTGGGTGGAGGAAAAGAGAGAGAGAGAGAATGCATGAATGTCAGCCAGTCAAAAGTAAAAAAGAACAACTTCAAGAGATAAGTGGGATTTGGTTACAAGCAAATAACCACGCCTGTCCTATTTCTATTCAGATGTGAATGCTTATGGACTTGGGCCCATAATTCTAGATTCGCAAGGTCTATTCCCCTGGCAATCAATCGAGTTGGGACCATGCTCAAGTCACTTAACTCTACATTGCTTCAGTCAATCTGTCTGTGAATAGACACCTGCGTTGGCATACATGAATAGGCAGCACAACACGATATAAAGCGCTTAGCTATTTGCATTCGCATGGGTAGAGGCTATAAAATGTACCATCTATCTATGTACCATGTATTCTGTATGCGGGATTGGATGCCACCAGGGTGGTTATCATTCTCATCTTAGTCTTTAACCCATCAAGATCATTAAAACTTCGACAAATCAGAAATTATTTATTTTTTAAATTTCTAAATTTTCGCTATACTATATTTCAATAGATGGTCTACTAGAGCTACTAGTATGGTCGGCATATGATCGTAAGATACTTTTAATGATATGTGAAATGTCGTTTACATAATTCCGAATAAGAGAATACTGAGCAGCTAACCCTGAGGGGGTTCGGCCTCTGCTTGTTTTAACCCATCTTTAACAGCGCCACATGCCTATTAATTAACTATTTAAGAGTAAAGATTTGTAAAAATGACGAAAGTGTGTTGCTCATTAAATGCAATCCATTTGCAGGACAAGAGAAGACAATTTTTAAATGTTTTCCAATATAATTTACAAAACAACTCGTTCAGGTGTCCTGTAAAGGAAGGCTGTTTGGACATTATATGGTAAAAAAATTCAATTTTGTTCATAATCAGTATCAATTTGCAGGACAAAATGAGAGTATTTTTTAAATTTACCAATGGAATAACTGACTCGGTAACCGAGTCAGCCATCACTAGTCTTCTCTCGGCCTGCAAATATGTATTCCTCAACACCACTGAAGCGACTGCTTTGGCCAGTTTTACCATTAAATGGTCAAGTTGACACAAGATGGGTTAAACGAGATTTATCTTGATTGAATAAGGTGCACTGCTAACTACTAAGGCAAACAAGAAATTTTCCTCCCAGCCCATGTTCTTGCAGTTTACGCATTAATCCTTTGTCTCATTTGGTGTTCTACTATTAGTTTTAAATACTACTATCCTTTGTTCCACCGTACGATTTATAATCTATTGATTGTGATCCGTTCCGTCTGCATCATGCAGTGGTGTACTCCTAGATAAATATCCATATAATTTTGGCTGGTTAACCTTGAAATAGAGCATCGTAATACAGTCATGTGTGTGCAAGGGCGTAGGTTGGCGGCCTTTGATCCAGTTTGACTGAAAGCTGTTGTTGCAATGAACAGTAATTGTGGTCCCTCAAATTGGTTCCAAGGCGTGCAGCATTTTGTTTTACGTAGCGATTTTTTGTTAGATGATTTTCTTGTCGACCTGGTCCCACTCCTTGCTTCACTTTCTCTTCTTTCGTGGAAACAAGGAGAAAGGCCGAATGGCTGTTGATACATTTCTCTAGGGATCGATGATTATTTTGCGGACCTGGGGGCCGTGTTCGCCTGCCATAGTTGCCTTGGAGTCATTATGACGTGATACTAGATTATGACGTCATCTTCTCCAATCTGGATGTGCCGGGTGTGGGTTGCGACCCATTCACGAACATGTCCTAGGCTGGTACCCGACTCCTCATTCCCTCGCTGGCGATTCTCTGGCTCATGATATGAGGGCCGGTATGGGCTGCCATCTTTGTACGCGATTTACGTACATGACGTCATTACACAGATAGGGGAAATCCATACGACAGCAGACGCTTCAAAGCAAAATGACAGCTATTTAACCCTTGTTCAATGACGCTGCTTCGGGTACTAGTATGGTCTTATCTTACTCATTTCGTTACACTACGTAACTAAAATGGAATTTTTCACTAAAGACTATTGTCAAAAATTAATAAAATCGCGCAATTAATCTAGATTATTTTCTTGAAGGATAGAAGTAGGGACATTTCCAAATTTTGTTACCAGTTTTCGTTCATCGTTTAGTAGAAGGCTTGGGCTACATATTTACTTCTTATGTGACTCTTCTAGAGTTTATGTTGACATAGTTGTATAAATTGAATACAGTATACCAGTATTTCCTTGAAAATCATGGGGAGGGTGGGTGGTATTGGGGTGAGGGTGGGTGACTGGTGGAGGCAAATGAAAATCGTTCCAGCAGGGGTGAAAATCTGATTCATTGATTTCTTTCTGTATCATAATTCCAACACACTATGTTGAATATTTTGAAACTAAAATTACTGGAATTGTGGCGGCTAAGGTTTTACAAAATCCAGGCACGTGTTATGAAAATTTAAGTCAGAAGTATAAAAGATTTCAGCCTGAAACAAGGACATTTTGGTTTACATCAGATTAATTTCAGGCCACGCATAAATTTTTGTTTATTTGGGGTAACCAACTTAATATTTTGGTCATGTATGGTTATATATCCAAAATAAATTATAGGTTTTAATTCTACAAACATACCATAATTTAAGAGTGGTTCGGTGATCTTGAGACATGTTACCCAGACTGGCAGAGATCAATGTAGACTTTCGAACCAAGAGGCACAATGGGCATGGTGGGCCTGCGTCACTCACCTAGGATATCAGTATCTGTATACAAAAACATTAAAATTGGGTTCCAAATACAGACTATGGCTGGAATCATGGAAAGGTGTACGTAAATGCAGAAATATTTAGTTTAGAGAAATATATAAATTTTGACAGTTAATATGTGTATCTGGGCTCAAAATGTTAAATCTGTAAGGGACGGTTTCGTCAAATATCAGCCAGTGTTCAAAACTTAACATCAAATTAGAAAATTTGGACCTAAAATAAAAGAATGTGTGAAAATGCAAAAAATTGGTACTGAAATCTGTGAATTTGGGATTATAAGCAAGTGTTTACCATGAAATACATAGATTTTCACAGTTAATAAGAATATCTTGGTTCAAAATGCTAAAGAAAATTCAATAATAAGAATTAATAGAGAAACAAGGAGTGTTTTGGTCTTGTACACTCTGATTACAAATAAATCTGTTTTTAAGAGACATGTTATGTAGATTGTAGAATATCTTGAAAATAACCTGAGTGACAGCTGTTTTCCCCTCTCTATGGAACAGCAGGTTCCAGTGAAATTGTTTTTAAAATAGTTTGCCTATTGAAATAGCATGCGCGTACACTGTCATTGTCATACAGAGTGAAATTGAATATTCTTTCTACTGGTTTTATTAATTTGATATATTATTTTTCAGATAAGAGTTCTCACCGCTAAGGGATGCGTTACTAAATGTCAAACATGACCATGTCACCTAAAAGTCATTATTGTTTTGTGTGATGACATTTTCTCATTGAGTACAGGGGTACAGCATAAAATAGATTGCTCAGATTTCCTGACTTTCCAGCTGATCATTGAAATCTTATATACAATTTTTCATTCAAGTGAATTAAGTTGTGATTTACTTCTTGGACAACATATTTTCTATCCCCACACCTTTTGGGAAAAATGCTGGAATAATGAAATTGCACCTCTTTGTTCATTTACAGGCCACGAGGAGACTGTTTTTTCGAGCTTACCACTGTAATGACTGATTCTGCTGTCGCACCAGCCACTCCAGTGTTAAACTTTCAAAAATAGTCTCATGGCGTACAGAGCTATTTCTCAAGATCACTGCAGAAGCTATTAGGCCAGTTCGGTGATTAACGGGTTATATTCAAGTCATTAACCCTTAGCACACTGATGTCAATATTCTATCTTTTACTCTGTCAGTATCAAAGAAACTAGTGTATATTTTTCAACAATTTCGCTAGATGTTGCTGTCTACCACCAAATTTGTTAAACAATGAAAACCAGTTCAACTTTTAATTTAATTTGAAAATTAAAAGTTTTGACACCAGAGTGGTAAGGGTTTACTCATTCAAAACCCAAAACCCATACAACATATTCCTTATGGTAATACGAGGTTATTGGTTGCACAAGGCACATGGTCATTTTGGGCCGATGGATATAGTAATACTAGTTTAACCCCCAATGTTTCAATTTCAAGACAACTATACAGGAAACCTGTTAAATAGTTTGAATCTATGGCAGCAGCAGCTCAATCAAATCAGTTTCAGAATACTCAATATAATATTCATTACTGTACATCATAAAGAATTTGTCATTTCTGGGCTATGCGGGTTAAAAGGGTTAAAGGGTTAACTCTGTGAACTCTGAATATCAGGCTAAACAAATTGCTCTGGACGAAAGAAATAGTATGTTGAATATTGTGTTTTAACTAGATTCAAGATTCCTTGTTTTCATATAAATAAATAATTTAACAGTTCAAACAGGCATCCACCAAAGGCTACGGCTATGTGTTGGGCCCGTGACAAACTATGTAAATGCACAGATGAAAAAACCTTAACAACATACAACAGTTGAAGACTGATATCCTCCCCCCAACCCATCCAGAATAGCAACAGCTTTGAGAATAAAGTCATTTTCCGTGAGTAATTTTTCCTTTAAAACCGATAAATGAATAAACACATCACATGATTGAATACTACGATGATAGAAGGAAAGAAGGATGGACAGACTGAACCAATCACCCAACCAATCACCCACCCAACCAACCACCCAAACAAACACCAAACCACCCAACAATCCAACCACCCAACCAAAGACTAAACCAACCACCCAAGCAATCAACCATCCACTCAACCACCCAACCACATAACCATCCAACCACCCAAAAAATACCCAACAGACCAACCAACCAACCAACCAACCAACCAGCCAACCAAACAGTCAACCAACCACGCAACCACACAATCAGCCAACTAACCAACCATACAACTACCCAAACAAGCAACAACCATGCAATCAATCACCCAGTCAGCCAACCAATCAACTAACCAACCCACGATGATGGAATAATGGGGGGCGGGGAGTTGGAAGGAAGGGTATGGGGAGGAAAGATTGGAAGGAGTGAGAGCTTGAAGGAAGGGTGGGATGATGGAAGGACGGAAAGATGAAAGGGGCGAAGGCTGGAAGGAAGGAAGGAAGGAGGGAAAGATGGATGGCTGGAGGGAATAAATGAATGAAAGGCTGGAGAGTGGGGAGGAAGGAGGGAGGAAGGTGGGAGGAAGGAGGGAGGAAATATGGAGGAGGGAGGGATGACGGAAAGGAATGAATGAATGAATGAATGAACGAACGAACGAACGAACGAACGAACGAACGAACGAACGAACGAACGAATGAACGAACGAATGAACGAATGACCAAACGAACGAATGAACGAACGAACAAATGCAGGTGGATGGAAAGCAGGAAGGAAGGCTGGAAAGAATGAATGAATGAGGGAATGAATGAAGGGAGGAGATGACATGAATACGGATAGAATGAAGGATCGATAGAGGGAGGAAAAATGGAATTAATGACAGTTTTCTTGCTCACACAATTATGCAATTCAAAAAGTAATAATAGGTTCAATTTAACCATGTATGCAGAGATGAGATTTCTATATACCTTTTATTAGGTGGATCTAATGATAGATTCCCTGACGATGTGGACGAATGTTATATACAAAAGGATTTATAATGTAATAAATTGACGAAACTGGCACTGGTAAGTATGTATATGATATTATTAAACGCACGGGATCAGAATTTTCAAAATAGAAAACATTCTTGTTTCTTTTATTCCTCGAGATTGTCATTTTGGTTTAGAGTCGCCATATGGCCAAATTGTTACACAATGATAAATCACTGAGTGGTATTTTGAAAACCTATTTCAGTTTGGCTTTTACTAAGATGTCACATAGCTTCGAATTTTTCTTAAATGCAATTAGTGGAAGCTAGTTAAAAGGTTGTCTGAGACTGTTCTGTAATTTGTGATACTCATCTTTTAGGATTTTGGCAATTTCAACATGTTCCGATTGTATCTGAGAGTAAATGGGATAATCTCCCTTTGATCTAATAGGCATGGGTCAGAATTTACGCTCCTAGCCCATTGCGTTTCTAATTATTTACTCCAGAACGATTCTCTTAGTTTTCTTTGTTTATCCGTTTCTTCTGTTGTGTCTGAACGACGTAGCTGTTCGATCGGCATAATTTCAAAGTCACGAGGGGCTAAATGATCAAGAAGATTAAAATGTTCAGCCGCATGTGTGCCTTCCTCTAGTCTAATATCTGAGAGGTGACTAGTTGCACGCCATCATAGTGGATTTTTAGTTTAGCCAACATACTGCTTTTGAAACAATTTGCATGAAATTAAGTAAATGACATTTTTAAATCACAATCTAAATTTGACTGAATTTAAAAATTGCATTTGTTTTGAAAGCTTGGGAATGTACTCTGGGAAGGAAGTAAATTATCAAATTTACACCTTTTCTTTTCGCATTTCCGAGATCCTCCTTCACCCACAATCAGACGATTATGACAAATTTTGGTAGGCCGAGAATTTCTGGCATTATCCGGAATTAGTTCCAAATTACGCAAAGTTTCAGATTTTATTTTACGTATGAACCGAGAGGAATACTCTCTCGGTCTGCGGGCTTTGAATAAGGTCGAACATGATGATTCAAAGTTTTGCCTATCACTCGAATTTCTATGAAAACAGATTATTTGTGATTTTACAAGTCCCTTGAAAGTATTCGGTGGATGGAATGATTTCTTGTGAATTAGTTGACGGGAGGCTGTTGGAATAAAATAATCGTTGTAGTCTAAGTAACCGGTTGTTTCAAACTGTATACCTTTGTATACGGTTACATCCAGGAAATCTATAGACATCGCATCAATTTCAGCTTTTAGTTTGATATTCGGATCATGATTGTTCAGAATGGCTAAAAATTCGTTAAATACTTCTTTAGTATGTTGCCAGATCAGGAAAATGTCATCGAGGTACCTGTTCTAAATGAGCGCCTGATTTGGACACTTTTTGAGTGCTTCCTTTTCCCACTCTGCCATGTAAAGGTTAGTGAAACCTGGGCTGAACCGCTTACCCATTGCGCAGCCACAAATTCGTTGGAAAATTTCACCGACAAATTCAAAGTCATTGCCTTTCAGACTCAGCTCCAGTAGAGCTCTTACTTCTCTGTCGGACCTGTTGATGTCGGGGTAGTCGGCAAATGTTCTATGAATTGAATTTAGACCTTTTTCGATATCACTGTGTGTGTGTACATAGCATCGACGTCCATCGTAATTAATAATGAATTTTGAGGGACCGGGATCTTAGAGACCTGAGCTAGGAACTCTTCAGTGGTTTTCAGATAGCTAAAATGTATATTCGTAATTGGCTGAACATGGTAGTCGATAAATTCACTAATTCTATATGATTCTGAACCACACTCTGAAATAATGGGTCGCCCTGGTTGAGTCATTGGGTCGATCCACGAGTCAACAGACTTATGGATTTTAGGAAGAAGATAAAATGTACGTGGTTTCGTATCATCTTTTGAAAAGAGGTATTTAAATTGCTTTTCAGTTATCTTCTTGTTATTAAAATCTTTAGGGGTGAATTTCGTTAAATTTGCTACAATTATTTTCCCAAAGTGGTTCCTTTAGCGTTTGGTAATGTGTCGGATTACTAAGCTGTCTATGTGCTTCTTTGATATAGTTATCTGTATCCATTATTACAGTAGCTGATCCTTTATCTGCAGGTTTGATGACAATTTCATTATGTTGGCGCTGCTCATGAAATACATTTTGCTGATCATTTGGAAATGTCGTATTTTTAATACGCTCTGAATACCATTTTATACTTTCACCGATTGCTGGGCCAACCAGTTTCAAATTTGGTGCCCAGCCTGTTTTCTCAATGAATGGTAGAATGTTGCCATTCGAGTTCCGAAAAAAATCTGCCAATTTGATGCGGTGACCAAATTATGAAGTTTCAATAAGGCCATTTTCTAAATCTGCATCCAAACCAATTTTAGTTTTCGGAGTTGGTACAAATGTTACTCCAAAATTAAGCAGCCATTTTTTGGTTTCGCGTAACTGAGAACCAGCTAGGTTGACAATATTACAGCATAGTCCAATTTCTGGGTGGCAGCTACCTTGACCCGAATCTAGTTTAAATTAAGGAAATTTAGCCAATTGCTATATCATGCTGCACATCAATCTCAGTAGAGTCTCAGTTTCTGAGAGTGGACTGTCCCGGTCATTGATACCCATATTAGGGACCAGCTTCTCAGGATGGACTGACCCTGTGTATCGATTAATGACAGTTCCTATGTCATTAATAGATGCACCAGGGAAGCAGGCTACCTGTGTTTCTGGATGAGGATCTACGATGGTTCGGCTGGGATTTGATGCTCCCACAATCAAGATGTTCTTATAAATAGTGATATGGTGAACGCGGGACGAAAGGAGACAGAAGATGCTATGAAGTTTTATGCAAATTTATTCCAACACATCAATGTAAGATGACGATAGACTGTATAAAAACAAAAAGAGCAAAATACATTCATATACATATATATTCAAGTACACAATACATATAGAGAGATCGCGGCTGCAGCTTACGCGAAAGCACGAGTGCAGCTATATGTTTAAGAATGCTAAAGCGCAAGTGTAAACGCGAAAGTATGCGCATGGGTATGTGTAAGTAAAATCGTGAATGCTTCAACGATTGAATCCTATAAAAGGCCAAACATGCCATAAAGACATGCATATGGAGACGCTAATAATGAAAACTAAATATTAACCCGAAGCCCCATGATCCTATATAATGACATTAAGTCCATATAAGGGCACCCGCGGATGGCCAATGACAAAATCCAAAACCCAAAGAATACATTACCTTACTTGAAATAGTAAAGGGTAATGCCATACAACCAAAGGCAAGAAAATGTTGGGAAAAAACTGACATTAGGAATGTTTACAATCAACCTTTCTCAACAAGACCATCTACTCGGGGCAACACGAGTGGTCTTAAAAGACAGGTTACATCGCAAACAAGAAAGTATAATAAATTAATGAAAGGAAAGAAAAATAAACATGATTTCACCAGACCGAGTTCAACTGATACGGGACTCCAAACAATACAATACATACAGAGGCGATTCTGAAATTCATACTAATGACATCATAGTATGACGTCACAAAAAGGACTACCGAATCGTAACTACACCTGAGACGGATCAAGAAACATATTCTTACACGATGTTATAGACGTCCAAACTTCTTTAGCAACAGAGACCATGCAACATTCCGTCACCCGACGTCACAGAGTCACCATTAAGCTGAAGTAAACATATGAGCCTTAAGTGATCTGCCAACAGACATCTAATAATTTCAAATCATGACAGTGGGTGGTGGGTGCAGGTAAGATAAAGAGAATCATGACCAAATTATGCCACACTGATCAAGTCTAGCATTAACAAGAATTAATACCCTATCTCAAAAAATGCAGAAGCAATAAATAGAAATGCAGCAAAATTTACAGAATAAATGAAATCTGTACAAGGGAGGTAACCCCCACTGGCAAGCAAAATATTAACAAAGAAGAATGAATTATCTCCCCTTAATTATCACATTATTTACACACTGATGCAATATTTTGAAACAATTTGACTGAGAGATGATGCTGTCACCTGGACGCAACGTACCCCCAGGCAGTACCTCCAAATACACAACACCAGAGAAACTTGTATTCACATATCTAGCGTACATTTTGGATCCAATTTGACAGAAAGATGTTGTTGCCTCACAGTAGCAACACCTGCCCATATGAAATTACACACAAAATACACACACAAAGTGACTAATATACACCACAAATCATGCATGCGCACACTACATATCAATGTACACATACGCTAAAACAACAGTACAGCAACACCTGCCCATAAAGGACACCTAAAAAAGGACCACTATATAGATCTCAAATAACTAGCGTCAGTATTAATAGTCACAGCGTATATCTAACATACAGTCCATTGCAACCCGCACGCATATTCACGACAGTCAGACCCATTCAGTGGATAAATTAACCCTTAGCACTCTGATGTTAACATTCTATCTTTTACATTGTCAATAGCAACGAAACTGGTGTACATTTTACAACAACCCTGGTGGACGATGTTGCTGTCTACGACAGCACTATCTTCCACCAAATCCGCTGAAAAAGGACCACCAATTTATCTTTTAATTTAAATGGAAAATTTTACATTTTGACACCAGAGCCAAGGGCTAACAATATTAAACTCACCAGAACGTCCCTCAATGACGGCATGACAAGGATCGCTGACATGAAAATCGCTCACATAAATCCATATACAGCAAGTACATAACGTATAAATTCACAATGGAGAATCCAAACTAAACTTAAATATAGCTACAAAATACGCCGTCTATACAGAGACATTCTCAGACCGGCGAAACACAACTCAAAACTAGGCGCCCTGAGCAGCAAAAAGCATGAGAAATAGCCTACAATACATACAAAGCACACAGCCCGCCTTCATGTGACCAAAGAGCACGGTACAAACCGAGCCGTAACGTCATGATTGGCAGCTACTAAACAAGACCTCAAACGCATATTAAGAATACAATGCCCGAAAAAAATTATAAAATACAACCGACATCTAGTGCAACTTGCACTACAAGTGGGAAGTTGTCAATTGCGTCTTTTTTACAGATTCGTTCTGGAATTTCCAAAAGGTGTATTTCCATAGCTCACTGAAAACGGAGATGGTGTGAACCGAGGTTGTGGGGCCTCTGTTACAGGTGTTTTTTCACGTAAGGATTTTCCACAACCTACACGTTTTGGTAGTGGTGGAAAATCATCAGGTGAAAATGGCGCCACAGGGGATGATGGGGATTCGGGCAATGGAATCATGGACGGGTCTACTGGCAAAACCACACTACCAACGGGTTCTGAGCGTTTTCTACGTGATAATCTTCCACCAGCTACACGTGGAAATGGTGACATAGGGGGTGAGATGATTAAGGGAGAGGGATCAAGAACGGGTCTACAGGCCAATAATTACAAGGGGACGGTCTGCCATTTACACGTTTAAGTGGTGGCGAAACATCAGTAGGCGATCTTTCTTTCTTCCTAGCCTGGGAGGGTGGAGCCACATATGTCTGTTCGACTGTTGGTTTACGCTTTGGTGTAAAATTTTTTGTGCCAACAGTCCAACAGAAATGTGGGTCAATGGGCCTAATGAAATCATAGAATGCTGCGATAGCACTTTCACTGAGCGTTTTACAATGGTTGTTCTTGGCCCAGCGGATGGCAATGGACTTAGCGAGGCCGAGGTCGAGATGGTCTTGGGCGGAGAGGAACTGGGACCTTACACACCCTAGCTGACAGTTATAATGATCAATCAGCGTTCTCACCATTGATTTTTCCCACTCAGCGTTCACCGACCAAATGTCAAAGAGGATCTCCTCATTTGGCACGGCCGGCTTCAAAAAACTTACTCAGATCCCTTAACTTCTGGCCTAAGCCATTATGCAAAGTATCCAACCTCGGATGATTACTCAAAATGCCAATATGGTGAAAGCACTGGATCACCATATAGTACACCATGACTAGGCGGGCTTGGGCAGATGAGTGGGGATGCGATTCACATCCCGCACCATCTCTTCGTCTACCTTTGCCAGGTCTGGCCATGGTGTACTTCTCAGTCAGGCAAAGACACTCAATCAATCAATCAATCAATCAATCAATCAATCAATCAATCAATCAATCAATTAAGCAATCAATCAATCAACCAATCAATCTAAATTAATCTTAATCAATCTGAATCAATCGTAATCAGTTTCAATCAATCTCAATAAATCTGTCGATCACTCAATCTGTCACTCACACTCTCAATCAAGCAATCAATCAATCAAAACACTCACAATCGATAAACCACTCAATCAATCAATCAAACAATCAATCGATAAATCCGTTAATCATTCAATCACAGACACGTACACCCAAGCAACCCATCACTCAATCAATCAATCCGTTAATCAAGCACTCACAATCAGTCAGTCACCCACTATCACAATCACCTACCAGTCATTCAGTCATTTTCAAGCGGCCGCCGGGGTCACACCCATCGATAGGGGAGCGGCTGATACACTTGTTGTATTCCTCATTTCCCAATAGTACCACAGTTAATAACAATAACCAGTTTCCGGCTTAGTTAGAATATAGCTTACTTATTAAGGTTATACTTCTATTAGATATCGAAAGATATGGGCATGTTGGGACTTGCGTATTTTGCATGTTTCGCCGTTATACAATATCGATTCAGTTAATTAAACAATACACCTTTTCTGCTTTCGCTAGTAGGCACAATTAGAAATCAGAACCACGAACATATTCACAGTGATGGCATCGAAGTTGGATTGGCATTTGCAACATAAATGTGTAATAAACATGATTATTAATAGAAAGTTCACAGTACTGCTTATGAGTTAGGCAATATAAGTGACTCATGTTGATATGAGACGGATCAGGAAAGGTCATTTTGACTTGCATGGACTTACAAATAGAACACGTCACAGATACGTTAGAAAACCTCTGAGAAAGTCAACAATGTCTTTTCTGACAGACTTTGCATTAATTGCGTAGATCCATGGATTCAAACAGCTAGATAATGAGTACAAGCTAACTTGCAATGTATATAGCAGGTTATGGTATGGTTGAAGTGGTACATTGAACAGCTGGTGCGCGAACAAGTGTATAAGTGCAGGTATATAGGACATCATAAATACTGTCTGGACTATCATAAGAGCAAAAGAGCTCGTTGACCGCCCTATTCTCCCTCCACTTAGTGCAATGGTTGCCTTTGATTTGTGCATAATGCAGTGCTTAATCACGTGACACAAAGTTAGAATAATTAACGGAATTATCAATACAAAACAAGCAACCGATAAATCTTTAGCTTTTAAGTTCGTCTTACAACTGTACTGACAAATAGTGACTGGGTATTCATCAACAATTAGCGTAGTATATCTGAAGAGAATCGCCATTGGAAGGGCAGTAATAAAGCATGCAAGCCAGATAGACATGCAGGCACGTGAGACAAATGTTGAGGTGAACGTAACTTTAGCAGCCAGAGGACGTGTCAACTGAAAGAACCTCATCACCGAAAATGCACTTAAATGATAAGTTGTAGCTAATGTAAATACTGTTAAAATATACCAAAAGAGTGAACACAGATACTGAGTTCCAGGTATAGTCACGACTGGCATGATCAAATTAGTGTAAAGGCCCATATTTAAACAAGCGCCAAAGTCTGTTAATGCTAAGCTAATAATAATCACAAATGTTGGAGATTTATATCGCTTCGCACGAAGTAGACTCAGACATAGTATCATGTTTGCTAGGGAACCAATGGCACTTATTCCGGATACACATGCCTTATACAGCGACAAAGGAAATGTCTTGTAGAATGCCAAGTATGCATGCAGCGCAAACACTGTTGGATTCACCGCATGGTAACCATCACTCGTGTTCAATACGGGATTACTATGCTGGTATATGAGGCTAATATTACTGACATATTCCATGGCGACACTTTCTAACAAAATTAACAAAACATGGTTGTAACCATGACATTAACTACAGCACCACCACCAGTATGACCAATACCGACATCACCAATCCCACGTTCAACCATCAACGCCAGCACCACTAATCCAACCACAGCCACAACTAGGACAGCGACCACCATCCACCCACCTCCACACCCGGGACAGATTGGATTCCTCTATTGCCATTGCGGTGATATGACTTGACCTCCTCATATCATGGTCCACATTACCAATTCTGTTGTCGAATATTTTGCAACCAATTTGACTGAAGGCTGGTGCTTCCTAGGGCAGCACCAGCTTTCAGTCAAATTGGTTTCAAAATATTCAACATCTTACGAATGTCTAGACTGTCAATGTGAGATACCGTGATTAAAATGTTCAAATGAGTAAAATGCGATAAGATTTTTTATTTGGGCCACTTATTTTGCAGGCGCCGTGCTGTAACCTCGTTAGTTTTGCCGGAGTTTGATCACTCTGGGATGCCGATGAATTATTTGCGCAACATAAGACCCATCTACTCCACGGCCTGTCTCGCCCTTTCTGGTAGAGCAGAACTAGTTTAAAATAACTAAATAATTAAATAGATAATCAAGTTAACAATTTCATCCATTATGGTTTTCCACCCTAATATCACAACCGCCATTTTAGAAACAGAACAATAGGAAGGCTAATATTAATGATATAATATATCTATCATAGTTGTGATTGTGCCTGCCAGTCGAACACAAGTGAAAAACTGTTTACTAAAGCTATGGCCCTAGAGTAGTAGCTGTGCTTATAATATGCATCCGGTACCAGTTGGCGTCATGTTAACAGGGATGAAAGAAACGTTTTTGAACGTGTGTTGAATTATCAATCCGTTATGTTTAGGGCAAGTGCTAATTAAACGTGAACACCCAATCTCATTATCTTTGTCAGCATTCCTTGTTTAATATTGATTCTTCTGACGATCAATACCGAGATACATCGTCACAAACGGATCCTTTATGATCGCTACTTTGGCACCATACTGTGTGATCACTGTCTTCGTCATAACATATTCAATCTCACAAATGTTACACGTCTAATTAATACCATCGCCTCTTAACGAAAAGAGAGCAATGTCATCGCGTATGTCTGTCCGTGCGTGCGTGCCTGCCTGCGTGCGTGCGTGCGTGCGTGCGTTCGTGCGTGCGTGCGTGCGTACGTGCATGCGTGTGTATGCGAGCGTGCGCGCGTGTGTGTGTGCATGTGCGGGTGAGTGGGCGTGTACGTGCGTGCGTGCTTGCGTGCGTGTGTGCGTGCGTGCGTGCGTGCGTGCCTGCGTGCCTGCGTGCCTGCGTGCATATGTGGGTGTATGTGCGTGCGTGCGTGCGTGCGTGCGTGCGTGCGTGCGTGCGTGCGTGCGTGCGTGCGTGCGTGCGTGCGTGCGTGCGTGCGTGCGTGCGTGCGTGCGTGCGTGCGTGCGTGCGTGCGTGCGTGCGTGCGTGCGTGCGTGCGTGCGTGTTTGCGTGAGTGGCGGGAGCCCAGAGCAACAAGAAAACAGGAGAACATATCGGACATAGACACGGAAGAAAGAATATCACTTCCCCGAGATCTTGTCGCCTTTAACTTGGTGAGTTCAATGTAATAAGATAATAATAATAATAATAATAATAATAATAATAATAATAATAATAATAATAATAATAATAATAATAATAATAATAATAATTATAATAGAACATAGGTGTAGGCGAATAACCCGTGACCCCAGAGATCGCGTTTGGTGGCACTGGTAAAACAAGGAAATGGTAGAATCAGTCGAATTGAGGAAGTGGGCAAATGCTCCTCCTCGATTTGAGGGTAACAGGGCAATGATTTCTTGTTGTGTATAGAACGTGTTGATGTGTGGGCGGAGTCATGTTTGATGAAAGATGATGAAAGGATTAGCGTATTTCCATCACTGCTGGTTGATACAGCACTTTCTATTTATATAAACATTAGTGTCAAAGACAAGAACACATTCGAGGTCTTAAAGGCGATTTTTACGGAAGTTTTCTCATCAGATGTTTTGAGCTCGAAAAAACTGATGATAATTTTGCAGTTTAGATTGGTGAATTAAAGAGATTAGTTAGTAGAGCATACCCAAAATACACTGTTGATGCAAGAAACGCAGTGGTACTAACTCTTGGTCTGAGGGGTCATAGCTGTGGGAAGGAAGGTGAGAAATAAAAGTCCTAAAGACGAGGAAGATGCAATTAAGATCGGGGCTAAATTACCCAGTTCCAGTAAATGTGTGTGTACCAAGGAAAATAAAGAATTGAAAGAAACGAAAGGCTCTAAAAATTAATACTGAAAGTAGTCCGGTTTTGCAAAAAAAATGCGATAAAATTTCTGCCACTTTAGCGGCAGTATCTACAGAGATGGTTGTTACATCGGGGGGGGGGGGGGGGATGTGGCAATAGTCAATGCTATCGCTGCGGTTTAGCAGGACACTTTGCTTGGAATTGTAGTAGTAATGCACACTCTTTTCAAGCACGCGGCCATGCCATTGGTGGTGGGGCAACACGGTTCAGAAATAACCTTTGGGGTAGGAGCCATATATGTCAACAGTAATTGTGGTGGTACTTACACTGTACGGGCACAGGGAATTAAATGTTTATGTGTGGTGGTGTGGGGCACATTGTACGTGACTGCCCAACACCGTTACACTTTTAAGGGCCAGTGTTAAGGCAGCGCCATCGACCCAACTTTTATGTCCAGAGCTGCTTAAGTCATTACACTGTCAACATAATATATCTGCATACATACCTATCAATGTGGAGGATATTAGTATTAGTAGAAGGATATTAGAACACCACATAAAGGGGAGGTATTTTAGTTATTAAAACAGTATTATTGCCCAAATTATGGCATACTGCATCCATAATTTATATCTCTTAGCATGTTGAAAATGAAGTTAACAAAATCATTATACACTTTCTATGGAAGGGCGAGACCGTGTCTAGTTTCAAATCAAACCTGTACAAATAAAATATATGACGGTGGTCTTAATCTCGTGGATGTTAACACGAAGTGTATTGTATTACAGTTAAATTGCAGCTATTTTGCATATTTTACTTTACTCTGACGATCAGTGGATATATGTTTCAAGAACAATAAGAGTAAGAGTCCTATTATGCCCTTTTCTACAAACAACTTCTTTCGTGTAAGCGAGCCTCAACCTAGCTATCTGTTCCACAACCCGCTCTCAATTTGGAAAAAAAAATGTGGATGCCTTTCATATAGTCAAAGTTATCCCTGTGAGTTGGGTCTTGGCTTTTAATTTCTGGCCAATAACCAAATTTGGTACCAAAACAAAGTGGTGTCCCAAAGAATGGTTCCCTTTACATAATAAGATTAACACAATTCTGATTTGAGAATCAGGTGTGGAAATTTAGAAATTCCATGTAATGTAGCTATAGAAGTATGGTATAATCTAATCAGAAAGTGAAATGAAGGCGCCTCCATGCACTGTTATGCGGAAACAGTGGATACAGCACTATTATTAATTGGGAAATGGTGTGGCAAAATATACATTTTCAGAACATTCAATTAATACATAGCCGACTCTGGGTGAAACACTTAATGCTAAAATTAAGCGAATTCTCAGATCAAAATGATAAATCTGATTTGTGTTTTAACTCGGATGAAAAATTGAATCATTTGTTTAATCTATGGCCAAAGACATTATGGTTCTGGGAATGTGTAAAGAAGATTCTTGCCGCGCTTAAGCTAGCAAGGGTAAAAATAATAATAATAATTTTATTTCATGATTTTGACGACGTGTTTATATCACAGAATGGTGCAATTAGTGTACGTGTTTATTTATGTCTTGGAATTTGGAGTATTTGGAAGTGTATATGCGCAATAGTTCAGAACGGAAACAGCGGCAACATGGTTAATCATATTAATACACTGAAGACGCATTTCTTTTTTGCTACTGTCACATAATATTGTGGGTGAATTTGACAAATCGGTGAAAACAAAGAAAATAGAAATATTTCAAAATATAATGTATATGGGGTATTTCAAGTGTAAATGTATCACTGATTAGCCATAGTTATTGCCAAGTACGATAGTATGTATATTATTGGGTTTGCCATTCTTTGAATTGCATAGGTGTACCAGTTTGAATACTTTGAATTGTACAGTTGTGCTAGGATAATTTTAGAAAGGAAGACAATAATTAAAACCTGAATTTCATATTAGTGAATAGCATTATCCTAGGGTAATTTTTGAAATAATAACATAGTAAAACGAAAGTTCACAATAGTCGGGATATCTATGTTAGGATAATTATGGAAATTAAGAGTGGAAGTGTGCGTGTGTGTGCGTGTGTGCCTGTATATATATACGGGGGTCGGGTGTGGAGGTGGGCGTGTATGTGTGTGGGTATATGTGTGCATGTGCGTATGTGTGGGCATGTGTGTCTATGTGTGCGCGCGTGTGCGCGTGAGTGCGTGCGTGCGTGCGTGCGTGCGTGTGTGCGTGCGTGCGTGCGTGCGTACGTGCGTACATGCGTGCGTACATGCGTGCGTGCGTGCGTAGTAGTAGTAGTAGTAGTAGTAGTAGTAGTAGTAGTAGTAGTAGTAGTAGTAGTAGCAGTAGCAGCAATAGTAGTAGTAGTAGTAGTAGTAGTAGTAGTAGTAGTAGTAGTAGTAGTAGTAGTAGTAGTAGTAGTAAGAGTAGTAAGAGTAGTAAGAGTAGTAGTAGTAGTAGTAGTAGTAGTAGTAGTAGTAGTAGTAGTAGTAGTAGTAGTAGCAGTCAATATTGTCAACGCACTGGCTCAGAATCTTCAATAATTGAAAAATTTCTAAAATTTAAGATATTTTGGTTTATCTTACTGCCTGAGATTTGTCATTTTGTTTGAGGAAAGCCATATGGCATTAATATTAACCCTTTACTGGTTAAATTTGCTCAATAAGGTCCAAATATGCGCTTACTTATTTAATGTACATTTGCAGGCACAGACGAGGTCATTCCCGAGAATATGCGACTGGAATGACAGTCTCGGTTCCCGAGCCAGTCATTACAGCGGTAAAGTTTCAAAAATACTCAAATCCTCGCCGGCAAATACACATTGGACAAGATCACTAAAGGGACCGCTTTTGGCTGACCATCACGAAAGGGTTAATGTTAAATGATTAAGATGGATATTCTGGACGGCTATTTGAGTTTTGCTTTTACCAAGATGTCACGTAGATTCGGATTTTTCTTAACCGCAATTATCGGAAGCTTGTTAAAGGGTTGTTTCAGTTTCTGCTGTAGGTTTTGATACTCATCTTTCAAGATTTTGGAAATATCAACGTTTTTCCGATTATAGGTCAGAATGAATGGAATTGTGTCACGTTGATCAGATAAGCCTGGGTCCGAGTTTATTCCCCTTGGCCCCTTTGTTTCGAGTTCTTTAATCCAAAACGATTCTCGAAGTTTTCTTTGTTTATCAGTTTCTTCTGCCGTATCTGGTCACGAGGGACTAGATGGTCAGGAAGATTAAAATGTTCGGAAACATGTGTCTTCCTCTAGCCTAATATCTGAAAGGCGTCGTGTTGCCCGCCATCTTAATGGACATTTGGTTTCGCCGACATACTGTTTTTGGCACAATTTGCATGAAATTAGATAAATTACATTTTCAGAGTTACAATCTAGATTAAACTGAAGTTGGAACATGCGTTTGTTCTGAAAGCTCATGAAAGTATTCTGGTTTGGGAGAAATTCATCTAACTTGCACCTTTTCTTTCCGCATTTGTGAGATTCGTCTACACCTATAATCGGACGATTGTGAGAAATGTTGGTAGGCCGATGATTTGAGGCATTATCTGGAATGGTTTCCAAGCCGTCCAATGTTTCAGCTTTGATTTTGCGCAAGAATCGTGAGGAGTAAACTTGTGGTTTGGGGGCTTTGAATAGGGTAGAGCACGCCTCTTCAAAGTTTTTCCTATCACTCGAATTCCTGTGAAAACGGATTATTTGCGATTGTACAATTCTTTTAAAAGTATGCTGCGGATGGAAAGATTTTTTGTGTAATAGCTGATGCGAATCGGTTGGTTTGAAATACACTTTGTAGTCTAAGTAGCCAGTTGTCTCATACTTTAGACCCTTATATACAGTTACATCCAGGAAATATACAGACATCTCGTCAATGGTTGCTTTTAATTTGATATTCGGATCATGATTGTTCAGAATTTCGAAAAATTCATCAAACTCTGCCTTTGTGTGTTGCCAAATCATGAAAATGTCATCAAGGTACCTGCGATAAATGAGGAGCTGTTTTGCACTCTTTTCTAACGCTTCCTCCTCCCACTCTGCTATGTAAATATTGGCAAAACATGGGCTAAAGCGCTTGCCCATCGCGCAGCCGCAAATTTGTTGGTAAATTTCACCATCAAATTCAATATTATTGCCTTTCAGACTCAGCTCTAATAGAGCTATTACTTCTCTGTCTGGCCTGTTGGTATCTGGGTAGTTCACGAATGCTTTACGGATAGAATTTATACCCTTCTCGATGTCAATATTTGTATACATAGCACCGATGTCAAGGGTGATCAGGAATGAATTCGGAGGTATCCAGGTCTCAGAGACTTGGGATAAGAAGTCTTCTGTGTTTTTCAAGAAGCTGGGATGTCTATTTGCTATTGGCTGTAGATGGTAATCGATGTATTCACTGATTCTGTAGGATTCTGAACCACAATCAGAGATTATATGTCGCCCAAGCGGTGACATTGGGCCCAACCACGAATCTATGGGTTTATGAATTTTTGGCAAAAGATAGAAAGTTCGTGGTTTTGACTCAAGCTTAGCAAAGAGATACTTATGTTGCTTTTCGGTGATCTTCTTGCTATCGAGCAATTTTTTAAGAATCTCATTAAATTTGCTGCAATTATTTTGCCAAAGTGGCTCGCTTAGTTTCTGGTAATGCTTTGGGTTACTAAGTTGTCGTTGTGCTTCACGTTTATAGTTATCTTTAAGCATTATTACAGTCGCTGATCCTTTATCTGAAGGTTTGATGACAATTTCGCTGTTTTTTAGACAATTCAATTAGGGCCTGGCGTTCCTCATAGGGTAAATTGTGTTGATCATTATGGAATGTAGAATTTTTAACACGTTCTGAAAAGAGTTCTATGCTTTCACCGATCGCTGGGTCCAGGAGTTTTACGTTTGGTGCCCAGCCAGTTTTTTCAATGAATGGTGGAATGTTACTATTAGAGTTACGAAAGAAGTCTGCTAACTTAATACGGCGACTAAATTCAGATGTTTCCATACAGCCATTATCTAAAAGGGCATCCAAACCTGTTTTAGGTTTTGGTGTTGGGACAAACGTGAGACCAAAATTGAGCAGTGACTGCTGTGCTTCACCTAATGGGGAGCCAGTTAGATTGACAATATTACTGCCCAGTCCCATTTCTGGGTGGATGTTACCTTGGCCCCTGTCTAGTTTAAATTTAGGAATTTAAGCCAGCCAGAATACATAGAGTAAGCTGTCTTTTCAGTCTAATGTATGTTATCCTTAACAACATTAAATTCGGAGAGTCTGAGTGCAGGAATGACAGTCACAGATTTTGATGATTCAGCCGTCGAATTGAGGGACTGAATCGCCAACCTCTGCTGAGCTGTCAACCGACATGAATAGTTAAGTTATGCGAAGGAAATCGCAGTCTTTGGGAATTTGGACTTAATCGGACTGAAAAACAGTATTAATCTATGTTTTGAACTAGAGATGGGTTCATTCATATCATTAATACCAATGTTAATCACTATTTTCTCTGGTTTAAATGATACAGTGTACTTTTGAACTATTCCTCTAGCATGACACAATTTAGCTCCTGGGTAGCAGGCAACTTGCGTTTCAGGGTGGAGCTCAACATTAATGTGACTCAGGTTCGAAGCTCCAAAGATGAGCACTTTGTTCGTGAGAACAGGTAGTCGCCAGTCAATTTTATTTTCGATTTCATGACGAAATTTCCAAAAAATGTTTCTCTCCAACATGGTTGGTTGTTTGGGTCTATTTGCAAATTTAATAGGGCACACCTCCGGTGCATTACTTGGACCTGGAGTTGGAGAGAAGCTGGGCTGTGGCAGTTTCCCTGTTGGGGACGGGGTCTTGAGACCCGATGGTTGACTGCTCTGAGGGGATTTCTGAGAAGCATCGGTCCGTGGACCAGATTTGCTACCATTAACCCTTTCCCTCTGTGGCAAGGGCGGATATTCGTTTGGGTCATTTAGATTGCCTAGTGGAGAGTCAGGTAGCGGGATTAATGATGCTTCAAATAGCATGTCTCTAGGGCCAGAATCCAATGGTAGCAATGGAGAGATTTTATTGTCTACTCGTTTTGTGACTGGCGGCGAGGTTTCAGTAGGTGATCTGAGGCGTTTTTTCATTTGTAATTGTGGTGCCACAGTTGGTATCATGACCAGAGGCGTGGATTGTGCGAGATTTGGAATTGGTTGCTGAGATGAATCTATCGGTCGCACAAAATCGTAATAAGAATTAATCGCATTAATGTCGAGCTTTCTATTATAATTGATTTTTGCCCAGCGTATAGCATTGGATTTAGCACGACCTAGGTCTAAATGTGGCATTGCCTGTGTG
>CM067375.1:65416742-65446742 GCA_034401795.1 Chaetoderma sp. LZ-2023a
TTATACGATAATTTAGAAAAGATTTCTGGATCCAGAATATTTTATTCGTTATCTCAAGATAATAGTGCAGGCGTAGCAATTGTTATACTCCCTCGTTGTTCAGCCTATGTAAATATAATCTCTTCAGTATCAGGTGCAAATGGTCGCTGGGTGAGAGTCACGCTAGATATACAACAAACACGTATCACGTTGCTGTGTATATATGCACCTACATCTCATCAACTACGTCGTAATTTTTTTAAGGAGATGTCTAAAACAGCACTAGATAACATCACTGAAAACTTAGTAATGGGTGGTGACTTTAATTGTGTCTTAGACAAAGAAAATGACAGGAATGCAACTTCAACTTATACTGATACATCACATAGACTCTTAAAAGAAATATGTGATAATGAAAATTTAGTGGACACCTATAGAATATCAAAACCTCATGGTAAAGATCTCACATGGTTTTCGGTAGATGGTAAAGTTGGTTCAAGGATCGACAGAATTTATGTGAATAGTTTGTTAACAGGGTACTGGAGAGATGTTAATATTAAGCCAGTTGCATTCTCTGATCATAACATGGTTTGTGTAACCTTTGCCAATGCTGACTGGGTAACAAAAGGGGTCGGGTTTTGGAAATTAAACACAACACTGTTGGGAGAAGAATTTTATAAGAATAGTATAGAGAGTTGTTGGCAACATTGGATTAATAGGAAAGCATCATATAAGAGCGCATTGCAATGGTGGGAGGATGTTAAACTGGATTTAAAGTATGTTTCCCGAAAGTATGCTATTAGAAAAGCACAGGAAATACGCAAACGCAAGAAAACACTTCATCGATCACTGATGAAAATTAATGCTAAAGTAAATAATGGTGAAGAGAATTATTATGAATTACTGGTTAAAATTAAAAGTAAAATAAGAGATATAGAACACTATGAGTTTGAGGGTGCAAAAATTAGAGCAAGAGCCCAGATGCACGCAGAAGGGGAAAAGCCAACCCGATATTTTTGCGCATTAGAAAAAGCACGGGCAATAGATAAGGTGATGTGCTCATTAAACATGCCGGATGGTTCAACCGTCTTTACCAACAATGAAATGAGTACTATTGTATGCAATTACTATGAGTCATTGTACAAGTCAGAGGGAATTGATGAAGATGCAAAATTGGATTTGTTAGCAAATATAGACAAAAAGGTGTCAGACACAGGCAGTGAATTTTGTGATCAACACTTAACACTAGAAGATTTAACTAAATCCCTTAAAGGTATGAAACTAGAAAAATCACCGGGGTGTGATGGCCTTCCAGTTGAATTTTACCAAACGTTTTGGCACCTTGTAGGTCCAATAATGGAAGAATTAGGCACTGAAATTTTTGAGAAAGGCCATTTACCACCAACTATGGCTAGGGCATACGTAAGGCTAATATATAAAGGAAATGACAGACGTCTAATTCAGAACTACAGACCAATTTCTCTACTATGTGTAGACTACAAAATAATATCCAGAGCACTAACATTGAAACTAGGTAGTGTTTTAGGAGAAATCATTGGAACAGAGCAGACATGTGCTGTACCCAGGAGGACAATTCTAACCAATACCATGGTAATAAGAGACCTTATACAATTGGTTGAGAAGGATAGCATCCCTTCAGCTGTGATTGCCTTGGACAATGAAAAGGCATTTGACCGTGTGGAATGGGATTTTCTTTTTAATTCTTTGCAATCGTTTGGGTTAGGCTCAAACTTTATTAAATGGGTAAAGATTTTATATACGGATAGCAAGAGTAGCTATTTAGTGAACAATCAATTATCCAGAGAAATTGTCTTAGAACGTGGGGTTAGACAGGGGTGTTCCCTATCGCCATTATTATTTGTTATTGTGATGGAATCACTTGGCATAGCATTGAGGCAAAATAATAACTTTCAAGGCATATGTATTCGTGGCATAGAAAGACCACTTAAGCTGTCACAATATGCTGATGACACAACTGTGTTTACCAGTTCAAACAATGATTTTGCAATTTTAAACCACGTACTAGAAAAGTTCCAAAATGCATCTGGTTTGAAAATCAATAAAGGAAAATCCAAAGGATTATTTCTGGGGCCATGGAAAGAGCGGAATGACCAGCCACTTGAAATCAATTGGTCTAATGATACCATTAAGATTTTAGGCATCTATTTTGGTAGGAAACCGAATACAATACAAAATTGGAATGAACGAGTATCTAAGCTTAAGAGAATATTAGCAAATTGGAAGCGTCGTCGTCTTTCAATCTTTGGTAGAGTGTTTGTTGTCAACAACTTGGCATTATCTGGGCTATGGTATACAGCGTCGGTTGTACACATGCCAAAACATGTAGAAAAGGAGGTTAATGAGTTGATATTGTCATTCATATGGGAAGAAAAGAATCATTTAGTTTCCCATCGTGTTCTCAATAATGCTAAGTTAGAAGGAGGACTTGATTTAATTGATATTAAAGTGAAATGTGTTTCTTTAAGGTTAAAATTTTTGGATGATCTTATTACATCAGATGAGACGTGGGCATGTGTTTCACGAGCTCTCATGGAGAGAATTGTAGAACCATTTCTGGCGGAGCATGTGTTTACCTCAAAGAAGCCACCTCCGAATAGCCAAATGATACCAGATGTGTTTAAAGATCAAGTTAAGGGGTTAGAAATATTTGACAGATACATGCCTCCACCTACGTGCTGGAAGGAAGTACTAGAACAGCAATTGTGGGGCAATAGTAATATATGTTATAACAATGCAGTACTTTATCTACCGTCCTTTGCAAAATATGGCATTCAACATTTATCGGATATGATACACCCTCAAACACGTAGATGGATTTCAATGCAAGACGTAGCTAGAAAAACACATATGAGGCATATAGATGTCCAGCGGTTGCTAAATAAAATAAAACATGCTGTACCAATTGAATGGTTTCGTCTGCCAAATGTAAATAATAATAGTTTGACTCCACAACCCGCATTAGTTCTTGATGATGAGATGTTAAAATACAAGATGAGATCCAAGGAATGGTACCATATTATGAGACGAAAACAAGTAACACCTCCCATAGCAATTAGGAGATGGGATGACTCAAGCTATAAACCATCCAGTTGGAAAAATGTATGGAAAATCTTACATTCTCCATCCATACCAAATATGGCTCGTGATTTATTGAGGCGATTACTACATCGACGTCTATGTGTGGGACACTTGACATACAAGTGCAATATTACGACTTCTGATAGGTGTTACTTATGTCAAACAGACGAGGAAACAATCGAGCATTTATTTGTGGAATGTCCAATATCGTCACAATTTTGGGACTATATCAGCCAAATCTTGGCAAAATTTGGAGTGAAGCCCATTGTTCTAGACACGTATGTAGTCTTATTTAGAGAATTTGGATCAAGCGGTGTAAATATCATAAAGTATGAAAGGACTATTTTAATAACAATACTAACCATAGGTGTTTGGGCCATTTGGAAACATCGGTGTGCACAGACGAAAAATCCATCTATGGGCAATCACAATAGAGCAATAAAGGCAATATTTCGTTCATTGCTGCTGAATCATATTCCTTGCGAATATTTTAGATTAAAGCAGCATGGTAAAGAAAAAGTATTCAAGGACATATGGTGCAAAACAAACATAGTTTCAATAGAGTTGGGAGCTGTAAAAATAAATGAGCCTGCACTAGCTTAAATCATTTAATTACTACAGCTGATTTATCTGTGTCTTTTAATTAATCTGTGTCATGTAATTCATTTTAGTCTGCACTTTGATATTGTTATGTTTAATAATTCATGTTAAGAAATAAACAGACTGGGGTAATTTAATAATCAATCGATAAAGTAATTTGCCATTGAATTATAAAATTGTCCCAGGTAATTTTAGGAATTTGCACAGAGTTTTATAGGGTTATTTGTTCCCGGGTAATTTACAAAACCTTACAACAAAGTAAATCAAAAATGGAAACAAGAGCGCCATCTATTTCCATCTATTTTTCTGTAATTTTCCTGCTGACTATATATGTTATGCTACCTGAATGCTACTACGCCCGCTGATCTTTAAGACTCAGCCCACTGGCGTCAATGATTGACTTATTTGTCATTGATTGACGAGTCACTTTTCATTTGTTGAATAGTTGCACTCGCCACACGGGTCTACTACCACACATGGATTGAATGGTAATTTACAAAACCTTATAATAAAGTAAATTGAAAATGTAAACAAGAGGGCCATCAATTTTTCTGGAATTTTTCTGCCGACTATATGTATTATACTAGCCAAATGCTACTACGCCCGCTGATCTTTAGAGAATCAGCCCACTGGCGTCAATGATTGACTTATTTGTCATAGATTGACGAGGCACTTTTCATTTGTTGGATAGTTGCACTCGCCACACGGGTCTACTACTACACCTGGGTTGAATAGTAATGCCTTTGTTAAGTTTTGTTTTGCTATCGGAGCTTTATCAGCATATTGTTTTGTATCTATACTTTTTAAGCCATATGTATTTATAGATTGTATTAATGCTCATTATTTATCATTGTTTTGGTGTAATATTAATCAAGATTACTAGTTCACCAGGTTTTTTTCTGGGGGTTTGCAAGCCTTTTTAAAGGAGTTCCTCCGTGAAGTTTGTCCGACTGCGTCAGCGTCGGTTTTTCAAAAAAAAAAAGAAAAAAAGTAGTAGTAGTAGTAGTAGTAGTTGTAGTAGTAGTAGTAGTAGTAGTAGTAGTAGTAGTAGTAGTAGTTGTAGTGGTAGTAGTAGTAGTAGTAGTAGTAGTAGTAGTAGTAGTAGTAGTAGTAGTAGTAGTAGTAGTAGTAGTAGTAGTGGTAGTAGTAGTAGTAGTAGTAGTAGTAGTAGTAGTAGTTGTAGTAGTAGAGCCTGCCAGTAAATTGCTAAACTATCCAAGATATGAAGCAATAGAAGTAACCATTTCTATCTAAGCTCCATCTACTTTTCCGCGTATTGGATTCAATGCATATCCTTAAAATTCTGAATTCTCGGAATCCCATATTCAAGGTAGGTACTCAGGCAATCGTTGGAATAATTTGAAACTAATTCGCCCTGGTGTGCCATCGCAGCGACATAGCCCAGTCAAATTAGTTTCAAAATATTCAACATAATGGTTATTAAATAATAAAGACACTCAATTTGCACACTTGCCAATCGTTTCAACGAACAAGATACGCCACTAGGTATTGTGACGTCAACCTACATATGAAGTAATTGAGTATGACGTCATATACTTGAGAGACAGCACGCATCCCTCCATTGTTTGTTCGCCCCATGAACCAGCGGGCGAGTGGTTGCAGCTCTATACCAAGAGAGGGGTGATGCACCCGTATCCAGACATAATGACCACTAATGAAAAGCATAGTAATCGCCAACCCGCTTTAAATACATAGTCGCGACACTAGTCTTAGATTGGTATAGCGAAGACATTATGTTGGTGTATGACCATAAGCAATCTATGGCCTGCATATCCGAGCATTCGGAGATAGCTACACGCCTGCAACCTTGAATGCACATCGATGGAAGCGAGTGTTTCTAAAGTATCTTAAGCAGACTTTACTGTATATATACAAATGTTACGCGATTGCTCTTCGAATATGTTTCGAAATAGTCATCTGCTTACCTGTATGATGTTATAGAAACTAAAAGTGGTAAGTGTATTTTATCCATTATTATGATAATTATCTTGCGCGTCGTTGTCATTATCATTGTTTCATGAATTTAGAACCCACTCTTAAATATGTGGCGGGGGACAGAAGTGCCCTTGCTTCTGCACAACGGTATGGCGTATATGTGTCATGGAGCTTTACACAGGACACGATTTGTAGGTGTATACGGATTAGGTGTGAGTATTTCTTTTATCTATTCATGGTAGCTTTTCCCTGTGAACATTCTAGTGCTAATACTATAATAAGGTCATATTCGTCAACATTTGATCGCCACAAAAGCTAATATTTACATAATGTCAGTGGTATGAGTATCACATTTCGGTCACTGGCCGAGGACTGCTGCTCTATATTTAGACATTCAGAATAAAATATGGTACTAAACATTCAGGAATAAAATACTGAATATATCGGACCGATATCGGCCCAACATGGGCCCAGTAAGCCGCGTTATTTGGGTCCCTATTTCTTGTCTACGTGGCATTTCGTAGATCGTGTTATAGAGACCGATGAAATATTTAGGGCAGTATAAGACGTCAATCGCTATATTCCAACTGCTTTCACATAGAACTTGGAAACTTGCATTTTGTCATCTATATACGCAACTCAATACATCTTGCTCCAATTTCTCTCAGAACATTTCGCGTGGTAAAATAAAAGATGACCGTCATGTGTCGGCAAATGTAATCACATCTCAATACTAAATTTACTGGTAGATCGGGTAGGTTTTAATCAATTTAACATTTACAACGCGCACAACAGCCGGTTAAAAGGGTCATCAAGTAAAAGACGGTATCCGTGGGAACGGATTTTATGATGTTCTTTAAAACAAGGAAACCAGCTCATTTACATCTACCCCCCCCCCCCCCCCCACTGGAAGACATCCACTCGTTCGGCATTCCATAGGCTGGTACCCGACTCCTCATTCCCTCGCTGGCGATTCTCTGGCTCATGATATGAGGGCCGGGGTTGCCATCTTTGTACGCGATTTACGTGCATGACGTCATTACACTCAGAGAGAGGAAATCCATGACAGCAGATGCTCAAATCGAAATGACAGTTATTTAACCCTTATACAACGACACCACTTCGGGTATTAGTATGGTCTTATCTTACACATTTCGTTAGACTACATAACTGATAAATTGTATTCATTTATTAGTATAAGGTAACCTTACACATTACTTCATGAATACGAAACTACGGTACCAAATAACTGTGTATCTCTAGTCAGTTCTTGTCAAAAGTAAATAGATGTCAAGTTGCCGAAATTAGGTGGTGTTACTAAACCGCGTCAATACGTAACATATTGGCGGCAAGAGAACCCAAGTTGAATTAAATTATAGCTAAGGAACTCCTCTCACCTGCGAGAAGCTGACAGTTACGCAAATTGATAGAATTTCTCCAACATTAATGTGTAAGCCAGTGACAGTTTTCGAAATTTTGTGAAATAAAACACAAAATTAAATCATGGCAGCAACACACATGATAGGATCTATAGAGCCTTATGATGACCAACATGAGGCTTGGGACTCCAATCTAGAGCGGTTTGAACAATTCATAGCCGCCCAGAAGACAGTACCTGTGTTTCTGACAGTAATAGGCAGTAAAACGTATGGACTTTTACGGACAATTGTAGCACCAGAAAAGCCCAGTACAAAGACGTGTGACGAAATAAGTACAGCAGTACGCAAGCATTCGTCACCTAAGCCTTTGGTTATTGCAGAACGTTTTCGTTTTCATAAACGTGATCAGGAACCAGGAGAGTTAATTTTGCAGTACGTGACATAAATTAAGAAACTTTCGCAAGATTGTGAATTTGGTGATACACTTGATGATGCATTGCGTGATAGGCTTGTTTGCGGATTAACAAATGAACATTGTCAGATTAAAAAACGCCTTCTTTCAGAAGCTACACTTACATTTGCCAGCGCTTTCGAGATTGCAATTAGTATGGAAATGGCGCCACATGATTCACTGGAGTTGACGAAAGGTCGTGAAATTCTAACTGCTAGCGTTCATAAGATTCAGGATAAGCTCACACATCAACGTTCGAAACAACGGTCATTTCAGTCAAAATGTCACCGTTGTAATCATGCTGACCATTCACCAGGCAAATGCCGTTTCAAAGAGGAAACACGTCATGTTTGTGGGGAAAAGGGATACATCAAGATAGCGTGTCTCTCGCGTAATAAACAATTCACAAAATATAATAAATGGGCCGATGCAGTAAACCAAAATGGTGAGTGATGGTGATCTGGAGGATGCTATACTCACCCTCGAACTGTATTCATTGAGGGCCAATAGTGATGCTGTCTGGGTTTCAGTCGATATTGAGGACAGGACAGTACGCATGGAACTAGATACCGGATCTGCAGTTTCTGTCATAAGTAGATGAGACTATATACATTCATTCGCGAAAGTACCACTTCAGAAATGTGCTGTGCGGTTAGAAACGTACACCAAGGAAAAACTTGTCCCTAACGGACCCATCTCAGTTCGCGTAAAATATAAGGGGCAACAGAAAACTCTGAACTTATATGTTATTGATAAAGGAAGCCTACCTGTATTCGGTCGTGAATGGTTGAATGCGTTGAAGCTAAATTGGCCGGAAATTAAGTCATTAACCTTTCTGGAATCTGAGAAAACACTGAACTCAATATTGCAGCAGAATTCTGCTGTTTTCAGCCCAGGTCTCTGGTAGGTGAATGATTAGGAGGCATTACTGGCAGTGGAACCAGGTAGTCAGCCATGGTTCTTCAAAGTCCATCCTGTACCGTACGCATAGCGTCTTAAGGTCGAACAGGAACTAGAGCGCAACCAAGCTGAAGGTATCATCAGTCCTGTAAATCATAGCATGTGGTCTGCACCACTTGCACCCATGATAAAGAGAAACGGCTCAATTCGTCTGTGTGGAGATTTCAAGACAACGGCCAATCCTGTTCTTCTGGTTGAACATTATCCACTACAAAAATTGAGGACATTTTTTCGGCATTATCACCAGGTGAAAAGGTTTCGAAAATAGCAGCTTGAAGTATCTAAATACAGGCGTGAGCTTCTAACTGTAAACACTATCCGTGGTCTTTTTCTGTACAACAGAATGATATACAGAAACTCTTCAGCTCCTGCTGTCTGGCAGAGAACAATGGATCACGTTCTTGAGGGCTTATCTCAAGTGCAATGCTGTCTGGATGACATCATTGTCACAGGTAGTACCAATGATGAACATTTGTCGAACGTAAACCATGTGTTAATGAGGATTGAATAATACAACATGAAGGCAAATCGTGAAAAGTGTGAATTCTTTTGGGACCAAATCGAATATTGTGGTCATGTGATTTACACAAATGGACTGCATAAATCAGAGAAGAAACTTAGTGCGGTGAAAGATGCTCCTCATCGCGAGAACATTTCACAATTATGCTCTCTGCTAGGTTTTATGAACTATTATCATAAATTCCTGCCGAGTCTCTCTACCATTTTGCAACCACTACACATGTTACTTCAGTCCAATCAGAAATGGCACTGTGGTAAGGAACAGGATAATGCATTCCAAGAAGCGAAGTAGTTAATCTCGTCAGATTTGGTATTGACTCATTACGATGTGAATCGACAAGTGCATTTGGCGACCGATGCATCGGCATATGGTATCAGAGCAGTGATTTCGCATGTCACGTATAATGGTGAAGAACGTCCGATCGCATTTGCCTCCAGAACTGTATCCGCAGCTGAGAAAAAACTACTCACAAATCGACAAAGAAGGTCTCTGTCGTGTGGGGGATAAAGAAAGTCAACCAGTACCTAGAGGGGCCTGAATTTACAATTGTGACAGATCATCAACCATTATTAACTGTTTTCCACCCTAATAAACGTGTCATCTACAGCGGCTACACGGTTGCAGCGCAGGGCTTTGTTTATTAGCGGTTACAAGTACAAAATGTTATACAGAGGTACCACTAAGCATGCCAATGCAGATTGTCTTTCATGGTTGCCTAAGTCGGATGCATCTACAGTTGAATCCGTTGATGGTGCAGATCTGTACAGTTTGGCCCATGTAAATTTAATGCCAGTAAACAGCAAACAACTTGCAAAAGAAATGTGTCGGTATCCTATGTTAAGTCAGGTTTTCCAACTTACCACGATGGGTGGCTGGAACAGTGATCATAAGCAGGACTCAGAGCGTGTGCCTTACTATCAGCGAAAGATGAACTAACAGTGCAAGGTGGATGTCTGCTATGGGGTGCACGTGTGATTATACCACCTAATCTTTGCGATAGAGTGCTTCGTGACCTTCATGTTGGTCATCTTGTTATAGTGAAAATGAAAGGACTTAGTAGAAGGTATACCTGATGACCTGGAATCGATCAACAAATTGAAAACTTTACTAAGGAGTGTCGTGGTTGCCAAGAAACGCAGAGAGCACCAGAATCAGCTCCGTTACACCCATGGGAATTTACGTTAAAACGTTGGCAGCATGTTCACATCGATTTTGCTGAACCATTCCTCTGTAATATGTTTCTCGTCCTTGTTGACACGCACTCAAAATGGCCGGAAGAAGTTGTGATGAACTCTACCTAAGCACTGCAAACGATATACATACTTCGGTGCAAATTTGCTAGATGAGGTCTTCTGGAACACATTGTTAGTGATAATGGTCCACTATTCTCTTCAGATAAATTCTCGCTATTCATGAAACAACATGGAATTGTGTGCATTACATCTAATCCCTACCATGCAGCGACACATAGTCTTGCTGGGCGGTTCGTTCAAAGCTTCAACAAGTGTATGCGTGCATCATTTTATGATTCATCTCCAAAGGTAAATATTCAGCATATGCTAGATAACTTCCTGTTTGCCTATCGTAATACACCAAATGCCACGACTGGGCAGACTCCAGCATCGCTTATGTTAGGACACAATATCCATTCTCGTTTGGATCTACTTCGACGAGAGGTTGGTAGAACAGTTTTCCATAAACAGCTATAAATGTCTCGAAAGGGAAGGATGAGAAATCTTTGTGTTGGACTGTCAGTCGTAACCAGAAACTTTGGTTCTGGGCCTAAATGGGTTACCGGGACAATAATACGTCAGCCAGGACCAGTTAGTTACACGGTAAAAGTTGGTCATCAAACATGGCGTCATCATCTAGATCAGATCCATACAACGAACATGTCAATTGACATTTCTAGCGACTTAGATTTGAATGTGGTTTCGTACAGTGAGGCAACACCAACTGTATTCATATCCGTGACTTCGAATATTGCGCCTATCGTGTCTATACCAGGAACACCAGTTTCAGCAAGAATTGTACCAACAGTGTCAAGACATCTACCGGAGTTACCAAATGGAGTTAATATGGCAGACTCACCGACCAAACAATCTCCTGTTACATCGGTCAATCCCATAGCTGGAAGACTGTATCCAATCAGAGAAAACAAACTTGAACCTAAGCAATTGGACTTGTGAGACTTTGACTTTCATTTGTATTAGAACAATTAGGGACGCTTTTATTTGTTCACTCACTCATGACTTTCATTTGTATTAGAACAATTAGAGACGCTTTTATTTGTTCACTCACTCACTTACTTAATTAGTTAATAATTAATGTGTGTGTATGAGTCTTATCGAAGTGTGGTGGTATGTTATATTTTATTCATTTATTAGTATAAGGTAACCTTAAGTCTTACTTCATGAATACTAAACTACGGTAGCGAATAATCTTGTATCTCTAGTCGGTTCCTGTCAAAAGTAAATAGATGTCAAGTTGCCGAAATTAGTTTGTGTTACTAAAACCCGGCAATACTAACAATAACTAAAATGGAATTTTTCACTAAAGACTATTGTCAAAATTTTAAAAAGTCGCGCAATTAATCTAGATTATTTTCTTGAAAGATAGAAGTAGGCACATCTCCAAATTTTGTTACCAGTTTTCGTTCATCGCTTAGTAGAAGAATTGGGCATACATGTACTTCCTATGTGACTCTTCTACAAGTTTTTTTAACGGAAATACTTGTATAAATTGAATAATGTATACGAGTATTTCCGTTAAAATCTTCCACCACTGATGGTGGTGGGGAGGGTGAGTAGTAGTGTGGTGAGAGTGGGTGACTGGTGGAGGCAAATGTTTATAGTTCCAGCAGGAATGTTTCCTGCGAAGCTTTGAAAATTTGATTCATTAATTACTTTCTGTATCATGATTCCAGCGCATTATGTTTAATATTTTGAAACTAAAATTACTGGGATTGTGGAGGCTGGCACATCATCTTACAATAATATTATTTGGATCAACATATCTGACAGGTTGCTTGTATCATATGGCCACATTTCTGCACCATTGAGTTAACATAACTTTGATAATAAGGGACACCCCAGGGCTCTGCTCCACCCCACTCCAACCCCACCGTCACCCCAACCACCCAACCACGCCCACCAACGTATTTTTAAGGCACCATGGAATGATGGATGCTAATTTCTTTTTGAAAATCAGCTTCATTGCCACAATACATATAATAATGATATATCTGATTTTCACCATTGTCCAACCATTGAAACCATTATTGATGTTAACTCTCTCCAGGTGAATAAATATCCACGCTTGAACCACTGATCCTGTGATCATGTAGGCCTTTGGATCAGTAACAGATAACTGAATTATTAATGGTAAATCCAGATTGATCCATTTGGATCACTTGTCTTTCACAAGTAGCAAATCTAAATAAACAAAAAAAACGACTTACACAGAATATGGCTGAAATCATGCAAATGTGTGCTTAAATGCAGAAATTGGTGATGAATTGCAAACATTTCTTGCTGAAATTTGTAAATGTTGTGCTAAAGGCCAAAGTTTAGAGAAATATATAAATTTTGACAGTTAATATGTGTATCTGGGCACAAAATTTTAAATCTGTAATGGACCGTTACATCAAATATCAGCCGGTGTGTAAATTTAACAACGAATTAGAAAATGTAGACCTAAAATGAAAGAATATGTGTGAAAATGCAAAAATTTGGTACTGAAATCTGTGAATTTGGTATTATAAGCAAGCTTTTACCAATAAATACCTAGATTTTCACAGTTAATAAGAATATCTGTGTTCAAAATGAGCAGTAATCTGAAAATTTAAGCTGGAAATGTGAAGATTCTTGTCAGAAACATGCAACGTCTTTGATAGGAAACAAGAAAATTTTGAGTAAAAAGCAACTGCTTTGTTTCGATGCAAAAGTAAGACAACTTAGGCTGAAGATATACACATTTCTGCATGAAGAATTGTCATCTATGTTCCAAATATGAACATTTAAGCAGGAAACAAGAATATTTTAGGTAATAATATAATTACAGAATTTAGGCACAAATTGGCAAAATTTGGATATGAAATGATGTCCGCTGACCAATAATGCCAAATTCCTACTCAACAAGCCCAAAACCTATATTATTGCCATGTTCACTGTGAAAAGCCATCAACTAAGAGAGCCGAGTCTAACCCTTTAATGGTAATTAAGCCGGCAAAAAACAGCCATTGCAGTGGTATTGAGAATAGTTTCAAGAATTTATCACTGTAATATCTGCGTCAGCCATTCCAGTGATCATGTTTTAAAAAATGACTTTTCTTGGCTTGCAAATGGGCATTCACTATGTAAAAATTACAAGTTTCCTAACCAATCGTAACCATTAACAGCAATAATTGTGATAGGAAATATGAAAATTCTGGACTGAAATGCAAATTTTTTATTCAGAAACATAAAAATCTTGGTACAAATGCAGAAAATACACATTTCTGTACAAAGCATGGGTATCTAAGTTCCAAATGCGAAAACTATGATAAAAACATGACCATTTACGAGAGAACTGAAAGTATTTGTATCCAAAAAGATAATTTCCATGCAAAACAAAAGAATTGATGATGGTCACTGGCTCAAAGATCAACATCTATATATCACTGTTTTCACTGTCAAGACCGCCAACTACATGCAACAAAAGCTCAAATGTGATCGGTCGATAATGTCAAGTTTGCTTTAGCTTAGCTGGCTTTTCACACATATATATCTGGGAAAAACGTCCACCAGTAGATCAATATGTCCTACTTTCTTAAGAATATATGTAAACAGTATTTTTTTTTTAATTTGAATGGTCACCAATAATAACACATTCATCCAGTAAGCTCTGCTCTGCATGGAGTGGATGCTGGTGTGACTTAGTGCTCCAAATAGTCAAGTGCCTGTCGTTCAAACTCAGAATTTGCTACTGGTAGAATGGTAAAGGTTTTTCAAAACACTTAATGACATGTAAACAAGCATTGCCTACTGCTTTATTTATTGAGCTATTCAGACCAAATATATTTCCATAGAATAAGCTCATTTGGCCTCTCAGGCTTATCAGACCAGGTGAGCTAGAACTGAGATCTGCAGAAAACTAAATATTTTGAAAATAATTTGTCTGAAAGTGAATTAGGTCTTGCGGTGTGAGCAGGTATATCATCAAATCAAATAATCTGACTGAATTAATAAAGAAACAAGGAGTGTTTTGGTCTTGCTCACTCTGATTATAAATAAATTAGTTTTTAAGACAGATGATATGAAGATTGTAGAATATCTTGAAAATAACCTTATTGGCAGCTGTTTGCCCCTCTCTATGAAACAGCAGGTTTCAGTGAAATTGTTTTTAAAATAGTTTGCCTATTGAAATATCATGCACGTACACTGTCATTGTCATACATAGTGAAATTGAATATTGTTTCCACTAGATTTATTAATTTGATATGTTTTTTCAGATGATAGTTCTCACCTCAGAGGGATGCGTTACTAAATGTCAAACATGACCATGTCATCGAAAAATCATTATTGTTTTGTGTGACAGCATTTTCTCATTGAGTACACGGGTACAGCAGATTAAAAAAGTAGATTGCTCTTGCCTATCCAGCTGATCATTAAAATCTTATATAACACTTTTCATTCCAAGTTGTGATTTACTTCTTGGACAGCAGATTTTCTAGCACCCACACTTTTTGAGAAAAATGCTGGAATAATGAAATCGCACCCATTTGTTCATTTACGGCCACGAGGAGGCTACTTTTTTAAGGTTTACTCCTGTAATGACTGCACATGCCACTCCAGTGTTACACTTTAAAAAAAATAGTCTCTTGACGTACAGAGATATTTCTAAAGACCACTGCAGAAGCTATTTTGACCGGTTCAGTGATTAACGGGCTATATTCAAGTCATTAACTCATTCAAAGCCCAAAAGATCATACAACATTTTCTTCATGGTAATAAGAGGTGTTGGTTGCATAGGGTACACAGCCATTTTGCGCTGATAGATACTAATACCTGTTTAACCCTCAATGTACAGTAGCACTACAGTCCAGTTAATAAATAGGTTGATATATTTCCAATACAGAACCATGTTATCTAGTTGTGTTGAATATGTTCGACCTACGGCAGCACTGGCTTCCAATCAAATTAAGTCCAAAATATTCAACTGTACGTTTTACCTTGTTTGGAAACAAAATAAGTTACTTCTGAGCAGTATTGTATGCCCAACAGCGGAAGGTTGACATTTCCCGGAATCTTATAACATGTTTACAGAAATGCATTTCAGCAGCTTGAACTTGACAATGCCCTACAGATTAGTACACAATTGTGCCAAACAATGTGTGTTTGCATTTCATAAGATGGACTAGACACTGAATACTTGCCGTTGTACGCAGTGTATTGCCGTATTCATAAGCATTAGCCAATCAGCCCTGTGGATTCTGTAGCCCTTACTGGCTCCACTATTGTGATTATGAGCAATTGGAGCCGGGTACCAGCTTAAGCATTCCAGGGTGAGCGCATTCTTGCAGAGGTCAGTTGAAGTCCAAGATCAACAGAATGACAATATAGACAATCTTCAATCCGCAATCTTCTTCTTACATGGCTTTGCAGAATCCAACAATTCTAGGATGGTCACAGACGGAGGACAGACATAACTCACGTCTTGTATCAAATGTATTAATAGCCACACCATCTGTAATGCAGTTGGTCAGATCATGTTGAGTTACCAGCACGTGTGATGGCATATAATCCCGCAAGCGCATACCTCTGTAGATGTGGCATAAGGGATGACGTATTGAGCTGGAGGATGGCATGGAGTAAGTCAATGAACATGATAATACTGCGATGATGACGGAATAGAGCGATTTATTTAGCGCTATGTTTCGCCTATTTCTAACTAACGCTCGCCTGCTTAGTAGTGTCTATGAATCGACTTACAACTTTGAAACCTGACGTTCCAGAATCTTAATTGCATGGCAACTATGGACATTGTCTGCGTCCAGCTGTACGTTATTGTTCTAGAACATTTTAGACAATGGCATACAGGGGCACACATTTTCTGTATGTAACAATGGCATGCAGCGGTACACTTAATTTTATCGATATGATATAGGTCTATTTAGACAATGGCATAGAGAGGCACATTAAATTGAACAAATGGTGATGTTTGTTTATGACAATGGTGTACAGAGGCACACTTTATTCTGATGAATGACGTGTTGTTTAGTGTTGTGGGGCGTGTAGGTTCGTGTACATTCGTGGTCTACTTACGCCCATTCGTCGTAATAATTAACTTATTAAAACCTTTATTTAAATTGAAAAATTGTAACCCTTAAAAGTTCAGTATTTCACGTTTTAAATGAGTGCCCCCCCCCCCCCCCCTGTGTTAGCTACCATGGTATCGTGGGTAAAAATGTTCGCCAGGTGGTGTTCAAGACGTGTGCGGCTGTATGTAATGTCTCTAACAAGTTATAAATGCCATAGTATCACGCTATTGGTATACGTTCTCCAATGTGGCATCTGATCCTTGATTTAAATATTTAAAGCACTCAGCATTTTGGTGTGATCTTCGTAATTCGTGAAAAGCGTGAAGAATCCAATTTTGTGAGAAGTGGTGCATTGATCTATGTCAGTTTCATCCTGACGGTTATCCTACCAAATGCGGTTTATATCTCAGCATAGTAGCATTTAAACAGTTGCTACACATCATACCTGATCTTGAAGACACAGTAAAATGTGCGCACAAAAAGGAAGGTGTACTATTTACATATTCGTTGGACAATTCTGTTCGCATTTCTATTTGCGACGATTTTCCATGTATTGACATATAATACTTTTTCGGCTCTGACGTAGAACTGCGTCCCACATGTAGTGGTTTATACCTTAAAGACGATGAGTGGGAATTATTGAAACAGAACGCATGTAATTTGCTGGCAGCATACCTAACTTTTACGTGACGTCAGCGGTGACACACTGTTTAGCTCGATCCTCAGTGCTTTTACGGTGTGAAAAAATAAAGAGAACATGAGTGACATTCCATCTACTAGCGAGTCCGCAGAGATGTCTAACTTCGTCTCGCTTACTTCTGACGCTATATACCTCGATGAGTATTTCAGCGATGATCATGAACTAAATCTCACCATTGATGAACTTGTGTTTGATACCATCAAACTGTCAGTATTGTAAAACTATGTGTCAGTCATGCCATTATTGTCCCACGGATAATGTGCAAAAGATCAGCCAGAAATTATGCGCATTTCATGCTGTGTGGGAAGATACAAATGATGGCTGAGCGAGCTTGTTACGGATGTCTTGTAAAACATCAGCGTCAACACGAACATACTTTTTTAGGTATTGATGTACACCTTAATCTAATTGACAATTTTGAACTGTATAATAAGGCAGCATTATTAGAAATGGATGAAGCTGAATATTGCGCTCAACTTGCCATCCATCGCGATATATATTAACACTGTCCTGAACTGTACCACATGTGTATGACAGAATGGTATAGGTACATTGTTGATGAAATATATGAAAAACAGATGTTATCACCATAACTATAATTAATATTTTCTCTACGTATGTATTAATGAAGTCGCTGCTTTCACGTTATGTACCTGCAATAATAGTATCAATTCAAAAACATAATTAAGAAAACTGAACCTTATTTGTCTGTTTTTTTATTTAAAATTAGCCGTACGTTGTATGCATTAAAGGCTCAGCTAATTTGAAATACAATCATGACTTTAAAGGTCCCACCTACTTAATTGATTTTATATGCCTTTTAAAAGACACCACCAAATTAATTGTTTTATTTTGTCAATCGTAACTTTGGAAAAATAAGTTGGGACTTATATGTTTTTATTTCGTAAAATCGTATTTTGTAAAGATATGTGTCTTATTACTGATGTCAGTATTAATAAAAAGTTTTAAAATTGGATTTCGCTTGTTCTGTTCTAGCGCCTCGCTCTCTCTCTGTATCTATAGCTAGCAACTCGCCATTCCCTACCCCACCTCCTCTTCACGTGCTGGTATGCCCACTTTTTCACTTGACTGCGGCACTTGTCATCATGCGCCATCGCTATTCTATTCTTTAGAGAAGAATGGGGCAGAGGAAGGATTGATAGAGTAATGCTGACAAAGAATAGCACATTTCATTATGAGCACTCTGCATACTTAAAAAGCACCGTTATACGGTTTTGTTCAATTTCAAGGTTCATATATGGTGTTTATTTCATAACTATTTAAAGATGTCATGGATTTGTTCTTCTTCATCGTGCAAGTATATGATGTGATAATCTATTCTCTCATACGTCACTATATTTCATTCCAATTTTGCTCCTACGCAAATTTATGACATCAAAATCTTCTATTATATGTTTTCATTCATAGCATTTCTCCTAAGATATGAAGCAAGTAAATGACATCACAATCAGACACTTACATTTTCATAGCATTTCTCCTAAGTTACGACGCAGGTAGAGGACATCACAATCATACACTTAAATGTTCATAGCATTTCTCCTAAGTTACGATGCGAGGATCTGCTGTCACAATTAGAAAGCATTGATAACGTATTCACAGATGAGTGACTACATATTACATTATAGAACTATGTCACCATAGTGACAGTAAACGTACATTCTGTCTCAACTAAGGTATATATATATATATATATATATATATATATATATATATATATATATATATATATATATATATATATATATATATATATATGAGCGTATGTCCCCTTAGGTGAACATGGACGTATTCATGCCGACGCAATGGCAACATCCCTTGACTGCAATACGTCATTGCGTCACCCATTTACTATGATTTTCTGTGTGCCAACACAGTGCAGTAAAACTGAGATGATAAAAGCTCTAATAAGAGATTCCTCAGCCATTACTTCCCCATCGCAGAGGATTGTGTACTGCGACGGTGCGTGACAAGATGGGTATAAAGATTTGGCGAAAGAAGTTGAAATTAAAGAGGGTATGACTGCTGAACTGGACAGAAGTTGCATAACATTGGTTGTACTTGACAATTTGATGAATAAATGCGATGAGAACGTGGCCGACCTATTTACAAAACGTTCTCACCATGAGAATTGTACCGTCATATTTGTCACGCAAAATCTGTTTCACAAGTCACGTAATCAGAGCTACTCATCAGTTAACTACCACCACATGGTATTATTTAAGAATCCACGTGATGCATCCTCTATTCGTTCTCTATCTAATCAGATGCACCCATGCAATACAAAGTATTTGATTGAATCATATAAGGATGCAACACGCGCACCTCACTCATATCTACTCCTAGATTTGAAACAGTCGACACCTGACAATATCAGACTGCGTTCATCTGTTCATCTGAAGGGGGTCTGTTATGCTTACATATGTAAGGAAAATGGCACCACTTAAAATAGAATGCCATTTACCTATGCTTCAATACTTGGCTAAAGTAAAACCTAGAATCAGGAATGATGTAATCAAACAGTATTGGAACGAATTGGTGGATGTACTATGTGAATCATGCCTAAATGTATTATGTGGGAATGTTCAACTCACTAAATCGCAATACAAGCAGCTGAGTAAATATAAAGGGAAAATGCGAACACTGACTAGCTATGGAGTGCCATATGCACGTAAAAGAAAATTGCTTCAAACAGGTGAATTTTTAGGAGCCTTATTACCAGCAGTGGTCGGTATGCTAGCTCCATTAATTGGTTAACTGTTCATGTGAAAAGATGGAACATACACGTAAAATGGCGCTAGTTCCTCTTGAATTGATAGGTGAAAATTGTAGCATCATATTTGTCACACAAAATCTGTTTCACAAGTCGTGCAATCAGCGCGACTTATCAGTTAACTGCCACTACATAGTTTTTTTAAGAATCCACATGATGCATCCTCTAGTCATTCTTTATCTAATCAGATGTACCCATGCAATACAAAGTATTTGATTGAATCATATAAGGACGCAACACGTGCACCTCACTCACATCTACTTCTAGATTTGAAACAGTCGACAAATGACAATACCAGACTATGTTCATCTGTTCATTTGAAGTGGGTCTGCTATGTTTACATACCTAAGAAAAATGGTACCATGTAAAACAGAATGCGATTTACCTATGCTTTAATATTTGGCTAAAGTAAAATCTTATATCAGAAATGATGTAATCAAACAGTGCTCAAATGAATTGGTGGACGTACTATGCGAATCATGCCTAAACGTATTATGTGGGAATGTTCAACTCACTAAATCACGATACAAGAAGCTGAGTAAATATAAAGGGAAAATGCGAACACTGACTAGCTATGGAGTGCCATATGCACGTAAAAGAAAATTGCTTCAAACAGGTGAATTTTTAGGAGCCTTATTACCAGCAGCTAGCTCCATTAATTGGTAAACTGTTCATGTGAAAAAATGGAACATATATGTGAAATGGCGCTTGTTCCTCTTGAATTGATAGATAATTTAAATGAATAGGCTAAACCATCATTGCTACAGACAGGTCCATCTATACGTAAAGCTATTAGTCTCGAGAACGAAATATCCAATATATTAGCTAGACATGATCTAACTGGGAATGAAAAAGCAACATCGTATTCACAAGTATTGGATAAGTATAGGCATTATTATCACCAAACGCAAGGACAGCAATATCAAGCACCACCTCTTTAACCCATAACTAGCTATGGAGCGCTGCCCGCACAAATACTTGAACGTATGATGAGGGGAATACCGAAAACGTGCAAATCAAAAGCCAGTTGAGTAATTGATATTTTACATTCGGTTCCTGAACGTTTTCACGTTAATGACCTGGGCGAAGTGACAATAGAGGGTACGTTTTTCCCTAAAAGTAATGTACTCGACCTGCTTACAAACGTAGTAGTGCATGGACGTAAACCTCTTATGACTCGTATGCATGATCAAGTGGAGAGAAAGTTTCTTAATCTGCTACGTGACCTAAACATACCACGTAGATTAGTAGGCAAAGAGAAAACGTTGATATATAATGTCACAGAAAAGGATGATAGCATAGGTGAGTACACGCCTTCACCCATGAGTAAAAGAATATGTAGAAAGAGTTCTCTAGTGGATAGAAGGAAGAAAAATGGCCATTCAACTCTGATGTGGGTACATTTAGATAAGTAATGACTGATGCTAAATTGGCAAAAGTATATTGCAATCCGCAACATTTCGCATCTTTTGGTGGGAAAGAAAAACTATATAATCCATTCAAAGGTAAAATACCACATGACTATATCGACAAAAAGCTAAAACGTCAAGAAGTATATATGCTTCACAGACTGCAGAGAACAAAGTTTGACAGGTATAAAATAAGAGTTTCAGCTCTCGATGAACTCTGGCAGGCAGATCTATGCTCGATGCGAATGCTGGCAAAAGATAACAACTACATGTTATATTTGCTATGCATAGTTGATGCCCTTTCAAATTACACATGGGTGGAAAGTCTTTTCAGTAAAACGTCTTCTGCTGTCAAGAAAGGGTTAGAAACAATACTGGAACATACTGAGCGCCGCCCACATGCTATTCAAACAGACAAAGGGGGTGAGTTCATAGACAATGTAATGAAGAAGTATTTGAAATATAATGGAATACATTTCTACACTTCGCAAAATGAAATGAAAGCAGCAATGGTAGAGAATTTTCAATGCACGCTGAAGGGGCGAATATACAGATACATGACGCATAAGAATACATGAAATTATATTGATGTATTACCTAGTTTAGTCAGAGTGTACAATAACTCCACACATACCGGTACACGCATGGCTCCTTCGCAAGTCGACATAGTAATGAGTTAATCGCATGGAGAAATATATATGGTAAAAGACAAAGAAACACAGCAAATCTAAAAACAGCCCTACTCAATGCGACCATGTTAGAATATTGCAAGCAAAAATGCCATTTGAAAAAGCATATCATGGGCAGTGGAGTCGCAAATTGTTTAAGGTACATGAGGTACTTACAGACAAATATCCATACTTATATAAATTGGAAGACTCTGCAGGGGATCTGATTATTGGTACCTTTTATCGCAGCAAGTGATAGAAAAAAATGATAATGAGTACGAGGTGGGAAAAATACTTAAAAGTAGAAAAAATAAGAAGGGACAACTCGAGTATCCGGTAAAGTGGCTCAATTACCCAGCTAAGTTTTACACATGGGTTGCTGAACTCAGTACTATACATCATTAACAATGGATGAATAAATAGAGAGGTCAGCTCAGAGCATGTGGCGAATGATGGGTTCGCGAGTACCGAAAGAAGAAATAGTATACCTATCTCAAGTTATGATAATTTATATCGTAATCATTATGTGCATCATGAATCTGAGTATACAAAATAGTCAATCAGGCTTATGGATATTGCTTTTGAGTGGATGTCTAGGGCATATATTGCCTAGTCCACGCATAAAGACGGGAATACATCATTCAACTCAGAATGAACGAGGATCAGTTTTACGTAACCCTTCCGAGCAATAATAGTACGCAGTTCTTTCCAGACAATAAGATATCAGAGTTTAGAAGTCATCTGCAAACGCCATTAACATTAGACAGTGAATGAGAAGTGAGCCTCTTGAGTGTAATATATCCGAGGAGTTGACTTACTCTTTCAAAGGAAAGTTTTGTACAACTATATGTATTTAATAAGAACAAGATAAAGATGAAGAAGAAGAAAGGCAATGATGGAACAGAAGAAAAAATTAGCAAAGATGGTGTTAGTGAAACTAAAATAGAAAAGGCAAAGACAATGCCCTATGCGTTAGTTTTAAAAGATGGTATCAGTAATCCTCATCCTGATGATCAGGGAAAATGGGTGCAAATTGATCAATCGGATGATCGGGGAAAACATGTGCAAAATGATCAAAGTGATAATGGGAGAAAAAAACCTACACATAGAAGCGAATATCAATATGTGCAATTAGAAGCTCCATTTATCCGTGTGCTGAAAGGGTACTATGCAGTGAAACATATAGTAGACTATCTAAATGGGCAAATAGAGAGCAAGGCAAGATTTAAACACACACACATTTCTTTCAGTTTTTATTTACATTGCGCGAATCTCATTTCTCTCACAGTTAAAGCTAATTACGCTATACGATTAGGTGGAGAAGTAGCAAATTTAATCGGCTTCGAAGGAGGAAGAATACATATGGGACCTATAGACTTTAAAGAATCATTTCATTTGAATTGTGAGGGGGGCCTTCGACTGCATATATATACTGTGACGTAGTCTCACACAGTGTGGTAGGCGATACTTCCGCACCACTACTCAGAATGCTACCCGTTTCTAGTACAGATGGAGGGGAAAATCTCTGTCAGTGGATATTTCCTGATATTCAATACCACGCTGTGTCAAAGAACTACATTGATACTATTGGAATACTTATAATGGATAGAACTGGTGCCACTGTACCATTCAAGAATGGAGCATTGCCGAATGTACTCTGCCTGCATTTCAGATGATGTCAACGCCAATGAGAGGCTCAATGAGAGGGAGAATGAGAGGTAGAATGAGCGTTCCAACACTGGCGCGTTACTACGTGAGTCAAGCAGGCCATGAACGTATTCCAGGTTTTGTAGGTGCATGATACCAATCAGGGCCTGGATTCGGTATTATCTTAGGTGGGCTATTACATTCAGCAATACATATCGCAAAAAATGTAGCTAAATCTGTAGGTAAACAAGCTCTTAGTGCCGGAATTAGCCTAGCTGAGGACGTAATGCCTGGGGAAAATGCTAAAACAGCATTACAATCGAGAGCACATGGTGCTGCCAGGGCTTTGATACCAGAAGCTGTAACAGCAGTGTGTGGTAGTTTAAGACCACCTCAACCTAAACGTAAAAAGAGGAATAATACAGGTAATGCTCAGTCAATGCATGCGATACCAAAGAGGAAGGGTCACAATAGATGTCAGAGAAAACAAGCGGATATCTTTAATTAACAAAAAAACATGGAACTTAGTCAAACATGTGAGTGCTTGAAGAGCGAATTAAACATTTTCCAGACATATCCCATAGTGACAACATTGAAGCTTGCAAAATGGGAACAGTTTCACCCTGTATCGAGTTTATCAGATAGTGGTCCGATCAAGTTTTACCCCAGTGGGTCTGCTGATAGATATTTAGATCTTACGCAATCTTATCTTTCAATTAAATTTAAGCTAGTAAAGCTAGATCAAAATGGTATTGAGAGGCCACTCGAGGTGAATGACATGATAGCAGCTGCAATTAATCTTATGCATAAAATGTTCTCTCAAGTGGACGTTTTCTTGAATGGAAACTGTGTCAGTGACTCAAACCAAAACTGTGCATACAGTTTATACTTTGAAACATTGCTAAATTATGGCAGTGATGCAGCTGCCTCTCATCTTCAACTTGGTGGATGGAAAATAAATGATGCTGGTGATTTCGATTCACTCGCTGACATGAGCCTTGGGTTTCAAGCTCGCAGAAAAATGGTGTCAGAATGTAAAACAGTACAATTAATGGAACGCATACACAGCAATATATATCTGCAGGACTGAGTCCTGCTCAGTTCCGTAGATTTAAGTGTATGACTACAGCGGAGTAAAGAGGTCTTCACCATTATGGCTGCAAACGGAGTGAAGCCTAAGTTGAAAATAATGTCAGCTAACTTATTTGTACGCAAAGTTATTCCATCATCAGATCTGCTAGTGGTGCATGTGGTTACTCTGAGACAGATGATTGCGAAATATCCTATTGAAATGGTGGTGTGTAAGCATTTTACAGAACTTAGTGGTGTTCTGAGCATTGGTAGAAATAATATATTTATTGGACAGCTTCCTACTAGAGTATTTTTTGCTTTTGTACCGAATGATGTGTATAATGGGGTGATACAAAAAAATCTGTTCAAGTTTGATAACAATAACACTACCTACGCCACATGTTATATAAATGGAGAAGAGGTTACAACAGCACCAATACAGCCTTCATTTAGCGATGACATTTACCCAGATGCTTACTTCTCTCTATTCAGTGGTACTGAGGCTTTATTCAAAGATGGCGGCTACCTGATAAATAAGGCACAGTTCAGACATGGAACCACGCTGTTCGCAAGGGGTTTTACAAAAGATCTAGCTGATTCGGAGCATCGCTACACTACACACACTGGTTCATAAAGAGTGATCTTCCATTTTGCTCAGGCTCTTACCACTATGACCAGCATAATTCACTATGCTGAATTTGATAATACGATAGAAATTGGATCAGACTTTGACGTATTAACAGATTATTAAAAATATGTTGAATACAATTGAAATAGAGGATCTATTATTTGGTGACAATAACATGGGTGAACACTTTCTTGGTGTATTTCCAATTGATAATGTGCCCATGCATATTAAATATCACCCGTCTTCATTGGTAATAAACACACATCCCAGTAATAAATCCGGACAACATTGGGTGGCAGTTTATTACACTTGAAATGGAAATGCTGAATACTTTGATCCTTATGGAAGACACCCTTCAGATGGAAGAATGATATCAAATGCGCAAAATGGCCACCATGCATGTGTTTATTATTTCAACATTGAACGTGTTCAACATCCATGATGACTACACGTGGATATTATTGTGTATATTTCTTATATCATTGTTCGAGAGGTGTACAAATGAAGCACATATTATGGGCACTAAGAAACCCAGACAAAAATTACTCCATCATGAAACATTTGACGCACAGGATTATGAATAAACAGAGAAAAAAATACCATGCTTAATGTAAAAGTATTTTTCTACTGAGTTTTCTTTAAGAATGTAATTATTGCAAATACATGTCGCTAATATGTATTTATTTATCATAAAAATGTATCGTCTTATATATGTCAATTAATACATTTTTTTTTTAAAGCTATTATTTCTTGTGTTCCCTTACCCACCTCCTCTACCATCCCACTGCCACCACCCCCAATTATCACCATTTTGATGCACACCAATGGAAGAACAAATTTTAATATGAGTACATTCCGATAATGGCTAACAAACAATGTCACACTAGTTATGTTTTGAAATCTGATGATGTTAATTTTAAGTGGTGGAAAAAACAGGTGACCAAAATAAGGGAGTGTTCAGATTGGAAAGTTAGTTTTACTGACGGTGTTCATATTTTAGCTATAAAAGTGAAATGCATGCATGTAAGGCATTCATCTTTTTGAATTTGTGAAGTAAAAAAATGGTAAATAAATGCATACGATGATGAGGTGTCGGATCAGCAGCCATATTTGATGGTAATATGCGAAATCTGGAACCGCTGCAGAGACTATCTAGTGGAACCGAATGAGCGTAATTACCATAAATGGGTGCACATGAAGTATCAACTTTGATTGCTGTGTGTGTATGTGGTGTGTAAAAGAGAGAAACTACAAATTGGAAAATTGAGATAAAACAAAATTTTCTACTAAGCAAATAAAAAAAAAAATGTTTCATACATACACAACATAGAAGACACACGTACATACATTCATACATGACGTACACATGACAGGACCAGAGAATACATGCACGGGTATGTGTAGAGGAGATATGGCACACGTGTGGCACTATGTGTGGCATAGAGCGAGGATATGCCCAGTTCATGTGAGTGTGTGTGTGTTAGTGCATGAGGTGTGTGTGTGTTTGTGGGTGCATACGCGATAGAGCATAGGACACCTTTACACCATGGAAGATGGTTCAGAACCAGATTCCGACGGTTCAGGCATGACATGTTCTATCACGTATTCCATGGTGAGGCGAATAATGATATGCCTTTCATCGTGGTCATGTGTGATTTCATGCCATAATATACCAGTGCCATTATTAGATCTCACGGTAGCCATGAGATCATGGGCATGGTCTAACATCAGCGAAGCTGACCTTAAAGTGTTTGAAGCATTCATGTTTAATGTTAACATAAGCAATGCGGAGCACAAAGGAAAAAACATATTATTTACACATAAATTGACACATAATTCCACCCCAACCCCAACCCCCCAGCCCCCACACACCACCCCACCCCAACCCCTCATAAATATGCAAAATATCTAGCGCAAAATCCAAAACAAGATATTCAAGTAATTGATGAGGGAACTAGTACATATGACCACTCGGTTAAGAACCAGGACACGAATGGTGCATGAGTGTGAACAATAATGCGAAGAATAATGCAAAGGTCTAAATTGTAGTATTTATTCCATTCAAAATTGTACCAAAAAAAAGTCAAGAGAAGCATGCATTCGCAACTACAAAGAGAACACACTCTATCTCCTTATACGTGAACTAGACAATAATTTAACAGCAATTTTGAATTACAGAATATTTCTAAAAAAACTGCTTAGAACGAGATGGGTGGTACAAATAAGTACTTTCTCGTTTTTCATTATTCCTTAACATGTATCATGTTTGTTACTCGATTACGGACCAATCTTGCATCTAATGCACCACTGATGAATGGTAAAATAAAACTTGTACCATATGCCAAAAATAATCTTTTTATCATACAGAGTGAAAGGGCACCAAGCACTTGAACTCACGACTATTAGGAGTCATTAAACACATGGTTCATAGCCTTCAGATGCATAATGCTGACATTTTGTTGTAAACGAGATAATGGCATCGAGCACACACACAATCTAACTGTCTGTTTTTTATTGCAGACACTATATCACCGCTCTTATCAAGTATTTAAAAAACAATTTGTGCGTAAATTGCTGTCGGCTAGGCCACCAACAACTTATGGTCAAATCGTTTTCAAAATATTCAGCATGTACATATTTAGTTTATAATAAATTAACATTTAGTGGCTTGAAGCAGCGAGACAAAATCAATAGATTTTGCACCAGACAACATAACTGGCTGAGTGGCGAGGTGTTACAGACGACATATTCCAGGGGTTATATCTCTGTATTAGCAAAATATTTTGGAAACGATTTGATCGAAAGTTAATGGTGACTATCCGACCATCAACTTAAGGTCAAATCGTTTTCAAAATATGCATCTGGTACAGAGTTATTATCCATCGACATTATCTTTTAGTGGCTCATAGCCAGGAGACGGTTAAAAACCAAATCAATACCCAACGGGGCAAACAAAGTAACTGTCTGACTGACGAAAAGTTGCAGACAACATATTCCAGATCCTGCTAAATATTTTGGAATCGATTTGATCGAAAGTTGATGGTGACTAAACCACCTTCAACTTACAGTCAAATTATTTTCAAAATATTCACTATGTACAGGGATATCGCGCATTGAAATTAACGGCTGATGCCTTGCAGCAGCGAAACAAGTAAGGAGCACTAGAATCCCTCATTCCTCCTCGTCCCTTGCGCGACCCATTTTCTTAAAGGACCAGCTACATTTTTAGTAACGCTAATGTTTTACCCATGATACATGGTAACTAACACAGGAGGGGGGGGGGGTGGGGGGGAGGGAGGGCGCTGCTCGTTTAAAACATAAAATATCGAACTTTTATGGGTTAACATTTTAAAATTTAAATAAAGGTTTTAATCAGTGGATTATTACAATGAACGGACGTATGTAGACCAAGCACGTACGCGAACCTACATGCCCCACGACCCTAAACGACATGCCATTCATCAGAATAAAGCGTGCGCCATTGTCATAAACAAACATCCCCATTCGTTCAATTTACTGTGCCTCTGTATACCATTGTCTAAACAGACCTATATCATTCAATAACATTAAGTGTAAAGCTGTACGCCATTGTTACACACAGAAAATGAGTGCCCCTGTACGCCATTGTCTAACATGTTCTAGAACAATGGCGTACAGCCACCCACATAACTACTGTCATAACCATGAGCGCCTCGATATAGTCTTAATCGTCCGACACGTTGTACGAATAACAAGTCTTTACCATTTAATATACATTCTGTTGAATATCATGCAACTAATAAGGCTGGACGCTGTTGCTGATATAGGCAGTAACAACGCACAGTTATATTAGTTTCAAAATGTTAAGAGCTTACTTGTATAGTTTTCTGGAAATTGATAGTCAGAGAGTTCAGAGATCGATCGAGCCCAACACGGACGTGGTGTGGGTGGACCATAGATAGAGATGGGTGTGGCATAGCTAAAACTGCAAAGGTCCATTGGCATATTAAAGTTCACATTTAACTCTTACAGGACGAGTAAAACAATCACTGTGTTCAGGAAATATATAGACGAAAGCCCTCATTCTGCAGAAATTATCCGAAGCCATTCTGAAACCTTTAAATAAAGACGCTCGTGAAACGTAATAATAGACACGACGTTTGAATGGCTAGATGGCTCATGAACTAAAGTATTTGTAGTGCACGGCGCATGGCATACATTGCTCCTATATTAATGTGCAAGGAGTCTCATGATAGAGCTTAAGATCTTGATCATCGTACGTATGTATCTAGTGCTACATAATACCTAGCCATAGATTCGTGAATTGGAAGGCTGGGTACTCTCAGAGCCGAAATAGTGATGCATTACGCGTTTCAACACTGACACAAGAATCTCATTTTCAAGGTGGTTATTCATTGTCACTTTAAAAATATTTTGTAGCTAATTTGACATAAACATACTCAACATCGTCTTATATGATTTTCGTATAAATTACAGTTTCGTGTTCAAATAGATAAGGCACATTTATAGCGGCCATATAGCAGGCGAAGAGTTAACACTAGAGAGCCTGGGATTACTTGTATAGCACATTGTCACTTATAGAAATAGGAGCGCCCTAAAACCTGCTAATATCTCCCACATTTCTAAAACCCTGCTGATTGAAGGCTGAACAATTGATATAGCATAGTACATTGCGGCCATCATGTACAGTATAGTAGTCTAAATACCAACCGGTGGGTCTGGCTGGGGGTGGGGAGACTGCATTTAGGCATCTTGGTACGTGAACCAATGTAGGAATCGACTCTATCACGGGAGTATCTGAAGTTTTAATCTGTTAGATGA
>CM067375.1:65451742-65461742 GCA_034401795.1 Chaetoderma sp. LZ-2023a
AGAAGGCCCAAATCGTGAGCATAGTTACCCAACAAATGGCAATGCGACTCATCAATAATTAGCAGTAAGTTACTGCTACTCATTGACGCCATTGAGCCGATTCGTGACAGGCAGGCTAATTAGATTATATGTAGTTTAACGTAGCCCTCCGCATAGTAGTAGGGCCACCACTCGCCAACAAGTGTCGAAGTGACTAGTCAATAAGTAACAAAAAGTCACTCATTGACGCCAGTTAGCCGATTCTTAAATGCCCGGCGGAGGTAGTAGCCTTTATGTAGTATAATACACACAGCGAAAGTATACCAATTATGACTACATAGATGACGCGTTGGGTTCACATTCTAAATTTACGTCATTGTAAGTATTTTTTGCAAATTTCCCTGGAACCAATACACCTAAAGTAATCATTTGCAACAGGATGCTAACTGTAGGATGTCATACTCCGTTGTCATAATTAACTCGAAAGTCGGATCATCTCCAGAATATGGACGCGATGCTCATTTGCGATGTAAATATACCGATTCCCAAGGGTAGGATATTCGGCAAGATTAGCGTCTCCTAAGGCATTAATATTTTAAAATAAAAGCATTTAGCTTCAAGTAAAACAACATTTCTCAAAATACAACACGCAGCGAGTGTGCTAGCTTATACAAGTTCTGCTTCTAATATTTTATATACCCGTATTCAATTGATACTAGGCCAGTTTTGCACCATACATCTTTAAATCTACTTTCTTTTCCATGTTCCACTAACTTGTAAAATTCGCAATAAATGCAGTTTATCAACAATGATCGAAATGTAGCTTGTATGGCTCTTTCGTGGTTGTTTCCTGTTTATTCTCTGGCCTCTGAACACCGATGCTTCCGGATGGCCCACACTCCTACAGATAACAGGGTTGCTAACAATTCTTTCTCCTTGTTATTAATGATTCGTCCGATAGTTGAGCAATTTTTAAACGTAATTGTTTTAGCCATTAATTTCACATATTTGGTTCCAAATTTAGCAAAGATCATATTGATATATGCCCAAAAATCTGTAGTTATAGGAAACCGAGTAAACATATGGTCTGCGTTCCTTCTCAGTATTACATAATAAGCACCTCTGTGTACTTGTTTATTTACACATATAAGTTAGATGGCCGAGCAATAGCCTTCGACGGAGCAATTTATATGCTAGGTCCCGTACGTTTGCTGGTAGATACGGTAGATGTATTGTTTTCCAGGCATTTTTCACGTTCTTTGGCATGATTCCTAAATTTGTCCAATGCCTAACCGCAATAGGAGTCTGTCTCCGACTTTGCATTATAATTCTATACCAGTCAGCAGGTGCCATGTTGTATTTTATATGTTCTGACTTAAATACTAATGTTGTTTGCAACATATCTCTGTTGCCACGTGCTTTCGGCAATTTGAACCATTCACCAGGTATTGCTTTCCTTATTCTAACAAATAAGCGTTGAGCATCAATATGTCTCACTGGTGTTGCTCTTGCTACATCCTGCATCGCAATCCAATTGCGCGGTGTTGGATTTACTAATTCCCGTAAATAGTGCAAATATAATACAGCATCATTATCACGAATCCACTCGTTGCCCCAAAGACGCTGCTCTAAGGCAACTTAGATGTAAAAAGCATTACTCTTCAGTGAGCGTATTAATTTCTCTATACCGCTTGTTTTTTCCAAGTTGCAAAAGTAACATGTAGGCGTTTCGCCCTCGGTGTGCAGTTGTGCTCTTGACATTATTTTGGCGCCATCAAACTCATATCGTTCTTTTTCATCTAGTTTATCTTGTAATTTACCTAATAGTTCGTATTAACTATAATCTTAATTATTAATGCGCTTATTAATTTTACACAACGACCCCTGAAGTGCCTTTTTACGCTTTCGCATGTATCGTGCTTTCCTGATGGAATACTGCCTTGAAATATATGTCAGGTCTAGTTTAGCATATTCCCACCGGTCTGATATACCTTCATACGAACTTGACTTTTCATCCCAATGCATCCAACAACTTTCCACACATTTGCGATAGCAACTATCTCGTAGCAATGCTACATTGAGGTTCCAAAATCCATCTCCTCGCTTGACCCAGTCAGCATTGTCTAAGGTGATGGAAAACATATTGCGCTCAGAGAAAGTGACTGGTTTTATGTTAGTTTTACACATGCAATCTTTCAATGCACGCGTTACATAGATCGTGTCTAGCCTGGAAGCTAACTTGGCACCGGTTGAAAACCAAGTAGATTCTCTACCCTCTGGATTTTCAATCAAATAAGTGTCTAACAAGCTTTTATATTCACAGATGTGTTTCGAAACATTATAAGATGTGCCATTAAAATTAGACCTAGTGTTTCTATCTTTAGCCTCATCTAATGTGCAATTAAAGTCAACGCCCATAATTAGGTTATCAGGCGTTATGATACTGTCAATATTTGTATACTTCAAATCTTCAAGCAAAACCCGTTGTTTAATCTCATGATTTAATCCTCTGCAGTTAAGTGTGCATATTAGCGTCATTAATAAGAACTTTTTCAAATCCGCCATTTCTTAATTGGATTTGTTTTTCTTGCTATGATTTTCTGCACCCACTTCCCTAACTTCTCATTAGACTCAGACCGCTTTAATTCAACAATTTTAATGTGCTGATACCTCGATATGTCAGAGTCAGTGCGCAAATGTCGATACCTCACACCCTTGTTGGTGTTGTAGGGAATCAATACATGCCCTGTTTCTGACCGATAAAGGGCCATTTCCTTGCTCAGAGAAGCGTGTGTATTAACCGAAGTATCAGACTCTGCAATGGAGACGCTGTCATCATAGTCAAAAGACATATCTTCTAATTCAGAATCAGAAATAGAATCATCCTTTTGACACTTCAGTGCGGATTTGTTCTCGACATTTTTAGCCTCCTTATCACTGGCATTTCTAACTTTTTGCCGTCTAAGGAATCGACCATGATCTCTTTCCCATCTTTACGCGTACCAGTTAGTAGACAGCGATCTTAGTTTAGCCTGTCCTGGTGGCAGACTGCCGGTATCAGAGAATGCATCCTCATTCCTGGTAGTGGGTACAGACGTCTGAGTCAAATCTTCCTCTACCACTTGCATCCGACATCACAACAGCGACAGGGTTGGATAACCGGTGAGTTTCCACCACAGTGGCTGAGTTAGGCTCTTAGCATGTTTCGGGCTCAGTCGCACCCGCGCTTCCCGCCCACCCGCACACACCCCCCCACCCCGCCCTGCGTGTTTATTTGCTGGCTGTAGACAACGCCATTTGTAATGGTCAGTGGCAACACAAATCACGCATTTGTCCTTCTGTGGACATACACTGACCAACTGTTCATAGTTGCCACATATCCGACACGTCTTAGCCTGACCCCTAAACCACACCGGCAAGAACAAAGTGTTGTCAATGGACAGTACACCTCGAAGCGGCTTAACAATATCCTTCATCAAAACCTGCCGGATCCCATTCTCTAATGATCTATCAAAGTGGTAGTTTTCATTTTCAATGGAAACAACCAGGACATAACTGGCCAATTCTGCGTAATCCGATCATTCAGGATTTCTAAAGGGACTTTTCACCTTAACCTTCAACCAGTCCCGATCTACCTCTTGGATATTACAGGTTTCCCCATTAACAACCAACCCATCTTCTAATAATTTTTCCCTGACGGTTTCGTTTTCTAATGTGACACATAGATTTCTCTTGATATTAATTATCACCTTCAATACATGGGGCCCAGTGGCGATTTTGTAATGCGTGATATATGTCAACGGCGCCCACATTCCCTGCATTAGCGAGGGCGTAATAACTGCTTATACCGACTTGGCATCATCAAAGCATTAGGTCACGACGGCGTCAGTACAACTCTCAATAAAATGCACGAGCGCCTAGCCAGCAGTCAAAAATAACACTCGACAGCTGGCGTCAAAACTGGCCAACTGTAAAAGAGCCGTTACTGAAGTAATGAGGCCAATGAACCCGTATCAACTAAACTTGGACAATATATAACGACACACGAATAAGACGACAAGCGAATGGCCACCACAAGCTAGCCAGAGAGGCAAATGCTGAAAAATATCACAAAACAAATTCCAAAAAAACAAAACTACAAAACTAACATATGTACAGTTCGGCAAAAACAGACATAAAAATAAATCATAGGGTACTACTACTACTACTACTACTACTACTACTACTACTACTACTACTACTACTACTACTACTACTACTACTACTACTACTACTAGTACTACTACTACTACTAGTACTACTACTACTACTACTACTACTACTACTACTACTACGGCTACTACTACTACTACTACTACTACTACGACTACTACTACTACTACTACTACGGCTACTACTACTACTTTTTTTTCTTTTCTTTTTTTATTGATAACACGATCAATGGATCGTGCGGAAAACCTTTCATATCGAAAAATATACAAAAGACTGACGTACAAATCATACAACATACAAGCATACAAACAGTAAATAAACGGCAAGTGAAAAGGAAAAACCTTTCAAAAATTCATCTGTCTTTCAGTATAATAAAATATTTCAAAATCGCTGCTCAATGAATATACATATTTAACTCTTTGAACTCCAAGGGACACACACGAAAGAAATCATTTTTATTTTAATAAATATAAATATTCTGTTGAATATTTTGAAACACAACTAACTGGGAGTCGTTCCTCTATAGATTGTCCGGAACTTGATATTCGTGGAAGTCTGGGTACAAAGGATTAAATGTTAATTAACATTAAAAATCTAATTACATATTTATCAGTCTTTTCGTCCTAATAGTATTTTTGAAATATCTGTTCTGTCAAAGTAAGTATATACTAATAAAATAAACGCCATACGTTCATTATTTTGATCAAATTAAACACCTAGTATGCTCTATTCTATAGGCCCGGGTAATCTTTTATATAGCCAACAAAGCGCGAGCATTTAAACGCAAATACTTTGTGAGCAACGCGGCGCGCAATAGTAATATCTCTGCGGCATTTAAATATTTCTCTTTACCTTTTGAGAGAGATTCTAAAATTATCCGGGATTGTACATTGTTAAACAATGACAAAACTCGCTGCTATTTTATAACGATCTTAGCTACAATGATAAGGTGGTTCCAAAATATAATACTGGATCGTTTGTAATTCATAAACATAGGATGATTTTAGGCCAGAATTTTACAGTGCATTTTGCTCTGTCCAAAACAAATAACAGACGACTGATAATTTTAAAGCCGAATGCCTGGAAGCGGCAGTTACATCCGGCTGCAACATCCTCCATTCAAACGATTTCCTACCAAATGGTAAATCTACATTAAAAATGTATTCTTAAAAATATACTTCCATAATCAACATTAAAGTATACACAAATTGACAAGGATGTAATATAAGTGTTAAAGTATTTACATATTCGGCACATTAAATGAAAGGTTAAATAATCACGGCGGTGTTTTGATGGACAGATTGTCATTTTCAAATGATATTAATCTACCTCTGCACCATATTCTTTTAAACGTTTTTCGATTTTGTTTTTTGATGTACTTATGGCATTCGCCTCTAACACAATGTGACAATAACGCATAAAATATCCCATTTAAACATTTTAAATGATCGTGTGTGAGAGTAACATTTGCATCATGCACTACGGGGCAGCGATATTTCCCAATGCTCAAAATTCCAATGCTTAAGCAGACTAACACAATAACTTTATTATTTATTTGTAGTGACTCATTTGTAAGGTCATGAAATAAAATATTGTGTGGTGTTATGTCCGATGTAGGAACACAGAGATCTGATAACATCCTACTTACATATACCCAGAACTGAACTACAACATGGCATTCAACGAATAGATGCACCAATGTTTCCTCAGAGCTTACACAGAAAACGCACTTATTATCATCTTCAGCACACAGTTTGGCTTTTGTCATGAGATGTTTAACCCAAAGTTTTCTGTGTATTAGTCTCCAAACTATATCTCTTGCCTGATTGGGAATATTCGGTAAATGTATGTTTTTCCATATTATCTCCCAGTTCGGAATATTATAACCATGCTGCTCCCATGCATAAATAGCTCTTAGAGGTATAGCATGTAGTTCCCTAAGGAGCTTATACCAGCTGCTTACTGCCATTCTGCAGGAAAATTCCTTATCATTACTGATGAATTTTAGTTCAGCTTCTTCATCAGTAAGATCGGCACTGTATAGAGAGAACCAAGCTTTCGGTATAGTTTCTTGTATGCGAGCTAACAGACGCGTAGCATCTATTGGTCTAAGAGCAGTAACATAGCAAATCTCAGCCAGTGATTTCCATTCCCTCCGAATAGGGTCAACAATGTCACATACATATTTAATGCCTTTCCCTGCCATTGATGGATAGTACATAGCTTTGCCTTGATGAGTGATGTGATTATTGCCCCATAGCTCCAATTGTAAAACATTTTCCCAGTATAGTGGTACATCGTCAACTTTAATAAACGCATCAAAACCAATTTTTAGCTCGAGAAAATGCGGAGGAACTCACGGATAATTCGGGGGAGGATTTTTGGCACTACTACTACTACTACTACTACTACTACTACTACTACTACTACTACTACTACTACTACTACTACTACTACTACTACTACTACTGCTACTACTACTACTACTACTACTACTGCTGAAGCTGCTGCTGCGGCTGCTGCTGCTGCTGCTGCTAATGCTGCTGCTGCTACTGCTACGGCTGCTGCTACTGCTATTGCCGCTGCTGGCGCCGCTACTACTACTACTACTACTACTACTACTACTACTATTACTATTATTTGTGATTTTTTGGTAACATGATTAAAAATCGCATGTGGAAATCCTTTATTACCCAAAAAGGTATACTGACTGACAAAAACACAAAAAAACGCCCAGAAGATAACATAAAAAAACTAATAATGATGTGTCAGTCTAGAGTATATATATATATTACAGTAACATAATTTGTACTTAAATCTCACCTTTATATTTAAATACATGTTAACATCTACTGCTATAAGGAAAATACTGTGGCTCCTATTACCATGTAAATATCATTTAAGACGTATCATTATATGTATCCAACATTCACCAGAACATCTACGAGTAATACATTCTCATAAGTTTAAGATTACAGAATTAGTTGGCATTACCTCTACTATATTATTATCACCCCAGATATCGATTGAATGTATCTGTTTACATTGTCTGTGTGAACCTGTAATGTTCACCTTGAAGAAAGTGCACCAACAATGCTCGGAATATAGCTTTTGAATATGGTAATTGGAATATACTATCTTTTTTCAATGCAAGGGCACGGCGATATGTTCATACCGACCAGATGCTTAATATTAATAAGGAAAATAATGTCGCTCCTACAACTACTACTACAACTACTACAACTACTACAACTACTACTACTACTACTACTACTACTACTACTACTACTACTACTACTACTTCTACTACTTTATTTTCTCTATCGACATCTTGCTCGCGTGCATTTATCAACGTTTCAAATGCGCATTTATTCACAGTGTTTCGGTGTGCCCATGGCTGGACGCTGGGCACGGATGACGATTGGGGAGAGAAAACTCATGACATGGGTGGCTGGGATAGTAGGCACAATCTGCCTGGAGACAGCGTCCATGGTACAGCCAGCTAAATCTATAGAAATACACTATTATACATAAACCAATACAAACATGATTTTACATTTTGCCATTCAACTTTATCCATCAGAGAAATCGCCACACGTATATATGCATTACATATATATATTTCTAAGTAGAACAGGCACATACAGTTGAAAACGTTATCATAGCAGTCACTATATATTGTCACCACTGGTCAAGAGATATGATTGCTTAATTCAACTTCATTTACTGATCACGTAACTGTACAGTTCCCATACTAGCCATGCTCGACACGATTACATTTATCATTGACAAACTTATCTTATTGTCATGCCACTTTAATTCTAGACAAAGAAACCCTGCAGAAGCTGCTCTTGGAGCACGTCAAGAAGGGCAAGATTTCAGGTATGACTCTCCATGTATGTCTTAATGGATGAACCTACTTTTAGCTACGCACCGGCCATCTATATCTAAGGTTACATCCACGCCCTGTCTGTGTTGGGATCTATCGTAAACTCTGAATGTAAATTTACAGAAAACTATACAGGTAACCTGTTGAATATTTTGAAACTAATTTAATTGGGTGCTGTTGCAGCCTATGACACCAACAGCGCCTAGTCATATTAGGTTCAAAATATCTAATAGCATGTTTATTAAGTAGTAAAGACATACAACTCGTACAACAACGCTTAGTCCGTCATCAAGTAAGCGTTTATGATGAACTTGGCTGCTGCATTCATGGCATACTTGATCATGACGTCATCCTACTCGTCACCTAGTTGATTATCACTCCATATGATTGATGGATAAACTAGAATCATTCGTTAGCTGAATAATCTGTTTTCAATTGCTTACCTGCATTTTAACTCATAAAATGTGATGCTGTGGGTTATATTGCGAAGGTACTGATTAATTATGTATGGATGGCTTCAAATTAGACTATAGTCGAGGTTTCTAATCTGCAAATAATTATAAGTGACCGCTAGGTATAGCTACGGCTATTTCAAGGCTGATCTCATAATTTACCCTTCCTGTTTAGCCATCGATCATCTGACATCATATGTGTCATAATTAACTAAGTGGCATAATCAGATAAGTGTTGTATAGGATGACGTCATAATGATTACGTCATGAATGAGTCAATATCGTCCGTCTTTAATGCTTAATAGTTCGACACGTTGGACGAATTGCATGTCTTTACTATTTAATAATCATTCTGTCGGATATTTCGAAACTAATTTGACGGGACGCTGTTGCTGTGAGAGGAAGCAACAGCACACATTCAAATTAGTGTCAAAATATTCAACAGCTTTCATGTATAGTTTTATGGCAATTTACATTCAGAGAGTTCAGAGATCGATCGACTCCAACACGGACGTGATGTGGGTGGAGCTTAGATTGAAATGGGCGGGGCATAGCTATACGTGGACAGGCCCATTAATGCTCTCCGTTTAGCTTCTGAAGTATTAAGCTAGATGGCTGCTATATGTCATAACATCTTAATTGTGATTATACACCCCACTTGTGTTTAAGAATACACGGAGGAACATATTATTTCACACGTGTATAATATAATAAGTGCGCTATGTACGGGAAATCATTCACCAATTCAGAATTAGCTAACTATTAAATGTCAGTAAAATATGTACATCTTAATTTCGCAATTTGTTTTACAGATGAAGATGCCGAGATGATCTTTAATAGCATGACCGGAAAAGATGATCAGAAGAGTGGCTGGACGAAGCATACGACGAAACACGAGAGCTCCATCTGGGGAAGTTACATGGATAAAGGTGTGCGTAGATAAATACAAGCACCACTTTATAAAGTGGGATCGTACGAACACCCGTCTTATATAACCACACTCTTGTGGCCACAAAAATCCAATTAACCCTTTCATCCCTGAATACATTTACGAAACGCTATGTGTGGACTGAATTAATTTTAACAATTTTCCGTAAATTTGACATTATTCTCAAAACCATGAACAAATAATGTGTTGTTGAAATAAATGAAATTACCTCTATGCTCCCTCCAGACTGCAATGGCCTAGGCCACCCAATACCTTAACAATGGCATCTCTGACAATGCTATGCCAGTAATTAATTAAATCTCCATATGCCTTGCGACAAGATTTTCTTGCAATATTACTGCTGCTGGCGGTTGGGCAAGTTGCCAATCCTCAGGCAGCAAACGGTTAATGTTAATGGCCGTTTTCAGTTCATGACATCATGATCAACTAAGTGACGTGTAGGATGACATCATAATTAATTATGGCATGTCGTCAACGCTTAATAGTCCGACACATTGTACGAAGTGTATGTAACTACCA
>CM067375.1:65466742-65499242 GCA_034401795.1 Chaetoderma sp. LZ-2023a
CCGATAATGGACAGCCCTAATATGAATATAGCATCAATTATGTCACACATGACTCGATTTAGTCCGTCCTTAACGCTTACTAGCCCACCAGGCTATATAGCTTTATAATTGTGTAGCTTTACTATTTAATAAACGTGCTCTTGAATATTTTGAAACTAGCTTGACTGGGCCCTAGGCAGCAACAACGTCCAGTTAAATTAGTTTCATAATATTCAACAGTTTACCTGTATAGCTTTCTGGAAATTGAAAGTCAGGAAGTGCAGGGATCGATCGATCCCAGGATGAGATGAGTGTGGGTGGAGCTTAGCCAGAGATGGGCGGGACATAGTCATAACTGGATTCCTCCATATCATCAGTTGTTGGTGTTTTGAAGAAAATAAAATTATGTGGGAAATGTACTGCTAAGGAATTCGAAAATAAGCTAATAATATATGTATTTTATTTAAATTATACAAAAGTGTCATTTGGTATGAGTTAACCCTTACTTATTTGTGTTCCACGTCTACTAATTCGGATGTCTAAGAGCACATGATTTAGATCAAGCAGAACTGAATCACATCTATCAGTTAATGCAGACTATTCAGAACATACACTTAGAACATACACTTAGAACATACACGTCGCACATACACTTAGAACATGCACGTAGAACATACACGTAGCACATACACTTAGAACATACACGTAGAACATACACGTAGACCTTACACGTAGAACATACACTTAGAGCATACAATTAGAACATACACCTAGCACATACACTTGGAGTATACACGTATAACATGCAGTTAGAACATACACTTAGAACATACACCTAGAACATACACCTAGAACATACACGTAGAACACACACTTATAACATACACTTAGAACATACACTTATAACATACACTTAGAACATACACTTATAACATACACTTAGAGCATACACGTAGAACACACTCTTAGAACATACACTTAGAACACACACTTAGAACATACGCTTGGAGCATGCACGTAGAACATGCGCTTAGAACATACACTTAGAACACACACACACACACACACACACACACACACACACACACACACACACACACACACACACACACACACACACACACACACACACACAAGCGATGCACACGCATTTTGATCATAGTTCGTTATTAATCTAAGTGTCAAGATGGCAGCCAATATGACTACACAACACTGACCAGTATTCTTGTTCTATGAGTTGTATTCTCAGTTGTGTTATGATGTTATTTTGAAAATTAAAAACCCATAAACGCCAAGTCCACATTAGATAAAAAAAAATGTCAAACATCTGCCGGACTATCGGTTTTTACACTGCATTTCATCCCCCAGTGTGTATCTGATCAACTGCCAACTCCAAACTCGCTCAACCTCTAGTACCCATACTTTTATTTTCGGTCCGTTCAATGGTTTTCGAGATATTCACTTTTACGTGCCCAAAAGGGCCCATAGAAATATATATGAAGATGTTCGGTATTGATCATTGAACTGCCACTACAACTAGACCTTTGATCCGATAGCCAATATCCTTGGTTAGGATGCTATACTTTTGTTAGGGTCAAAGGATAAATGGCAATTTCACTCCTTATGTGTCAAAGTTAGCAGTTTTCGTGTTTGGCAGAAGTGCTCCAGCACATACTGACGCACGCACGCGCACGCACGCACACACGCACGCACGCACACCATACCCCACCCCTTGGCCAGTTGTGATTAATGAACATATTACAAGATAAACCAGGACTCCCCGTTATGTCAATCCCACCAAGTTAGAGGCCAAGTCACCAGTATCCGTCTTTCGTAGAAGTAAACTCCCTTTAATTAGCTATGCCCACTATTCCTATTATGCGCACACGAGTTTGATATTAAAAAATACAAGATTTCGCTTTTGGCAGACAAGGTTCCTTTTAGATCGATCGTCCTGAAATTTGAGGATCATCCAGGGATTATTATCGACTTACTTTTCCGAGTATCCATCGATGAGTTGACGTCATATGACGTCATAATCAGATAAGCGGCGTGTAGGATGACGTCATAATCGTCACGTAATAAATGATTGTTTTAGGCCCGTTTTAACTCTTAATAGTTTGACACATTTTAAGAATTGTATTTCTCTACTATTTACCATAGGCAGCAATAGCACCCAGTAAAATTAGTTTCAAAATATTCAACAGCTTCTCTGTATAGTTTTCTGAAAATTGATAGTCAGTGTGTTCAGAGATCCATCGATCCCAACACGAGCGAGGTGTGAGTGGAGCGTAACTAGAGATTGGCGGGGCATAGCTAAAATGGAAATGTCTATTGATTTCACTAAACATACCTTTCATTGCTCATAGAAAATCTATGGGATCAATATTTGAGTTTTTAACCGATTGACTTCAAACTTGACTATGGACTAGACTATGGATTAGACTAGACTAGACTATGGGTCAAGCAGCCGTTTGGGTTTTAGTGTTTCCTTAAATCGGGACTCGCTTTTTTGAATGATTGTTGAGATAATCAATCATAAATATAAAAACAAGCATCTTTTTGCCATCGAGATAAATCAACTTTCTAAAACGACAAGAGACGAAAGATTTAACAGAGAGGTAACCATGTAAGGGGTATACGGCCACGGAGAACATATCGGAAAACACTTTTGTGTGATAACTCTGGAATGCAATTAGGTAGAAGCACTAGATTTAGCACATGTCCTCAGATTAAGACTGTTTATGAGTACTTTTAGTGTAACGTCAAGAGGACCATACCGGCATCGTGAAGATGCTTGATTGCATTCTAGTTATTATTATTATTATTATTATTATTATTATTATTATTATTATTATTATTATTATTATTGTTATTAGATAAGCTCTATACTTTGGTTCTTGTCAATCGTGATTGCCCGGATGCTGAGACATGCACATTTGAGACACCTTTAATTGTGTTCATGGCCGTCAATATACCTGGGACACACATTGATAGAGGTATGTTAAACAATCTTCTCAAACAAGGTGAACTATTGTATTAAATTTATCTCACAGACTGTATGTGCGTGTGCGCGTGCGTGTGTATGCGTGCGATGTGTATGTGCGTGTATTCATGAGGCGTGCATAATGTGCGTGCGCGCACGCGCGCGTGCGTGCGTGCGTGCGTGCGTGCGTGCATGCGTGCGTGCGTGCGTGTGTATATATATAAAGATATTGTCTACATGACTCACACTTTTGAAGTGTGATAAATTTACTATGAAATGACATTGAGTTTGGCATTCCTTATCATACAATCTAGTATTTCAAAATCTCGTGTGTATTCCTTTTGGCATCCCGTACCGTGCATTCCGTACGATGTTGGGCCTATATGTTGATGTGTTGTCCTTGCAAGTACATGTATTTCTCTTGTTACCTTGTTGCGAGTCAGGTTACCTAATTCATGAATTCCAACCAATACCATTCAGTGCAAAAGCTAACGTATTCCTCTATGAGCAAACAGACGTGTCATTGAATAGCTTCGCTGCAGATCTTTACACAGAAAAGAATTACTGCAGATATCTTCATAGGTAAATATAAACAATATTGCGAGCAATGGGTGTACTGCTAGTGCCACTGTTGTCGGTGATGGTCTTGTTACTATTAAGCCCCGCAGACGACGATGACGACGACAGAGGCGGCGATGGCGACGGCGATAACGACGATGACGACGACGACGAACACGATGTCGACGACGACGAACACGATGACGATGACTCATGCTGCCGCTACCAATATTACCGTACTACTACTACTACTACTACTACTACTACTACTACTACTACTACTACTACTACTACTACTACTACTACTACTACTAATACTACTACTACTACTACTACTACTACTACTACTACCTACCTACCTACCTACCTACCTACCTACCTCCCTACCTACTACTACTACTACTACTACTAATTCTACTGCTTCTCCTGCTACTACTACTACTACTACTACTACTACTACTACTACTACTACTACTACTGCTACTACTACTACTGCTACTACTACTACTACTACTACTACTACTACTACTATTACTACTACTACTACTACTACTACTACTACTACTACTACTACTACTACTACTACTACTACTACTACTACTACTGCTGTTGTTGTTGTTGTTGTTGTTGTTGTTGATAATATTCAAAAGTAATACTTTTATCATTTTCATGTAGATGTTCTTTCGACCAAGCTCGCTTTGTGACGGATTATAACATGAAATTAAAAATGGTGGGGTATTTGAGCGTACATCACGATCCATATACTGCATACCACTTTACACATGAAAGGAGTCTGTTCACTGACAGAGAGGAGTGCCAGTACTACTTGGAAGAGGTGTTGCCAGAAGGTAAGTCTTACGAAGCCAAAGCATGAATTTGGTTTAACTAGTATATACAATCTTAATACGGGCTCGCCAATGCTATTGCTGAAAGATTTGATTTAAACATATTTTATTGCCACGAAAATGTACAATTGGATCGGGTACACGTTCTTTCAACTTAGATAAACCCTGCTGAAAGAGTGTACTGTTTCAGGGGCATCATTTTCGAAAAGCGTGCATTGGGTACGTCTGGTAGCTCCTAATTACGTACACAATGTTTCTCTTATACTAAAATTTCGATAAAACTTGTGTCATCATCATCATCATCATCATCATCATCATCATCATCATTACCCCAGTGTTCATCATGTCCAAATTGTTCTTCGTGGTTTTGATACTCGCATCGCTTATGTATACAATTCGGGTTAAATACTGTAGAATTGAACCCTTCGATATTAAGGAACTCCCCTTTTCTGACGTGTTACTGAAAATGTAGCCCTCTATACTGGTATTCTGTGTGCATAGATTTAAGGTATACAACTGCTGCATGCTGTATGCGATCACCAGCACCCATAACACTAAGAAAAGAAGTTGTTAACAGACAAGATGCACTTAACTTGCACCGCGTCAACAGGCAAGACAACATATTATTACTGTACAAGACGTAAACAGGCAACAGGCAGGATGCAGTCCCCGTTCATAGTCTCAAGCTGCAATTCCAGTAGGTATTGTCTACAGGCACGATGCAGTTCCTGTACATATTGTCAACAAGCAAGAGGCAGTTCCCGTACATATTGTCAACAGGAAAGATGAAGTTCCAGTACATATTATCTACAGGCAAGATGCAGCTCCCGTACATATTGTCAACAGGCAAGATGACGTTCCAGTACATATTATCAACACGCAAGATGCAGTTATGGTACATATTGTCAATAGACAAGATGCAGTTCCCGTACATATTGTCAACAGGCAAGATGAAGTTCCAGTACATATTGTCAACAGGCAAGATGCAGTTCCAGTACACATTGTCAACAGGCAAGATGCAGTTCCCGTACATATTGTCAACAGGCAAGATGCAGTTCCCGTACATATAGTCAACAAGCAAGATGCAGTTCCCGTACATATTGTCAACAGGCAGGATGCAGTGTTCGTATTCACGATGAAGTCAGCCATGGGAGAATTCGATGATAAGCTGTGGATAAGCCAGAACTCTGTGAGAACACATTTCCGAACAGATAGCCTAGAAGGTCTAAGAGATAATACATTTAGGGCTCATCTTTACTTGCACTGAAGAGAGCAAATTTAGTGTACACTACATCTACATATCATTGAGTGAATCGTGACGTCATAGTCCACATCATCCTGAGGAAAAACAAGAGCTGACTGTAATGTCATACGATAGCCCTCACAAAAATGGTTCAATGGTACTCATTTCCATATCAGAGGTCCAATTTCAGGATAACCGTACAGGAAATGTGTATATTTTACATTAAGTTTCACTGGAAAATGCTTACGCCATTGAAAGCAACAGCTCCAAGTTAAATTAGTTTCAAATCATTCAACATAATATTCGCTACATCATAAAGAATTCCGTCGGTTATGGTCTGTAAGAGTTAAATGGTTAATAGTAATACTCAGGTGGTAGGTTAATAATTTCCTTTGCTGCTTGTGTATTTCAGTTATGACGGCATATAAGGTTAACGTTGAAGACCCAGCCGCGATAGAAGCGTTCGTTACGCAATATTATTCACATTTCAAGAGCAACGAAGATACTGAAGGTAAGTCGAGTTATGTTTTCAAAGATATGCATGGTATTAATTGTTAACGCAGGCTAATCTAGCAATACATCGCTATTGTTTTGTACTGATATATTATGATAGAGGCTATATGTAAGTTACGTTTTAATATCGCTATATGTTGGTTTGTAGGCGCCGTGAAGGTATAACGCATTCACCGTCGTATAATAACTATTCTGTTGAATATTTTGAAACTAATTTTCCTGGAAGCTATTGCTAAGCTAAGGCAGCAAAAACATCAAACCAAATGGAAGAATCCAGTTTATTCATCAATCATATGACGGCATAATCAAATACGTCACGTGTAGAATGACTTCCTAATCAAATACGTCATGGATGGCGTAGCTAGGTTCGTCACGAACTCTTAATTGATGACGGAGTAGGAGGTTTTGTACGAATCTGTACTATTTAATAAACATAGGCAGCAACAGCAAACAGTCAATTTAATTTCAAAGTATTCAGCAGCTTACCCGTATATGTTTCTAGAAATCGATAGTCAGGGTGTTCAGGGATCTATCCCACCACTTGCAAAGCGTTGACGGAGCTTAGCTAAAGAAGGATATGGCTTAGCTAAAATTGATGTTCTCTATTACTTTCTGAGCATTGACAATCTGACCAGTGTTCTTCCTTTTACGCGACACTGACAAACTATATCATTGAAATATATACCGAGGCCGACCGCTTAGGCTTTATTCTGATTGATTGAGAACTAAATCATGGCATGCTGTATTAGCTTGAGAAATGAAGCAACATTCAGCTCTAAAAAACCTGAGTATATTTCGTTGATGGCAGGATAATAAAATAAAAATTACATGCATTTTTCCTGTCTGCCATATTATATCCCATGACTGAATAATATAAGTATAAGTATAAACACGTTCAGTTGGTCTCATCTATGAAAAAGGAATTACACCGCCCCCCCCCCCCCCCACCCACACACACACTCTCTCTCCCCTCCCTCCCGCCCCCCCTCTCTCTCTCTCTCTCTCTCTCTCTCTCTCTCTCTCTCTCGGCTTATAATATGGATCTCTTTTACAGCACTAAATCAGTCTATATTCGCCCAGCAATGGACCTTTGCAGTTTATCCATTAGTCATATGACGTCATAATCAACTGCGTGATATGCAGACTGGCACCATAAAGACTGGCGGCATTAATGGCGTGATTAAGTTCGTCAAGAACGCTTAATTGGTAACGAACTAAACGTTGTTGTACGAATTGTATGTCTTTACCATTCACAAACAATTCTGTTGACTATTTTGAAACTAATTTGACTGGGCAATGTTGCTGCTATACCCAGTAAAATTAATTTCAAAATATTCAACAGCTTACCTGCATAGTTTTCTGAAAAGTGATAGGTAAAATGCCCAGGGATGGAGCAATGCCAATACGAGCGAGGTGTAGGTGGGGCTCAAATTGGGAGGGGCGAGGCATAGCTAAAACTGCACTCTCTTTTTTCAATTCGTCTCCGGACCACTAAGAACAATGTGGCCAATGCTGCTAATAATTCGTATCGTCTATGTCCGTGTTCATTAAACAGAACCAGCCTATTTGAGTATCATGCATTTTGATTATCTTCTGCGGAAGTACACTACAAATATCCCTCTTCACAAATGGATGCACTGCTACGTACTTTAACACTTATTGTGTCAACAGCGGCTCAAGGCGTTCAATATACCACTTATATAGGCCTGGTAATTAACCATTTAGCGGTCAAGATTTGTAAAAAAGAAGTTGCTCATTGAATGCAATCCATTTCCATCCCAAGAGAGGACAATTTTTAAAAAGTGTTCCAATGGAATTTACATAAAGGTCGTCCAGTTGTCCTGTAAATGAAGGCTGTTTGGTCAAGAAAATTCAGATTTGTGCATAATCAGTATCCATTAGCAGGCCAAGAGGAGACTTTTTTGGAATATTTATCTCTGGAATTGTAAATTTAAAAAAAGTCTTCTCTCGGCATGAAAATGAATATTCCTCAACGCCAATGAAGAGACTGCTTTGGCCAATTGTACCATTAAATGGTTAAGTTGATACAAGATGAGTTAATAGACCGATTCATTTCTAGCTATGCCCCGCCCATTTCTAGCTATGCCCCGCCCATTTCAAGCTAAGCTCCGCCAACGTTTTATGCGTGATATATAGAATTTAAGCCTTGCATTCTCAGAATGGCAGCAACAGCGCCGAGTCAAATTAGTGTCAACATATTCAACAGGATGTTTATTCAATAGTAAATACACCAATGACATAGAATTCCGCACACATGGGTCAAGTTCGACTCGCTAACCATAGTCAGTTTCATGGTTTACTGATCATGCGCAGTTGCTATGCCCAGTCGAACTTGATTTTAGTCGACTATAGTTCGCTGGCACCCGGTTCCCTATTCAATTACTATTGCAGAAAATTTGGGGCAGGGTACCAGTCTCCATTAACCCCCTTCTGTCCTCTGTTTTAATGAGCTACGAAAATAGGTTATTTTTGTCCGCTAAGACGACAAAAAGCACCCATATGGCATAAAGTGGGAAGGAATATGGGCTTGGGAATATCGATATACAACGGGAAAGCATAATTTCATCAAACCTAAGTTATTTAGTGAAATATTTACACTTTTATATGCATTTATTCGTGGTAAGCGATCGGTGTCAGCCATTTTTAAACTTACGCAAATATCGGACTAACCATCTGAACCGAGGTCGTGTGCTCGGTTGACTATAGTTGACTAGCGAGTTAACTATTTGAAGTTCGACTGTGACTCTAGTTAGCTATAGCTAACTATGGTTAGGAGTCTAACTTGACCATAGTGTACTTTTCAATGTACATGATGAAGCTAAATATTCGTTCATTACGCATCTTGATTATGACGCTAGCCTGCGTATGACGTAATTGATTATGACATCATATATATATATATGGGCGGCAGATCGAATCCATTGAGTATTGGACATAAAGCGAGCAATATGTCCTTGAGTGATACAATTCAATAACACGTGTAGATTTTCTTATAACCTTTTTACACTAGTCGCTATACTGTGTATGTGCCTAATTAAATCTGTTCAGGGTATAGGTAAGTTTATTATTCGATGCGGCCCAGTTGTTATAACAGGAGAGTAGTTATTGATGACGTCATATGCACCTTATTACTTTGTTGTTGTTTATTCCTAGATGAGGAAGTAGATGCCAAGCTGGCTAGACAGGCGCGTGCTCTTATAAAGCGACATACCGAGAAACGCCCAGATGGTATGTTACTCAAACACTCATTGATCAAACATTAGTTGTATATACGTAGATATACAACGTTGTTTTACTATTTGTGTTTAACTGACACTCTATGCAAAATACATGCTATGCGCTCTCTGTTTATATTGCAAAATAAAGTTATTTCTATCTAAGTTATTACACTGCTGTACCCGATCCAAACATCATTAATCCCCCTTCTACATAACATATATCGTAATGTGCTGACCCAATTATTACAGTTGTTATTGTTCTCCAAGTCATTATATAAAACACTACATAGATTTTTTACTAACTTGTTTGGTTTTAGATCTAAAATTTTGAACCAGTATTTCAAGATCCTGCTTTCCCAAACTAACTTTAAAGGTAACCTGCACAATTCACCATATACAACGCAATTCGATGTACATTGTCTCACATTTATTTGCTGCTTCCAAAATTTTAAATGCCATTTTTCCACATCAGTTTTAACAATTTATACCACAGACAATCTCTCACTACATAGTCAATCGCTTTACTAAATTCAACGAGGACGCAATATAATTTCTTTCCTTTATCCAATACATGGGAAAGCAGGCCACTTAAAACAAAAATATGATCAACTGTGCTCTAAACCCGGCTTCTGCTTCTATGTATATCCCATTAGTTTCAGTCCATGTATTTAATCTATTGTTTAAAACCTTGGTGAACAGTTTACCCAACGTGGTAAGTAATGTGATCCCTCTATAATTATTTACATCATCTAGAGAACATTACACCGTCTGACCATATTTTTGGGGAAGTTTCCACTTCTAAAAATACTATTAAATAACACTAAAATATGAGGAATTAATTCATCTATTGTATTAATATATACTTCATTGATACGCATATCTGGTCCTGCACTTTTGTTGTTTTAGTGCTTTATTGCCTTGACGATTTCGTCATATGATATCTCCGAATGTAATTCGCTGACGATTATCTGTGCACCACCCGTCTCATTAGCGTAATCCACAACGTATTTTTTATATCTGGATTAGCTTGATAAAATTCATTATCCGGATTATTAATAACCGTTGTTTTCAAGAGTTTCCGGTACATTTTTGAATCTGTATAGCGAGCATTTCTTAAGGACCTGGTCATTGTAACGCTGTCTGTGACATTACACTTTTCAACGCAGTTTTTAAAAATAGTTATTGCAGCTATCATATTAATGCGAGCTACCTCGGGGTTTTTTCTTTTCGGTACCGGGTTAAGGCAACAAGGAAAAGTTTTCTTTTGATTTCAAAGTCGGGTGAATAATGTGGTACTGTATTTCTTCGAACTAATTTTTTGTCATTTCTATTAGTCTTTAGAAATAAATTATTCGCTGCTTTGTTTATCGCCAGTACGAACACGCTGACCGCTTCTTCTACTATGTTTTCGTTTAAAATGTTAAGAAGTATCCCTTGAACCTCTTCTGATAAGATGTTATCTCTATATTGGCTTATATGTTATGCTTTCCCAATGTTTTTCTGATTGCTTAACCGCCCAATTTCATGATTGGCAATGTACTCTGTGTTTGGTGTATTGCAGTATGCCATACTACATTTCATCACTGCATGATCAGATAGTTCGTTGGGTGCTTCTACTTCAAATTCCTTTATGAGGTGAATTTTATTTGCGGTACATAGGACATAATCTACTACACTCGCCCATCTGGCAGTCACACACGTTATCTCACCAACCTCTCTATCATTGCCCACTCTCCCATTCAATATTCGTAATCCAAATTCTTTGCAAAACTCTAGTAAGTTGTGTCCATTTTCATTTGCCCTCCCTGTGTCTCGAGAAAAGCTGAGAAGTTTGATATCTTCGTCATAGTCTTCACTTAGGGGTACATGTTCGAAACTATCGTTCTCAATAAAATCAGACAATGTATTAGTTCTAATGTTAAAATCTCCGCATATTAAAAAGCTACAATACTTATTTTCACATTTACTTTTGGTTATAAAAGCTGCTAGTCTATCAAATACGGCAATCTCTACTTCGCTTTCTCTGGGTGACCCTTTTGGTTATATGTAGCACAGGCCAAGATATATTTCATCATTTAAGAAATCTGTATGCAATTGTAACCATATTATGGCATCACCTTCTGTTTTTTCTAACGTTACCCCCTCTCGAGATAGCATCCCTCCAGTAAACAAGTAACCCACCCGAATCCCGCTCCGATCTTCTATTCCTTATATAAGTTGTTAAATAAATAACCAAATAAAGTAATATATATATATATATATATATATATATATATATATATATATATATATATATATATATATATATATATATATATATAAATACATAACTAAATAAATGAATGAAGGAACGAACGAACGAATGAATAAATAAGTAAATAAATAAATAAATAAATAAATAAATAAATAAATAAATAAATAAATAAATACATGACAAATGGCGTGCGTCAATAGCACAAATCAGTACGTGGTCCCTTAATGATAGCCCTGATAAAGTTGGTGATACATGTTTATGTTTACCTGCTGAACAATCGACCTATCAAATGTTGTATGCTGAATCATCCACCTTCCAAACGCTTACACAACAAAAGGTTTAACTATTAAATAGTTAGCGCATTTAAATTATCGTAAGGTCGCGTGACTACCTGTTAACAAGCCCCACCTCTGAACTGGGTTACTTGCCATTCAAACTGCGCGACCGTATAATGCCGTGCATCCTTAAGAGGCTTCTAAATGAATCGTTGATGCTTTTTCTCACAGCTCGGTTCTATTCGCTACACTGGCCCCATAAGGGGGAAATGGTGTTATGAGCGCGTGCGTGCGTGAGTGCGTGCGTGTTCCCGCATATGTATCTCAAGAACAACAACTATTGGTCGGATTTAACTGAAATAGTAATACAACGAAGGATCTTACTGAGCGGAAGGATTTCCAGACTTTGACCAAGATCCGGTTAAAAGAACCCGGATCAATTTCTGAATCTATGAATATCTCCGAGTGTGCTCAAATTGTGGCTCCTGAAAGGGTGTGACTATAAACTCTGATTCCACACATTTGCTCGTGAATCCGACGACATCTGGATAACCTGAAAATATTCGGAAAATCCAAAATATCCGGAAAAATATAAACATTTTACAATGTGACAAAACGGGGAAAGCAAGGGGCTGAAATCTCTCATTGTTCTTGTTTTATTTGTTTTGTAGATTATCTTATCCCTCATTTTGCCGAGTTGACATATTTAATTGGATTTCGGTACCTAGCTGATGCCACGTCTATGACGATGTGTGGACTACAGATTGATATACCGTAAATACATCATCATCATCGTCATCATCATCTTCACCACCACCACCACCACCACCACCACCACAAAAACCACCACCACCACCACCACCACCACCACCACCACCACCGCCACCGCCACACATCATCATCATCATCAACATCACCAGCACCACTGCCATCATCATCATTATAATGGACTAAAAGTAACTTTGAAAGTTATGTTCCTTTAAGCAATATACATTGGGGCATGCATCTAAGGTGGCCACTCATAAACGCTACAACAAATACACCGGAAGTCAGGCGCTTGATCAATTCTTTCGTTTGCGGAATGTTTATTAGCTCCAAGTGAATAGCTTTAAGCCGTAGCTTAGCAAGAATGTTAATATTAATAAAAATGTACTTAACTGGTGAGTATTGTGCTGAGGTAATACAGAGGTTTCTTCCTTTAATGTATGACTGTGTTGTCGCCTATAAGAAAAATCGTATAGATGTTAATAATGTCTTATTTATTTATGGATTTTCACAACACATAGTGGTAGACCAATATGGACATAGAGCGCCATGCGTATACATGCTATACCAGTTTGAAATAGTTTTTCAATAATATAGGTGAAGGGTCAATGGACCTTTCCATTTTCAGCTATGCCCCGCCCATCACTAGTTAAGCTCCACCCACACCTCGCCGTGTTGGGATTGATCGATCCCCAAATGCCCTGACTATCAATTTCCAGAAAACTATACAGGGAAGCTGTTGAATAGTTTGTAACTAATTTGACTGGTTGCTGTTGCTGCCTATGGCAGAAACAGCGCCCAGTCAAATTAGTTTCAAAATAGTCAACAGAATATTTATTAAATAGTAAAAGCAAAGAATGTGTACAACAACGCATAGACCGTCTTCAAATATGCGTTCCTGACGTATTTATCTACGTCATTCATGACGTCATTCATTATGATGTCATTCTACACATCACACAGTTCATTATGACATCATATGATGGGTGGGTACTCTGGAAAGGTGAATTGCCCCATTGTAACCCATAATAGAATATTCAACTATTTTAAGAATGGTCCCTCTCTGTAGCTTTGAAAATTGGATACTTAACTTTGAAAATCAATAAAGGGGTCCATTTCTAGCTAAGCGCTTCCCACCTTTTCCCGCGTGTTGAGATCGATTTACATACTTTGAAACCTGAGTTCCTAGAATCCTATTTTTCTATGTTACCATAGATGTAAACTGATGGATATTTTAAAACAAATTTGACGCGGTGTGCTGGCTGCCTATGACAACACCAGCCCCCGGTCAAATTAGCTTCAAAATATTCAACACCGTGCTTATTTAATGGTAAGTCCATCAAAGACATACAATTCGTACTACTGACGGACTTTGCAATGCTCATGGCAGAGCTAGATAGCTCACTATCTAGTATATATAAACGTGACTTTATTGAGTATGACGTCAAGTTCGTAAAGTGACAGATCAGATCCCTCCATCGGGTGTGGTATGTGTAGAATTTCAATCGTAGGTCCAGCTACGAAATCGCATCCAAACAGGAACCATATATTTCCGAAAAAGGAAACATACTTCAGAAAGCTAATTATGTATACTTCGTGGAGTAAACGAGATTCAAAGGCAAGTACCTTCTCATACAGCTCATTTCAGTAAATACCAGATATATCGGGTAGCGTTCTCATTGGACCGTCTCTTGTCCCGGAATAAACACGTTACCTATTTCGCAAACTTAACCCCACAAAATCGGTGGTTTATCTTCCGATAAATCGTTATTGTTTCTCAATTCGTACGCAACCCGTTCCCTCGAAATCTACCAGATAGCATTACGGTCAGCATTCTCCGTCACTCTAGACCAGGTAGCACTACGATCATCATTTTATCTCACTCTCCGCGAGGTAGCGCTACCGTCAAGTCCAAGATTATTTCCAGCAGCGTGAATGCAAACAGATATATTAGATATATATTAGACGATATAATATACGGAATATTTACACGGGACTAGCAATGAGAAATGGGCCAAAGGCCGTGTTCTCACTAGAGACTTAATCATGAATACCGCTATATGTCAGGATGACGTTATTCAGGATTAAGTCTCTAGTGAGAATACGGCTGGAGACTAACCTAGGCCTTGTTCTCATACAGCCACTATTTAAGTAAATACAAGATGTGTCGGCTAGCGTTCTCACCGGACTGCCTTTTGTCCTGGAATAAATACACCGCTTATTTCGGAAAATTGATCTTTCAAAATCGATGGTTTATTGTCCGATATATCATGATTTCTTTCCTATGTGAACGCATCCTATTCCCTCAAAATGTGCCAGGTATCACTGCCGTCAGCATTTTATCTCACTCTCCACCAGTTCGTAACACCGTGATTATCTCCCACCAGTGTGAATGCAAACAGATATATTTATATATATATATATATATATATATATATATATATATATATATATATATATATATATATATATATATATATATATATATATATATATATATATTTATATATATATATATATTCGTCGTTTTAGTACACTAATTATTAAAACGGTCTTAGGCAATGAGAAAGGGGGCTTAGTATAATTTGAAAAGTTAGCATTTTGGATATAAATGTGCTTAATGAGATGATGAACCAAAACATAAGTTAGTCCTGAAAGGTAGTACCTTTGAATCCTGTTTTACTGTCTATCCAGTCTAACACGGCTGACTAACCGTTCGTGGAATGTGATTGCTGAACACTCGCATTAGTTGATTTGCTATATTTACTTCATTATTGGTTACATGTTTATACTAGAGACGATGCGAATCTATTTTTTTGATTACAATTAATCATGTTAGGGGTTACAATATGTAGGGTAAAACTACACTGCTGTACAGTCTAGGTGCCACTATTACTATTAGTATTATTATTAATATTATTATTATTATTATTATTGTTGTTGTTGTTGTTGTTGTTGTTGATGTTGTTGTTGTTGTTGTTGTTGTTGTTATAATTATTATTAGTATTATAATAATAATAATAATTATTATTATTATTATTATTATTATTATTATTATTGTTGTTGTTGTCGTTGTTGTTGTTGTTTTTGTTGTTGTTGTTATTATTATTTTTATTATTATTATTATTATTATTATAATTATTATTAGAGCAATTGACAAGCAGGTGTTTTTTGAAGATATATGGGAGACGGAACAAATTGTGTTGCCGCATGCAGAGATACGCGCTTCTCCGCGTTTAGCGCTATTTAACAAGGAAACTCGCAAACCAGATCCGGCAAGAGGTATGTATATGACGCTAGACACTTGGTGTATGGAAGCCTACATGACAGGACACATGCATATCAAGATGACGAACCGTAACTATTTCAATCTGGAATGTCGAATTTCAAAATTCATTTAAGATTTAATAAATATTAGTTTGTTTATTCTGAACAGAAGTTGACCAGGGGCTGTTGCTGCTAGGCAGCACCAGCTCCTTGTCAAATTAGTTTCAAAATAGTCAACAGCTTACCTGGATGGTTGAATTGAAATTGAGATTTTATGAATTCAGTGTTCACAGGGCTAAGGAGGACTAGATACACCTATTAAGTACTTGCGTGTTTAAGATAAGCTAATTTAACATCCGTAGTGATAAATATAGAGATGGCTGCAATAGATCAAACAACACAGCCTACATTTTCCTAACATTTTCCAACAGGCTAATGAATATATCCACCATTCCTTTCATGCAATGCTTCACACAGAGTGTATGATTTCCCTCCACCAACATGCAACATACAACTCACAATGCAATTTCCCCCGACTCGCCTTCATACGTCGCCACCCACTTCCTTAGATACTGCTGGCACACAGCTGCTGATTATTTCAAACCTATCACAGTCGGCTTAGTAGCTAGACACACGACACGGCACACGACAAGGACAGGTGGAAACAGAAAGTTCAAGCACATACAGAATTCCAAAACTATTATAGTGTCCAACAGTAGAGATTATCTCTAGGATGAGTTTGGTGCAGGTTGTACGTATATTCACTAGACCAATGTGGCATAATATACATTTAATGTCTCTTTACTCGCAATACGGTGACATTTTTCAGTGCATATATAGCGGGCAATGGATGGATCAGATCCGTCACTCAAGTATATCACGTCATAATTAATTACGGCACATATGCGACGACGTCAGAGGCTTATTGCACAATGAATGGTATATCTAATGAACCTTTCCAGTGTATCAATCCAGCGTATTGTGTCGTAATCAACGACGTGACGTAAAGGGTGACCCCACGATCAGCGTGAATGACTTGATTTAGTCCGTCATAAACGCGCATAGTCTGGAAGAAAATGGATTTTCAATGTTCGCAATATAAAGTTCTATGCCCAACTTTTCATTATATGAAAAACATGTAGGTATTTCGCTAACCTTAGCAATATGCATATCAAATGAAATCTTGTGACAAGTAGAAGACACATTTAGAAGATTTTCCGTAGCCATTTCCTAAGAAGAATGCTCAATCGTAATGGATATCTCCTTTTACTGATACATACACATACATCCACACTAGGGTTAGGGGATGCAGTTTGCACCAACCTCACGCCAGCGTGAATCCCCCCTCTGTCCCTGCCACCTCATGCTCACTCAATGCCTAATCATAATGCTAATTGTGTGTTTTGCATGCTATAATTATATTAACATGCATTTCTCCGATTGCGGATTGAATGTATTTAGCAAAATAAGGGCGTTTGATTTAAGTCCACCATCTGCCACATTACCACACACCGTGCTATATTATTGGTGGTGAGTGTGGAGGTTTGCTGTTGGGGGAGTGACGCGTGGATGTTAAATGGATGATGGAGAAGAATATACGAGTAAGATATGGTAATGTGATGGTAGGTTGTGGCAGAGTGGTTAGGATGTGTATGCGAGATGGGAAGAGATATATGAGACAGAATGAGGATGCGATGTTATGACCTGGGTAGAGATGAGGTAGGAGAGAATGACAAGGGTGGGGATGAGATATGGTAGGGGATGATATGAGATGTGAAGGAAATTGGATGTGACAGGTTGGTGAAAGGAAATTGGATGAGATGAAATGAGATTAGTCCAGAAAATTACAGAGGCGAGGTACGGAGAGCTGTGATGACGTGGTATGATGTGAGATGAGGAAAGGCGAGGTGCATTGGTGAAGTGTGAAAGGGTGGGTGAGATGGAGAGGTTTTGCCGTGGTGACATATTTCATACTGGGTATTTTTTTATGGTGTCTGGGGTTGGGGAGAGATGAGGTGATGTGAAGTGGATAATGGATAGTAATTGAGAGGTAAGCTATGGTAATGTGATGATACGATGTGACGGTTGTACTTAGAATGAATAAATAACACACCCGCTCATACTGACGTGCAGTTAGGTGTTTATATTGTATATGAGGAGAGAGACGGTGGGTGAGGCGGGGTGCTGGTGTGAGATGGGAAGTAATATATGAGAAAGGATGGAGATGAGATGAGACGAATTTTGTAGATGAGGTAGGATAGGATGTGATGAGTTGTGATGAGATGAAAAGAAATTGGATGAGAAGGAATGGGAGGAAAAGATAAGGTGATGTGATGTGGCATCAGGCGTGGTAGAATGAAGTGAGATGAAATGGTTGGGATGAGATTAGGTCAGATGCAGCGCCGAGGGGAGGTGGAGTTGGACAATGTGGCTAGGACGGTGTGTCTCGAGACTTGATGATGTGAGATAAGTTATGATGTGGATAAGGTGGGAATGGATAAAATGGGATGAGGTAGGATGAGGTGACAGGATAGCGTGGGAGAGGATAAGGTGGGCCTAGATGAGGTGAGATGGGATGACGCGAGATGGCATTAGATGAGAGAGGATAAGAAGATGAGATAAGGAGAGCTAAGATGTTGCGCTCTGATATGAGGTTAGGAACGGTTAGTTACATTTATGCGGTGCACTAGTTTGGGCTAGGAATGAGTGGCGTGGATATGGTGAGGTAGTTGCTATGGTGTGAGTGCGTGCGTGCGTGCGTGCGTGTGTGTGTGCGTGCGTGCGTGCGTGCGTGCGTGCGTGCGTGCGTGCGTGCGTGCGTGCGTGCGTGCGTGCGTGCGTGCGTGAGTGCGTGCGTGCGTGCGTGCGTGCGTGCGTGTGTACTAGATGGTGATGTTGGGGTTTGGATGAGGAGCAGAGTTGGTTGGTTGGTTGGTGGAATATAATAAGATGTGATATGAAACGAATTATGGAGAGGAGTGGCAACATGCGTTAATTCGATGGTAGATTGTAGAGATTCCCATATTGGTCCTTTTGATGGTATTCAGCCACAAAATGCAGCTCCATGGAACCCTTGAAAATATTGTATGACTGCTAAATATTAATTGGTTTCATAGGTTTTTGAACAAAAGTGTCGACAAAATCTAGTATGGGACCCCTATAATTCACAGTTTTGAGTCCGTGGGGCCTTCTAATTTTAGCATGGATGTGAGGAGATGGCAGATTGTGTTGAAGAGATATGGGTGACTACAACGAGTATAAATATGCTCCAAATCTCTCTAACACATGGGTCAGCTCATGTGTATTTTGGCTAACGGTTATGAATGTTATATGGCAGTGGCCATATGTCTCCCCTTCCACCCCACCCCAGACACACCCTCCCCACACACCTAAAATGTGTGAAAAACAAACCATCTGAAAAGCCATATTGGGTAGATTAAGAGAAAGCTTCATCATAAATTGCATAATATAGCACATACTTTAAGTCTTTGAATCTGAGTAGAATCTTGATGGCTATATAGTTTCAAGAAAGATGTCTATAACATACACGGTATAGGCAAGAGTTGTGAAACACACGTTTTCTGACTCGCATTTCAGAAAAGGCTGCCAAATATATGATATGGATGAATCATAGTGATAGTTGCCTTCTACACGTGACACGCTTTCATTTGAGATGCAGATTGGTATGGCTAGTGATAAAACTGAGGATACGTGATGAACCAACACAGTGGGCGTGGCACATTATAACGCGAAGCATTAAAGATTAATTTTCTCAGCTAGCCCAAAGGTGCCAAAGTGGCACCCGGTGGATTTGTTAGGAGTATATCCCTGGGATACAGAAACAACAATAAAACATTGTATATACTCCAAAAACAGCCCCCCTTCCGTGAAGAATCTTCCAGACTTTTAATAGTTCGACACGGTGTAGGAAGTGTATGGCTTTACTATTTAACAAAGGTTATGTTGAATATTTTGAAAATAATTTGACAGGCCGCTGTTGCTGTCATAGGCAGCAACATCGCACAGTCAAATTACTTTCAAAATATCCAACAGCTTACCTTGAAAATGGGATACTGGAAATTCAGGGTTCAGAGTATATAACTTGATCTCAACAAGCGAAAGCGTGGGCACGGTTTAGCTAGAAATTACCGTGGCATAGCTAGCACAGCTTGACCCCTCTAGTGTTAGAAAAACGTCTATCTGAGAGGCTGTGATGATAAGCTCGAGTCAAATTCAGTCCACTAACTCCATAGCTCAGTTGGTAGAGGCTTTGGGAGGAAGCTCAAATGTGCTTGGCTCATTCATGTATAAATACAATCCACATCCCCGATGCCACTTCGTCTTTCAGTGAGAGGGTTCCTATATCTAATGATTGATACAATCTAAGGAGTAACTGCATACTTGCTTTTCTGTTTAGATGCCGGAAAGATGTTTACATTACTGGTAGTCGACCGACGTTCTGAGCTGCCATATATGGGGACAGAGAATGAACCGTTTGTTAATTGGATGGTGCTTAACATCAAAGGTACATATTGGTATTATCTTCATTTTCCATTATCGTCGTCGTCATCGTCGCCGCTGTCGTCATCATAGCCGTCGTCATGGCCGTCGTCGCTATCATCTCCATCATCACACAACCACCACCACCACCACCAGCACCACCACCACCACCACGACCACCACCACCGTCGTCGTCGTCGTCGTCGTCATCATCTTCATCATCATCATCATCATCATCATCATCATCATCATCATCATCGCGCCATTAGCAGCAGCAGAGGCGACAGCAGCGGCACCAGTAACAGCAGCAGCAGCAGCAGAAGCAAATGCACCAAATGCACCATCAGTTGCTCTCCATCGTGGTGTTAGCCACGTCATCTTGAGCTCAGATCGATGTACTCTTGTTTCCTTTAGCAATTTTAGAGATACACATCTTCTTGAGGTTTATATCTGATCGGTTTGTGAAGGTGGTGCCTATTTCTTAGCTAGTAAACGGCATGTAAGTTATGCATCTAGCAACTACTCAGCGGAAGATAAGAAAGATACATGTTGCATATTGTCCGTGGCATGGCACATATAGCTTCACATATACCTCAATATTTCAGAAAATCCACACGGACCTGTTTGGAATGTTATCAATTAATACAACTACAACATTAGCTCAATATTACGATCGATTTCCAACAAACATCTACCACGTGTATAGAACTTTTGTGTGTAAGACAGCATTTATCTCTCTCCCGTAATAATGCCAATGAAAACGACCCTTCACGTATGTCAAGGCATTCAGCAGGAACAACTACCCAAAGATCAATTTGATCTATAGATGATACTAACGCCGTGTTATCGTTAGAGAGTTAATCAGGAATAACGTCATACTTCAATACAGCATTATTCCTGATTGAGAGTCGCTATTGAGAACACGGCCCAAATCTTATTTCAGCGGCACCGCTTGCCGTATCCGACCTGCTTTTTTTATTGATTCCGCTGAACGGCCGCGTTAACTGTGAATCTAGTTACGTCAGTGGCGACAGGTAAACTATTGCTTTAAAAGAAATCAGCGGAAATTAGAACTTCCGGTTTGTGCATTTTCAAATTCGATTTCTTGCATGTTTCTTGGTATACGCGCGCACTGCTTATATGCGTGAGACAGGGCCTGACAACTATCAAATTTATGGTGGCATATCGACTTTAATATGCTAGTCTCGCCGAATCTCGCGCAACTTCACCTCTTTGAAGACGCATATCTGATCTGACCATTTATTCATTTGTTGCCTCTTAATAAAATTGTGTTGCCGTATAGAATATCTCATCCTAAATAATTATTGGATTGCATAAATCTGCTAAGCGTGCTACGAGGTGACCTCAAGAAAGCAGGACTCGGTATAGTCAAGTCAAGAATGGACCTGAAGAAGCTAAGGATTTCCGCTGAGGACAAGACACAGTGGGCAAAAGTGAAGAAGAACTGAGTGTAGATGTAGAATGTTTCTACTATTGCAGCCGCAGATGACAGTGATCATACATACATCCTAAATAACCACACGAAGGCATCCATTTCAGCCATGCCACACCAATTTCTAGCTAAGCTCCACCCACTTTTTACGAATGCTTGAATGGATTTCAACATGGTCAACCTCATTGCCCCGGAATATCAATTTCAAGGTAACCGTATTCAGCTAAGCTGTTGAATATTTTGAAACTAATTTGACCGAGAGTTGTTGCTACCATTGGAAAAATTAGTTTCAAATTGTTAAACAGAATGGTTATTTAAATGTAAATTAATCAAATACATAGACCTAAATGTCGTGATGGACTAATGCCATTTTCTGTACGGTCTTTTGCATTATGGCGTCATCTAACAAGTGACTGAGGTGATTGAGACGCCAGATACTAGCGCGACAGATCGTATGCCTCCATTGCTCATATCCGCGTTAATGTTGTGTTCTCTGACGTGCTTTCTTTATTTAGGCAGTGACATAGATACGGGTTTTCAAAAGCTGTCATATTTGGCGTGGCGGAGTACAGTTACGCAGTACATTTTCTTGTATGAACAGCCTAGTGAGATTACAACATTCCCCATGGTGCAGTACACTAACGTGGGATGTCGGGCACCGCACAGGTGAGACTTCTAGCCATGCCTCGCCCATATCTAGCTAAGCTCTTCCCACGATTTACCCATTTTAGAATCCATCGAACACTGAAATTCCAAGAATCCCAATGCTAATGCATGCTGTTGGATATATTGAAACCAAGTTGACTGGGTGGTGTTGCGGACTATATCGGCAACACCGCCCAGTCAGATTATTTTCAAAATGTTCTGCAGACTGTTTATTAAATATTACAGTCATACAATTCGTACACTTGATGGAGTAGTCAATGTTCATGACGGAACAAGAGGCGTCATTTTTTTTCGCATTGTGATTGTCACGTTAACCTATTTGTGACGCAATTGATTATGACATCATATGCTTGAGTGGCAGATGGAATCTATGCATTATGTGAGATTTCGCAGGGACACTCTTTGTGAATTGACCTTGCCAGTGTATCCATCCATCATCTTATGTCATAATTATGACATCATAATCAACTGGGTGACGTACATGATGACGTCATAATTAATTAAGGCGCGAATGACTCGATTTAGTCCGTCTTTAACGCTTAATAGTCCGACACTTTGTACGAATGGTATGTTTTCTATCATTTAATCCACATTATGTTGAATATTTTGAAACTAATTTGACTGGGAGCTGCTGCTGCTATAGGCAGCAACAGCACCCAGTCAAATTAGTTTCAAAACATTTAACAGCTTACCTGTATAGTTTTCTAGAAATAGATAGTCAGGGAGTGTAGGGATATATGCATCTCAACACGAGCGAGGTCTGGGTGGAGCGTAGCTTGAGATGGGCGTGGCATAGCTAAAGCTGGAAAGATCAATTGGCTGGATTTAACCGTTTAGCCCTCAAGCTCACCAAAGCGACTGCTGCAGAGGTCTTAGAAAAATATCTATTTGAAAAACAACACAAAACAATATTTGTAGATCCACTACGGGATTGGCTGGCTGTCTGGTTCGATAACTTAGGCAGTTATCCCAGTTGTACATTTTCTAAATACAATCTCTTGCTCTGAAAGTAGAGATTTTCTATGAGAATTTAAAATCTTGAACACATTTGAGCATCAACGTGTTACCAGTTCCTTGCTAGTGTAGGCATACAAAACCACATTTGATATGTGATGCGCAATGTGTGCTATTTGAACATGCCTACTTGTTGCACCCTCGCCCCACCTAGCCATGACATCATCCGCGTATAGCGGGATAGTGTACACATACTATTCGGTATCTGGATATTCACAATTAATGAGTCCACCGTCCACAAACACATCTCAGGTGTACAGTACAGTAAATTAAGACGTTTGAAACGTATTACATTATTTCTTTACTGTACCTACATTCCACTTCACGCATTGTTAACATACTCCCAGAATCTATATGGCCGTTAACCACACAGCTAAATTAGTAAGTATGTTGAAACCACTCTAGGTGGAAGGTGGTGTTGTCTGGCAGCAACAATTGCTTTTCAGAGTGGCTGCACCAATGAACATAGTTCACGGTCTAACTGTGGGAGCAGCAGACTGACGACTATCTGATCGAATATTGCTTTGCCTTTTACATGATAATTTATGTTGGATTGTTCAGGTCAAAAGGGTTAAAGTACAGTGCAGATTAGAAATAACTTAATATGTTTCCAAAGGCAAAATAAAACTGTTGAATAGTTTGTACTTACTTTGATTAGAATCTATTGCTGCCTAAAGCAGCAATGGCGTCCAATCAGATTAAGTGCAAAATAAAAAAGCCCAGATCATTGCTTAAATCGTTTTCAAAAGTGTAGGCCTACATACTAACATTTTTCTGTTTTTGATTTGGAGACATGATATGTTATTTATGAGTTGTGATATTTCCGTTCCTCAGATGCGTGTTCCGACAGGGTGACTTCGTTTCAAATTATCACCTCAAACTGGTTGGCGTAGGACGGTACGCTATTCTTAAGGACGTTTACGCAGAGGGATTTCGATACAGAATCGGGTCATTCTCTGCCGATGATATGTGTGCATCCTTTCTGGATTCCCACAAGCCATGTAAGGCATTATCATATAGCAATTTCGTGAATTGTATTCCACATCTTGATTTAAACAGGGTTTATTTTTTAATCTATGTGGGAGCACAATAAGACATGTCTTATTAGCGTGTCTCCCACTTACATACAAATATATTACATTAAATAAATCAAGAGGCGAAAAATAATATTGCCAACCGTCACAACAGTAATAACAACAATAACATTATTAATAATAATAATAATAATAATAATATGAAGAAGAAGAAGAAGAAGAAGAAGACTTTTCATATACTTTATTACACTCATTCCATTTAACAAAAAGTTCAAAATATCATACGATTACATAAAACATAAAAACTCAATACAGTGTATCAATATAAAACATGAGCATATCAAAATGTATCACAAACTTCAAGATATAAGCAAAAATAAGCAACTTATACAACCTTGAAAGATAAAAATGTATAAAAGTCCATTAAAAACAAGATTATCATTTTCAATCGTGCACAAAAAACTATCAAACGCCCAAGGGGATTCGAAAACATCCAGGGCCCCCTTGTTTCGATAAAACTGAAATTATATTTGAATTCGTGAGTGCAATCTCGAGAGACATTCTCGGAGTGGATCAGTTCGTGTATTGCCATCCAAAAGATGTTGTCCGCTAACATAGATAGACATTTTACAGTTGGATAAAAGCCAATTAGACAAACAAATTTTTCGTTTGGATTTGGCTGAGCATTGGGGACAGGGAAAAGCCCTCACATAATCAGCCATGTCAAAAACACCGGTCTCCAATAAATACAACACGGATCTTTTTTACAGCTAAAAGTAATGGCTGAATACGTGAGCACGTTAAAACATATGAGTAATGTCCTCCTGTTCACCACAGTGAGGGCAGTGATCATTAGGACGATAACCTGCTTTGTAAAGAAATATGCCTGTTCCCAATGCGCCGTGTAGAATGTTCCATGATAAATCACCCTCAAAGCGTGTACATGGAAATTCGTAAAAACAACGACAATTAGTCACAGAGGAAATATCTAACAACAAAACATCTGCCCATACATTAATAATATTGCTACGCATACTATTTGCATAACATTTTAGCAATGACATTCTATACAATTCTTTCGGGCTGTTAGATGGAAATGACACAGTACATTTAACAAGGTCATTAGTAAACGAAAGGTCAATTTGATGCAGGGAACTAACAACATTATCTGGACGATTAATCTTGTGCCGCCATTCCAATGGCAAACTTTTCCATAACGTATTAAGGTTATTATCTAGTAACCGCTTAGAATGATTGGGCAATTTATTTGACAAAACATCAACAGACACTTTCTGGTGACAATCAACAATATCAGCTACTCTAGTGATATTAGCACTTATACAATCTTTTAAATAAAAGGTTAGCCCAGTTCGGTTGTTTTTAATCATTCCATTTAGAAACAGTGGCTCGTGGAGAATATCCGCTGTACAAGATGGCAATGACTCTCGGGAGACAGTAAAAGAAAACCAGGATGTTAACAATGTTTTATAAAAAGATGCTACATTTCCAAGGTCAATATAAAACAGCTGATCATCATAATTGAACTCATGCGCTCACTTTAGAAACCAGCTAGTAAACTTAAAACAAGGGTGAGATTGACGAACATACAGAAAACATTGTGCATAGCAAATACGAAAAGATGTAATTCTAGAATTCAGATGCACCAATCCCTGTCCGCCATCTTCTAACGATAACGATAATAATTCTTTTGGTAGCCAATGTTTTCCAATCCATGCAAAATTAATTAAATGTCTCTGGATTGAATTTACAGGATCTACTGGTGGATCAATGACAGTAAATTTATGCCATAATTTAGATGCAGTGAGAAGATTTGTAACAATAATACGGCCTCTTAAGGAAAGGGCTCGAGATATATTGTGCCATTTGGCTAGTTTAGTAATTACATCCGATTCCATGTTTATCCAATTTTGATTAAAATATTCAGCCGAATTTCCGATGAAGATCCCAAGAATTTTTAGCCCTTTGTTATTCCACTTGATTCCCAATGGTTCGTCTGTACGATTCTTCCACATGCCCGCCCATAGCCCTTCAGATTTCTCTAGATTAATCTTTGCATTAGATGAGGCTGAATATATAGCCAACCAATTGTGTAGATTGACAAACTCTTGATTAGATGTAACGAATGCGGTGACATCATCGGCGTAAGCAGAAACTGTTACCTTTTCATTGGTGGTATCGGGCAAGGTTACTCCCTTTAATCCTTGATTTGAACGGAGTTTGTTTAATAACGGCTCTATGCAAATAGCATACAACGCACCTGACAGGGAACAACCTTGCCTAATACCACGTCCGAAGGAAAAAGGAGCCGACAATGAGTTGTTTATTTTAACTAGACTGTATACATCTGTATACAACGTTCTGACACATTTTGAAAAATATTCACCAAATCCAAAAGCTGAAAGAGCATCAAATAAATAATGGTGGCTTACGCGGTCGAATGCCTTTTCTTGATCTAAGGAGACAACACTAAGTGGTAGTGAAAGACAGTTAGAATATTCAACAACATCTATTATTAATCTAATGTTATTTGCGATTTTTCGCCTTGGTATACAGTAACTTTGGTCTGCATGAATAATGTCCGGTAAAACAGTTTTCATGCGGTTGTATAAAACCTTTGAAAGAATTTTTAAATCGACACAGAGAAGTGGCACCGGTCTCCAGTTTTTCAATAGGCTAAGATCGCCTTTCTTAGGCAACAGCGTGATCACGTCCTTTTACATGACGTAGGCATTCTCATTTCCCGAATTGATTGATTAAAAACAGCAAGAAAATCATTAGCGATAGTGTCCCAAAAAGTTTTATACAATTCAGAAGGCAATCCATCTATGCCAGGTGCCTTATTATTATTTAGTTTGTAAATTGCGGCGGATAATTCAGACAAACTAATGGGTTTCTCTAGATCATTCTTTGAACATTCACTAAGTTTTGGAAGATCCGATAATAATACATTTTCATATTGCTTACAAATTCCAGTATTATTATACAAATCTCCACAAAATTCAGAGGCATAATTCAATATATCAGAATCCTCGTTTACAATTGTCCCATCAGGCAATGTTAAATGAGAACAAGTTTTTTTTATGGCTCGTTTGTTTTCAAGATCGAAAAAGTATTTTGTTGGGCTGTCTGAGTCGCTAACATGTTGGAAGCGTGACCTCACCCACGCACCCCTCGTTTGCTGCTTCAAAAGAGTTGCAAAATGTCTTTCCGTTTCTTTTAGTTTTTCACGTATTTCGCTATTCATTGGGACCGGATTGGACAATTGTTCTATCTCAGTTTGCAAGCACACGCGTTGTTCTTTTAAAATATCCGCGCAGTCGCGCGAAAAACATTGAGATAATGTACAAATGTGTTTCTTTCCCATATCCCACCAATCCTGGATGCTCTCAAAATGTGGAGCTCTTTCCCGCCATTTCCCCCAAAAATCAATAATTAGATTACAATATTCTTTCACATTTAACAAATCAGTATTCAAGCACCAGTAAGCACTTTTACGCTTAGGTGCTTTGAATTGAACTGAGAAACAAACAATAGAGTGGTCAGAATCGCTGCATGGTACAGTTGTAGATGATCGTAAGAACGCTTAAAAATGGTAGAAATATAAAATCTATCGAGGCGAGAGGAAACACCATCTGATCGGGTCCACGTAAACGTCCTTGCCGTGAGGTGTAAAAATCTAAACACATCTACAAGATTGCGACGATTAATTAGTGCTTCTAGCGTGCGCACAGCAATTGGGTGTGGCTCAGCAGCAGAGGTCCTATCGATTTGATGATCGATTGTACAATTAAAATCACCTCAGATAATTATTGGGTAACTCTCTGTTAGCGTAGATAGGTGAATATTCAGGAGATCAATACATTTTACTTTTCCACATGAATCAGTCGGATTATATATATTAATCAAATAAAAAAACCTATCATTTATTTTAGCAGTAACATGTACAATTCTACAGGGGACAACATTAAAAGTATTAATAATATGAACATTAAGTTTGGGTTTTGAAAATATTGCCACACAATCTGCACTATTGCTAAAAAGGGAAAACACCATTTCCCCCCTCCATATTAAACGCCATATAGGTTCATCTGAGATACTTGTATGCGTATCTTGAACAAATGCGATATCAGCATTTATTTCTGATCGTAGTTGATTAAAAAGTCTAAAACGTTTAAAAGAGTCACGACAACCTCTCGTGTTAATGGTTGCAAATGAGAGTTCTGCCATAATCAGGATGAATAGAAATACTAATGTAGTGATGTAATACATAACCAGTTATTAGATGAAAGAGACAATATCAGTTTGACAATAAGTAGGTTATCAGTAAACGTATTAATTTCTGAGACTGTGATGTAACTGTGTTACGATCTTACTCACCCGTAACCTAAATGCAGAGTCAGTATTGTGTTGTTTTTTCAATCGAAACATCTGATGCATAAGTAGCTTCAGGTTCGGTTGAAACTCTTTACAACGATCAACAACCTTTTTACTATATTTTATACTTTCTACGAATATTTTCACATCGTCAAGAGAATAGGTTATGTCCCTTGATTCTTGAAAATCAGTCATGTCCGAGATTTCAGACACAACTGACATACTGTCCGCATCTGAGCTGTCATCATCATGGTCATCAGGACGGATCAGGTCCTGCGAGATGGGTGGTAATTCTGGATCTGCTATTGTGACGTCATTACATGGGTCATGACCGGGTTTGAATGGTACAACTGAGTCTTTCGGCTCTAAGATCGCGATATTATTGTCTATGGCACAGATACTCTCCTGCGTGGAAATGGGAGCAGGTTCATTGATTGACATTTGCTCACTAGATTGTTCCTTTGCTGTAGCAACGATAGTATTACGTTCTGTGGGAGACCTATTCTCAGTCATGTCTTGTACGCTATTTGGGAACACCAGCGTCAGATGTAGACGCTTTGTCAACCACTACCTCAACGTTGTTATCGTCGAGCGAGTTCAGCACTTCAAAGCGATTGTCCGACTTCATCTCAGGAGCTTTCCTTTTAGGCGACCGCTGTCCGTTACTTACTGATCGAGTAACTGTTTTTTAGCAATTGTTTGTCTGTGTTATTGTGCCGAGCCTCGGAAATTCAGTATCATTATTCACATTTGCATTATCAGACAAGTGGGATTCACTAACGTCTCGAACTGGTTACAGGACGTCACGAAGCGGGCATGTACGTTGGAAATGTCCTTTTTCGTGACACCGAAAGCATACTATTTCATCAGTACTTTTGAAAACACGATGCGTTTTTCCAGCGAAAGCAATGTCTATGTAGTCTAGAACGACAGTCTTGTCAATCAAAATCTGGACTTGGCGACGAAAACTCTTCACATGCCTCAGTTCAGGCGACTTACAACCCAGTGGAATTGCGCTGGCACTCCCAATCACTTTCCCGTATGTCTCTAATGAGCGCTTAATCACGAAGTTCGGTATGTATGGAGGGACGTTCGAAATTATGAATTTTGCTGGTTCGTTTTCAAGAGAGTACACGTTGTGAAACGCACCGCCAACTTTTACGCCTTCAACGCATAGCTTTGTTACATCGTTGTCAGATTTTAGATATATCATAATAGCTCCTTTGCTTCGCGACGCGGCAAGGATATTAGCTGGTGACACTACAGAAGCCGCCCCTTTAACCTATGCCTCTATAGCCACACCGTCTAAACAGTCAATTCTTATACCGTTCTTTCTGTCTATGCCTGTGAACGGCTCATACCCCGAGGACATTCGTCACTCTTCTGGTCATCTTGACCTTACTGGCAAAACTGACCGGCTGCGACCACATTGTCTTCACACAATAGTTTAATCAAGGAGTCCTACACTGACCAGCCAACAAGGCAGGTATAGTAATGGCTATTATACGCAAACCTACTACCTAACTATACACAATCACAAACACAACGAATTTATTACTAATCCAATAATTACAGTCAAAAATATTATTACACACATTTCCAAAAACAATTTAAATATACATAGCACAAAAATTAGCAACGATTATCTTCAATAAACACGTTAAATCCCGCAAAAAGTTGCAGCGAAATAGACACGTCCTTCCTCTAGAAGAAGAAGAAGAAGAAGAAGAAGAAGAAGAAGATGAAGAAAAAGAAGAAAAAGAAGGAGGAGGAGGAGGCAGAAGAGGAGGAGGAGGAGGAGGAGGAGGAGGAGGAGGAGGAGAGATGTTGTAGTTAGCCTAATGATGACATAATAAAATCTTCCGGAGAAGGAGAAAAACATGGTTTGACGAATCACATGGCGGTATTAGGAGAAAGGAGCTCGATGCGCTGTAGTCACCAGTGCTGGTCCACACTGCATGGCCATCCAGAAACTTCCGCGGCTATGGATTTGTCGACACAATCCATGAGTGGTGTTTGAAATTACTATAGGTCATTTAAACCGACAGGTGTCAGTAATATATTGACATAGAATGGTGGAAGCCGTGATGTTTAATTCTACATAAACGTCAGCACGGCCATTTAGAAGTTGTTATGGGGTTAGTGTTGTTGAAGAGATTTGGATGGAGGCAAGCTCATTTACAAAGGTGGTTCTTTGTTCATTAAAAGGTGGACAGTAAAAAAGGTGATGTTTAACAGATTCATCAGGATGGCCGCAGGCGCAGCTTTGCAGAGACAGAGAGGAAGTTATCGATTAGATGTCTATTTCATCCACTACAGCCATTAGGAAGCTTACTTAAACATATATTAGCCACTCTTGAGCCGACGTAATACCACGGAGTGGGACTGGGGAATACGGGACATTGCTCTTAGTTTGGTCTTGAATTCCGGTAGGGTATTAGACATAGTGACAGGGGCTGGAAGGGTCTTCCAGGCACGTACTGTTGCTGGGAAGAACGACTCGCGATAGAGATCCATTCGACATCTAACTGGGGTGAAAGAATTCGAGCGTCGGATAGTGTATGGATTACGTGCTAATATCAGTGGAGGGAGATAATCAGTCAAGGCCTTGCTCGTCATCCCATTGACAATTTTGTAAAACATGACTAATCTGTGAATTTCTAGTCGGTGGGAAAGTGTTTCTATGCCAGTTTCTATATACAAATCTTCAATGTGGGCATTGTGTGTCACTCCGCTAATTGTCCTAAGAGCATCCTTTTGTACGTCTTCTAGTCTGTTAACAAGACGTTACATCTTAAGTATTTATTTCAACCAGCACCTCCAAAAGCCTTCTTGAACCAACTTGCTTCATGTCACAGCAAATATCGGTCAGCCATTTCTAATTATCTTTTGCCACACAGTCTAATATCAAACACAGCACTCTATAAACTGGGTAAAACAGAGACAATATCCGTGAGGGTAGCGAAACAGAGACGGTCTATGTTCGGGTCTATGTTCGGACATGTTCTTCGCGCCTGCTCAGACAGCACCATAATTTATAGTAGTATGTGCGAACAGATATCAGGCACGCAAATCACGCCACAACATCAACTTGCAAAGTGTTTTGCGATCAGACCTCAATAAAGAACGTAATCTAGGACGACTAAAGACAGGACAGAAGTGCTTAGGACACCAGCAGTGGATAAGACACATATGTGAAGGTTGAAGAAAACATGTTCAGCTGCAGAACACAGTCTCGTCGTCGTTGTCGCCACCGCCGCCGACGTCGCCGTCGTTGTCGTCTTCACGGTTTACATTACGCATTAAGGGAGAGCGCGTTGAAATCGTCTCAAGTGCTATGTCTTCAGACTGGCACGCAATGATAGCGCCGTAGGAACCACGACGCTGGATTAATCTGATCTGCCACGCAAATATATGGCGTCATAATCAATTACGCCACGTGTAGACTGACGGAACAATCATTATTGACATAGAATTCTACATTATGAAGCTGGAATAGTCAGTCAAATGTACG
>CM067375.1:65504242-65556742 GCA_034401795.1 Chaetoderma sp. LZ-2023a
CCTCGTTTTCAAGTTCAAACAAAAACATACAGTGTTTCCCCACCATCATAATCAGCATTCCTCTAGTTGCAGTATTACCTCTTGCACTAAGATGGATGGGTACATAAATGTTTATGCTATTGCTTTCTTCATAGCACATGAATATACCCTCGCATGTGCGTAAAAATAGGGTGGTGCTTAACTTTTGCACAGGTGTATATATGGGGAGTTGGGGAGGGTGCCTCTGTACCTGATGAGAGAAGTAAGAATTTTAAAATATTGGTTCAAGTTTCTGGAATCTGACGAACACAAATTAGTAAAATGTCTGTGTATGGGAAACGCAAGGCGAGGATCTCGATAGGGGACATTTTATTATTCTGTAAAGCAAAGGGCTATGGATAATTTCACCCAAGAATGGAAGGGGCAATAAGAAAATAGAAGTAAATGTAGGTTATATAAACATATTTCGCCTGATTTATCATATAAACATTATTTAGACAAAGTTAGAATTGCCAAACACAGACAGGCGTTGTGCCAGCTTCGAACGGGTTCGCATAAGTTACATGTAGAAACGGGTCGATGGCATACGCCTTTAGCAACACCGTTGATTGAGAGAATATGCTTCTCATGCGACGATCTGGAAGACTGGTACCATTTTATTTTAGTTTGCCCACTATATCAAGAATACCGAAAGAAAAGTATAAAACCCTACTATTGGAAACACCCAAGTGTTTATAAATTGACCGAATTATTAAATTCCACAAATGATCAGGTTCTGAAGGGGCTCGCGGCATTTACTTACAACGCATTTTTGAAGCGGCCTGAACTCGTAGAATGAGTGCTTCCTCAGCAAGACACAGTACTTAGTCTCCATAAATTATATACATAATGGTGCTCGGTAATAGGTTGATTGCGCAATTTTGGTGAAAATCTTACATTTTAGGAAGCAGTCATCGGAAACTGTCAAAACACATTTGTACATTTATCAAACTTTGATACAAGAAGTATGTGGTCGTAAGCTCTCAAATAGGTTCACAATCAACGTTGTTCGGTAAATAACTCGCTATACGGAATCTGAGGGATCCATGTCCCGGGTGAGTGTTAGGCTATTTGTTTTATCCTAGATATGATATGATATTTTTTTTTGCATTTTTGCCTGTTTAGGCAAATCATCATAAATTACGCGAGACAATCAATACAACTTACAATAATTAAAGGTGCATGCTCGCGCCAGAATGCTTGAGAATGGAATTGTTGAGATTATGTGCTTTTGGGGGCTTGGATTGTGTGCCTCGATGTAGTGGGGCGGGTGAGTAATGGCGCATGATGATTTAATTCCATATAAATAAATTTCGTAAGGTTAGTTGTGAATTTGAATGGGAGACTCGTGACTCTAATTCAATTTGGCAGCTTAAAGAAATTATATTAATTAATATGCGTGGTCAAATCATCACGTGCTGGGATTTATTTCGTTTCATCGCATCTGGGTGCGCAGTTTAGGCCTCTAGGAGCATGTCGTTTTAGCAGTTTTATTTTCGGGCATTCAGCTGTGGATATGCACCTTTAAGATCTATACATATATATATATATATATATATATATATATATATATATATATATATATATATATATATATATATATTATATATATATATATATATATGATAAAATGGACCCTTCCAAGTATATCCCTTGCTCATATGACGTCATAATCAACTACGTGATCTGTAGTCAGTCTTAAACGAATAATAGTCTGACACGTACGATTTCACCTTTCCAAAGTATCCATTCATCATCTGACCTAGTATGATGTCATAATCAGTTCAGCGCGTGTATGATGACGTCACAATCATCACGTCACAAAGGGTTCCATATAGACAGTCATCAACTCTTAAAGAGTCTGACACGTTGTATAAATTGTATGTCTTTGTAATTCTTTGCTATTTAATAGACATGCTGTTGGATGTTTTGAGGCTGGTTTGACTGGGCGCTATTGCTGGCTTAGGCAGCACCGGCGCCCAGTCGATTTAGCATCAGGATACTCAACAGCTCATCTGTATAGTTTTCTGGTATCGATAATCAGGATTAAGAATAAATAGCTCCTTCAAGGACATGAAATAACATGTCCAATCCAAACACGGTCATAGTTTCTGTATATGGTAGACATGCCTAGACAACTTTGACATGATTAGATCTACGAATTGCAGTGTATGGTATTATTCACCCCATAGGTAATATGTTTTATATTGGTGAAAACTGTATAAATAATATTCCCATGCCTTGTTTAAGCTGTATAAGCCCGCCTTTACAAATGTTATTATGCTGTTGAAGGGTTTGTGAATATAACGCTAAAGTGAAATTCACTGTATTAGCTATCTTCTTCTTCTTTTTCGTTCGCTGATACCGCCAGTCCTGTAAGTAACTATCGACATGATCATAAGCTGTATTCGATATAAGATTAGGCATTTAGATACTTGTATAGCATACTAATTTAATTGTCAATATATATATATACATTTAAACATTATATATAAGTTTCGGTAATTGTCAATATATATATATATATATATATATATATATATATATATATATATATATATATATATTGACAATTACCGAAACTTATATATAATGTTTAAATGTATACACAAGGGCCTATGGCTTATTGTGGAATACATCAATCAGTCATATATATATATATATATATATATATATATATATATATATATATATATATATATATATATATATATATATATATATATATATATATATATATATATATATATATGCTCGTCTATGGAGTTCATGTACTCAGTGTATGTATACGCCCATCAATAGGCAGGGCATGCGGCCATGTGCCAGGTACGGTAGATGTGTGTTTACTGGCATGCCCTTTAATACAGACAATATGCATATCGCATTGCTACAGCGAACTGCGCCTATACAGATTACCTATCGGGTTATACAAACACTTTGAGACTCAACCACTCCACGACAGATTTCGCCGAGCGTGCATACATAAGTATATACACGAACTGACTACTCTGACTCGCATATGCTTAGCCAAGTGGAACTTCAATCTGGCTCGAGGCAATCAACGTATCTATTCGTTGATTTGGGCCGATTTGCATGGGTCGTTCTTATCTATGCATATGCGACTTAAATTTTCATATATATTACATTTACGTATGTGAGGGCACATCGTCTCTAAATCTGGCTGCTTCAAATAAACATAGCAGAAACACTCGATAGAAAATAACTGTTTGCACAAATTAATGGTAAGTACAGGTGTAAAAGTGCGTTATCTGGGGTAGTCTACTCGGATTACTGCGTATAAATTCGATATTTCTCGAGGTGGGAGTGGAACCTGAGCGTATTGTCCTGAACTGTATTAGTTCTTCCTGCTGAGGGTATCAATTGTGTTGCTGTTTATCCGTGTTCTATACGAGATCTTGTTATTTAGAACAATACATAGTGTGATCTAAAAGCGATAAATTAAGCTATATGCGTAAGTCCGGAGAATGGTCATCATTGGATGCATAAGGCATCGGGGATAAACGTTGGCAAACAATGGCACGACGTTTCAGTTGTTGGATTAACGTAGGCCAAATGTAGCGATATTGTAATCAAATACGCCGCTTGTTAGCTGACGTCACAATCAAATGAAACGGACGTGGCAACGGTCTGGTAGTGTTCGTCTGCAGTGTATGTGGTTGGTGGATTAATAATGCAATGGATATTCTGCTGAATATGTTGAAGCTAATTTAAATGGGAGCTATTGCTGTTGTAATGTCACTAAAGACATATATTTCATATGCTTATTGTTGGAACTTTGCCACGACCACGTCGGATTTAGATTATTGTGACGTTAGCAAACAAGTTACGTATTCGGATTATGACGCGAGATACTTGAGTGGCAGATCGGTTACATCTATTTTCCCCAACATGCCTGCCAACATGCCTGGCCAAGTGTGCATCGATGATCAGAATGATGTTTGGCCAAAAATGACAGCTAATGGCCTTGCATTATTATGACATTTATTGAGTCACTGTTGGCATGACGTAGTCGTGTGATCAAGCTAGAAGCATGCCAGTAACAGCTTTGTCAAAATGACAAACTATTAGAAAACAACAGTAGTCTACATGACAATCAAACCAATAGTGCAACGTGTAATAGAAACAAGCCACTTGACACAAATACTCTTCAAACATTGCGTTTTCAGGTCAACGTGTTGTCCATTCAAAATTTCAACGTGGCGGCCAAATTCAAAATGGCTGCCAGCCAAATCTGTAAAACTCTCTGAAAAGTGATGGAGTTTCATTTCCACATCAAAATAACTAATAGAAAGTGTAAGAAATCTGCAGATCACCCTTTGTACCAAATCGGAAAATAAAAACAGTATGGTGGATAGAGTCTAAATGGTCGGCACGAATACAGCAAAACTGCCTATAGCGGACACCCGCCTGTGGGTCCACATGCTGGTTCTTAAAGATGGGTGGCCATCAGACTTGTGACCCCAAAATCCCTTTAGATTGTGTAGCTAGTTAAGTGAATTGCTTATGCATGTCATCCTCAAATTGAGGGTCATTGGAAATTCGATCGGCTGCATGCGCTTTCCACCGCATGACATTCTGCAGGCACATTGCTACAGTTCCTTGCATGCATCGAGTATATGAGTTAGCTTAGTCCAGTGATGTATACATATTCTATATATTATGTTCGAAATTATAATGCCAATACCGCAACTACATACTACCTTCTATAAAAGAAGTGTTTCTAGTTCACATGAGCAAGTTGCCAAGTTATATGTAAAACTAATGTCAAGTTGGCAATCTACTTCGCATCTACTACACGATGGCATTTGCAAATTGAGGTGCTTTGCTAATTTTATTGTCGACGTGCGTTTTCCTCTACATGGAGATTTACAGACGGATCTGCACATCTCATTGCATATGCCATCTGATGTATGATTTAAGATAGTCTCGTGATATAGAATTAATATGTTTTGCTAAGGGATCAGACGGTGTGTTTTATATGTGAAAAGGCAGATAATTAATGACAAGTCGTCAATGTTCTACACATCTACTACACACTGGCATCCGCAAATTGAGGTGCACTGTAAATTGGAACACCGATATGTGCACTTTGCGAGCACAGTTGCACAGCCATGTGCACACTTCTGATATAGGTTTTAAGTTAGGCCAGTGCACAGTCCGTACTCCAGTCTCATTTGTTCCCCCAACCATCTCCAAATATGTAGGACCTGACTTTTACGCCATTCTCTAGTTGTGCTTACAGGTGAAGAGTTCTATTGCTTGTCCTGCTGAGTAAGAAAGAGCCATTCCTGCTTCATCAACATCCGTCAAGGCAGATGAGCTGTCACATACTAGTATTACAAGTCTCTCCAATGCTTCCACGTCACCAATATCTACATAAGCTAGACGTCTGATCAGTGTGATGACGGTCTCAATTACGTCAGGGAAATCATTCCAGGCCTAAAATAATAACATTTTACCTTTTCCATTGAAGGCATGACACAGTAGCACAACCGCTGAATGAGTGAAAGCAACCCCCCACACACCCGCTGGAACATGGTAATATCTATCTTGTTCACAAAATCATGAATAGCCAGCCACCGTCCGTTCATTGCACTCCGAAATGCAACCTACGGTATATGTAGTCCAATAGCTAAAAAAAAGAATGCAAGCAGCCTTCAATAAAGTCATTTTCAGCTGCATGTTTAAGATGCATGACTACACGCGAATCGACCTCATCATGTGCGCACGGAATGTTTTCCATGTCAGTTCGATTGAAGACTGTATTATCATCTTTTCTCGCATATATTTTTCGAGTCCACATTTCACAATTTGCAAGCTATATGCCAGCAGCGGGAAAGGTATCTTTTTGTAATCACCATTTTGAAGACGGTTGGCGGTTGGGATAGAGCCTTTGTATCCTCCCAGTTTTGGTTACTTTTCCTCGCGGTGTTCTAGCATAAGATTTAAGGCTGCCAGGCTTGCGTCGATCAAAGATCACATCGACTATATTGTACCTGTTGGCCCAGCAGGTATTTTACTATAAAACTTACTTCTGCATACATTTGAAAGGTGCTGTCTGAAGGTAGCAGGCAATGGGCAAGACCCGTACTATCGACGAGTAGCGCATCCACATCTGGTTGGTTAGATATAACATGGATCAATTCTTCCGAGACACTGACACGATGAGATTTCTGAAATGAATACAATGGACTTTTCCGGCTTTAGCTATGCCCCGTCCATCTCTAGCTATGCTCCACCCACACGTCGCTTGTGTGGAATCGATCAATCTCTGAACACCCTGACGAACAATTTCCAAAAAGGTACACAGGTAAGCTGTTGGATATTTTGAAACTAATTTAAGGCAGCAACAGCGCCCAGTCAAATTGGTTTCAAAATATCCAACAGCATGTTTCTTAAATAGCAAAGAATTACAAAGACACACAATTCATACAACGTGTCGGACTGTATCAGATTTGATGACGATCTATCTGGAACCCTTTGTGACGTAATGATTGTGACGTTATCATACGCGTGCTGAGCTGAGTATGACGTCATACGAGGTCAGATGATGGATGGATGCTCTGGAAAGGTGAATTCTCCGTTATTACTGATGGATGCAGGAAATGACTGGTTCTCAGCTAAATCAAGTTGCCATGTCTGCCAAGTGATGAAGAGATTCGAAAACAAAACACCATCTTGTTTTGGTCTTTGTGCTATGTCTTTCTCTTTAATACTCGTTGGTCTTTCAAATATTATAAAATTATTTCTCTTACATGTCATAAAATGTGTTTAACTCTTCTTTCTGAATTTGCAGAATTTCTCTTGGCCTCTGAGTCTATTTATATTTACTGTACACCAGCTTCTGAGACTTCTTTTAGTGTGATCAACGGATTCGCCTCTGCCATGAATAGACTATCCATATCTCATCAATACAGCTTGTCAAATTCGTTACCTCTACATCGAAACGCTACTGAGCCGCCGAGTTTCCTCAAGGTATGTGGTTTTGATTTTTTTTTGTGTGCTTGAGAAGAAACATCATACTGTTAAACTAACTGGCTTACTTCTGGTCCAGAAACTATCCATCTCAGAAGCTACTGCTAATACTTTATTGATCCTATTGAAAACGTTATATTTGAAAGTCACTTTTGCTGGTGGAAGTAACAAGTGTCGGTCAAAATGATTTCAAAATACACTGCCGCTTTCCAAGGCGGCAATATGATGCCTACTGAACATTTCCACATTCGTGTGATTGAATACAGACCCTGTCTCTGGAAGCAACGGTTATCAGTGTTTAAAACCACAGATTTCATCTTGAGAACGCTCTCAAAGTGTGATACCAGCGATCGAAAAGAAGAAAGAAGAAGTGTTTAAAACCGAACAGTATTTTACCCGTAGGACGCAGTGGCTAACCAGCTTAGCGCGAAAATAACTGAGCTCATATGACTTGCTATAGCGGGTATTATTCATTCGCTCAAGTTCAAGATCACTTTATTTACGCAGGCCTTACAAAGGCATATGAGGTATTAATGTAATACATTTCTTGGCGGCGAAATATATATATGTTATACATATCATATCATTGCGCATAGTCGCATAATATGAGATCATTTATCGATTGGTTAAAAAGTACACACGAATCTGAATCGCCTCGTGGTTTTAGTTGTTGCACACATTATACAATCAAACGGGGACTGGACGAAAAGCTGCTAAGGTGGATGCCAAATATCAAATCGGTTTGATACTGGTGATCGGCCATGTATAAGTAGAATCGCATGCGCATTTTAGTCATTGTCCACAACACGTACATGTGACCAGATCATCGTTGAGACAAATAGTAAATGTGACTGGTGATAAAGACCGGCTTTATATTCACCCGCACTAGGTATACGCAATTCTGTTTAGATGTCTAGCGTTGTAGACTATTGTATTGTTTCACCTGGTAGTTTCTCTTTAATAGATTCCTTTGAAATCCAAGACGAAATGCTGTCGGATAAGCACACCCCTGTACATATTGTTTTTAATTCTAATGCAAATCGTACACATGAGCTCACAAAACAAGACAGAAGAAAATGTAAGTGAGCCGAAAATGAGATGGAAAGAGACCAACAGATCAGAATATGTATCCCTTATAGAACCAGCACATGCCGAATCTATCCTCCAACGTCTAAACGCACTTGCTGACACCCCAGAAATAACAATTGGAAACATTAATATCATTGTAGAAGAAGTTACTTTAATGCTGAATGCAGCTGGTGAGGCGGCAGAGTGTTGTGGGCGTAAAAGGAAGATGAGAAAATGTCCAGCAAAGAATGATAAGCCATGGTTTAATCAAGATTGTAAAACAAAAAGAAAGGAATTTCACAAAGCAAAACGAGTATACCTACGGGAGAAATCTGAAACAAATAAAGAACAAAAACAAATTGGGAGCAAAAACTACAAAAATGAAATTAATACGCAGTATAAATTATATTTTACGTCTTTTGTAAATAAACTTCGCAGCCCCAAAGATCGCGAGTCCAGGGTATATTGGGACATAATAAATAAACCGCTCTCACAAACCCAACAAAAACAGCCGCAAATCCCGATGCGGTCTTTGGTAGAACATTTCAGAATGCTAAATCAAGGATCGGAAGACGATACTCAGCTAGATTTCCCACTTTTGGCCTCGTTAGATATAAATGATTATTTAAATAAATCATCTACCGAAAAAGAAATATCTACTGCTAATGCGCAACTGAAAAACAACAAAGCCAGCCGTACAGACCGAATAATAAATGAATTTCTCAACGCTTCAACCGAAGGTACTTGTTTGCTTCAGATATACACCAAATTGTTTAATGGACGAAAGGTATTATATTGACACTGTACAAAAACAAGGGTTCGCTATTTGACCCGGAAAACTACCGCGGTATTACGCTCTTGAGTTGTTTCTGTAAACTGTTTACAACAGTCATTAATAACAGACTGACACACTTTGTAGAAATGTCAGGACTGTTAGGCGAAGAGCAAGCAGGCTTCCGAGCCGGCTACTCCACAATTGACCATGTATTTGCATTGAAAGCACTAATTGACATATATATGTGGAGGAAGAAACGTTTACACTGTACATTTGTTGATTACAAAAAGGCATTTGACACAGTTAACAGGTCATTTCTGTGGATGAAGCTTTTATCAAACAACATAAACGGTAAACTATTTACATTATTATTCAATCTATATAAAGGAGCTAAATCCTGTATTAAAGATACAATAAATAATACTATGTCTGATTTCTTTACCTGTGAAATAGGCGTACAACAGGGGCAGAGTTTGTCCCCTCTGCTGTTCGCTATATTTCTTAATGACCTCGAAAGTACAATTTCCATGAGTTGCAAATGAATTCAAAGTATATCAGATCTGTCCAAATCAATGAACCCAAGTGAAACAGAATTATAGTTGAAGCTTTTTATTTTACTCTATGCCGATGACACAATTTTATTAGCCGAGTCTCCACAGGAACTGCAAAATGCACTGGATGCACTACACGACTATTGTCTCACATGGAAGCTCTTTGTTAACTTTTCGAAGACGAAGGCTATGATTTTTTCGAAAGGAAAAATAAGAAATTTACCTAAATGTACACTTGGTAACAAAGACATGGAAATTTTACAGGATTACGTTTACTTAGGGATAAAATTTGTAAATAACGTGCGATTTACATTGGCAATAAAGTACTTGTACGATAAGGCAAATAGGGCAATGTTCTCCCTAATTAAAAAGGCACGAGTTCTCCATCTACCTGTCGATGTCCAACTGGAACTCTTCGAGTCCTTAATTATGGCTATACTATTGTTTGGTTGTAAAGTCTGATGATGTGCAAACATCAGCATGGTAGAAAAGTTGCACTTACGTTTCTGTAAGATTATTCTTGAACTAAAGAGTTCCACACAGACTTCAATGGCATACGGAGAGCTAAGCCAACCGCCAGTCAGTATCAAAATGTATGTGAGGATAGTCACCTACTAGGCAAGGATAATTAATGGAAAGGAATCAAAAATCGCACATAGACTTTACAACTTAATGAGCCTAATGTATTCAACCGACGATTTTCAATGGCCATGGATATCCCATATTCGAAATTTATTAGACACTACGGGTCTTTCTAACGTATGGGTTGAGCAAAACCCAGGCGACCCGGATGAAATGAAACTCGTCATAAAGCAACAACTAACTGATCAGTTTGTACAAAAGTGGAGGGGCGAACTTTTCAATAGTAAATGGTGTATAACTTATAGAATATTTAAAGATGAATTCAAATTCGAAAATTATTTGATTTCACTCCCACACATTTTTTCAAAAGTACTTTGCAAGTTTAGAACTTCCAATCATAAATTACCAGTTGAGGTTGGCAAATATGATCAAGTAAGACCCATACATGAACGCATATGTACTCTCTGTAATGATAATGTAATGGGGGATGAATTCCATTACTTGTTCGAGTGTCTTGCCATAACTTGAGAGAGTAAATAACTCATAAACAACTATTTTCGCCTGCACCCAAATACATTTAACATGAAACAACTGATGAATGATCAAATCAGGAAGAAAATGATATCATTGTGTAAATTTATAGAAATAATTTCCAGATGTTTTAAATGATAATATTATTGATAAATCAACTCTTCAGGTAGGCGCGTTCTGGAAAGAGTAGGCGATTCGGTATATCCGTATGGATTCACTTCCGGATGAGTGATACCACTCATTGGGATGTGAGTGCAGACGGATGTACAGGATCAACTTTCCCACGAGCATTGGTTGTCGAGGGCCCAGTTGCAATAATAGCGCATTGATTTGATTTAAACATATTTTATTGTAACAATTGCACAATGGGATCGGGCACAAGTTCTTACAACTTAGAGTTGCCCTCTCTCTACAAAATTATTATAAGCAGCCAATGATTGAGAACACTAAACCGAGGTGAGAGCGAAACAATAAATTAAGAGGTGAGAGAGAGAGGGAGATATATATATATATATATATATATATATATATATATATATATATATATATATATATATATATAGAGAGAGAGAGAGAGAGAGAGAGAGAGAGAGAGAGAGAGAGAGAGAGAGAGAGAGAGAGAGAGAGAGAGGGAGAGAGAGAGATTTAGGGGAGAAAAACGATGTAAACAGATTAAAAAAGAATAGGAAAGAAAAGAACAGCTCCCTCAAACACTGTCATTGTCGGATAGCAGTTAGCCATTAATATAATAGATTAAACAATACGAATAATTGAATTAACAGACCATACTCATGGTTATTCCAGACCGTCGTCATTTACCCCCGTTTACCCACCCCAACCCTTCCTCTCAACTCCCACCATGCTTTCACCAGGTCTTCTCTTCTCGTTTCTTACAGGAAAAACGAAACAGAAACGAGAAATGAGACCCAGTCACCTCCAACCCCGCCCACCCCACACATTCAAAATGGCTCCACTCCTGTGTATTTAGGTAAATCTGAACTTTTAACCTCCTCATAACTTGGAACGAACAGTTTGAGGAGATTAACGGTTTAGCGAGCCTTTATTGCATCCCCATCTTTCCAATTTAATTCCATCATCAATAGTACAACCGTCCCACACACTAGACGCATGCTCTAATAAAGATCGAAGATAGGAAACATAAATTGTATTAAGTGTGGATCGATTTAAAGTAAATTTGAGTTTTCTCATAGTCGAAAGCACTTTAGTAGATTTTTTAATATAGAATCAATATGACTTTTCCAGCTAAGGTTCTGGGATAGGGTGACCCGTAGATGCTTGTGCGTCTCTGAATATTCAAGATTCTTATTGCCAAATACGAGAGCAGGGGTGTCATTATCATTTTTTGCTCGACCACTGAATAACACACATACAGTCTTTTCTGGGTTGAATTTAACAAATCAGACATCTGCCCAGTCAGCTAGTTTGGCTAGATCACGAGTTAACGACACCTCTATAACATTACTACCTTTTGAAGAGCAGCATAAAGTGGTGTCATCTGCAAAGAGGCGCGCTAGATTCTCCAAATTATCAGCAATGTCATTTACATATATAGAAAATAAAAGTGTCCCTAAAACCGATCCTTGAGGCACGCCTGCTTGAATGTCGCCTATTTCTGATATAGTTTGATTTACTGATACAAATTGACTTCTTTTATGAAGGTAGTTTTCTAGCCATAGTAAAAGGCTGCCACAAATCCCGTATTGATTTAATTTAAACAAAAGGCCTTTGTGCCATCCTCTGTCAAATGCTTTTGAGACATCACAGAATATTGAACATGTTTGTTGACGCTCATTGAGACCCTTGGCAATTTGATTATATATGTCTATTAGCTGATACACAGTCGAGCATCCAGGGCGAAATCCGGCTTGATATTTATAAAGAAAATTGTATTGATTCATGTGATTATATACATTTTTAAATACCAGACGTTCCATTAATTTACCAACACAACTTAGTAATGACACAGGTCTATAATTAGCGGGATCACACTCAGCACCCTTCCTGAATAATGGCACTACATGCGCAGTTTTCCATTGTGATGGGAAACGACAGTCAGTTAGCGATGTATTAAAAAGAATGCTGAGAGGAATGGAGATTTCTTTTGGACACATCTTGAGCAGTTTATGGCTAATTTTGTCTGGACCCGATGCTTTGTTTGTTGGTAGTAATACAATTGTCTCTTCTATTTCCTGCGCAGAAAGCGAAATATAGTTTATTCGGCCGTCGCATTTAAATCTAAAAGTTGGAAGAACAACATTACTATCATCTAATTTGGCAATATTTGCAAAATATGAATTCAGCAAATAGCGCATTGGATAAGCGGTGTGTGTGTGCGCGCGTGCGTGAGTGCGTGCGTGCGTGTGCATACGTGTGCGTGGGTGAACAGTGAGAGGGTCTGAACATTTGCATTAATAATAATAATAATAATAATAATAATAATAATAATAATAATAATAATAATAATAATAATAATAATAATAATGATAAAATAATTATAATGATTATAATTTAATTTGTAAACTTACTGTTTATTGTTGTATTAGTATACATCAAAAGAAGTTTATCGAAACAAAGAAAATTGAAAATTGGATTCATTATTGTATCATAGATGTATTTATATAAATGGGTACGTTGTGTTTGCTGTGTGCTGATAATGATGGTGTACTTGGTAATTCTATGCAGGGGCTGAAATCACATATTATGAAGAACCACATACTCAGTTGAAAAATATGGGCGAAGATGGATGACCGGCATTTTGACATTGAATGCCATCATTTTTATTTTGCAACCAGTCCATTTTAACCGTTTGCTGTTGAATGTCTGCCGACTACATACTCCATGGTGTTTAGCTCTGAATATGCCGAATATTTTGAAAACAATTTTACTAACATTTGTAGGTGGTTAAGTAACCAACAACTTTCAGTTAAATTGTTTTCAACATATTTCACAGGTCCAGAATTATTGCCCATTGAAACTATTGTCTGGTGGTTTGCAGCAGTCAGACAGTTAAAAATGCATCGATTCAGGATTGTTTGAGTAAATTTGCATGTTTATCACATTATCCAAGACCCTCCTTAAAGATAGAGTGTTAAGCGTCAGTCCGCCATCTTGCTCTTTTTGGATGTCCAACACATTTTCTTTGAAGTGCATCCGTTAAGGCTAAGCTGTGCCACATGTATTGCTTCTATCATAATTAGCACGATTCGGCCCATATATAAAATTATCAATTACGCTACTGAACTATGGTGGATACATTTCTAATGGTCATATCTTCTTTCTCCCAACAGTCAGAGATGGATGGTTTTCAAATTCTGAGAGAGAAATGGGTTATCTTGTTCCGGCTTATCTACCCAAAGAAGGATGGAATTATTTCAAACAAGGACATCATAGCTCTCTGTAATACATATGACGAGCTTAATATTACCGAGGATCTGAGTTTGCAAACTAAAATCCCAATTCATTTTAATGCGAAAATAAGACAGGATAGGTTCGGTCCAGAGAAGGAATGTGCCACTTTCTGCGAGAAATTGGAGGCGATGGCGTGGTCTTATCTTAAAGACCCAAACTGGTTCCGTACAATATGGCAGCGGTATTATGATGCTGTGTTTCAATTGTTAGACGCAAACGCAGATGGTATGATCTCACATGTGGAGTTAGCGTACTATTATTCAAATCGCGGGAAAAACGCCAAGCAGGTAGAAGATTTGTTCGCACTTTTGGATACAAATGGTGATGGGGAGATATCACGGAAAGAATACATAGATACATATTGCGCATATATGTGTGACCCGGATATTAGCGCTAACATATTGCCTTTATTTAATCAAAATATTTAAAGAGCATACACTTTGGGGTAAATGTAACACGCCAAATGGAAGTGGCGCCGTTGGCAAACGACATTGGGACCAATATTGAGTTCGATATCGGCGTGTCCGTTGATCAACAGTGCCGAGATATTCCATTTCGGTCTCTGCATTGTTAACCAGCATTCGCGTCGATATTGAATTCAATAGTGGTGCCCTGTGCCATTGGCCAACGAGTCCATGGACGAACGGGTGCGGTGATATTTAATTCAATACTGGACTCTCGTCATTGACCGACGAGCGCACCAATATATAATTTGATATTTGTCCCACGTCACTGGTGAACGGCAAAACCTCGATAGTAGCGCATTACACGCGTACTGTGTGACAATTATTCAAACAAGTAGGTGCTTACCAAAAAATGTACTGATCAAGACCTATGATGGGAAATCCTGATCTATGTTCTTGCATTATGAATGTATAGATCCGATCTGCCCCTCAAATATAGGTCGTAGTAATCAATTATACCACGTGTACGCTGACATCACTATTAAAATGTGTAAAGAATGACATATCTAGATCTGTCATGGCACTCTCTCTCTCTCTCTCTCTCTCTCTCTCTCTCTCTCTCTCTTCATTTCTCTCCGAATTTCTCCCCATCTCTCTCTCCCCCCACTTCTCTCCCTCTCTCTCTTCTCTGGACCCTCTATCTCCATCTCTCTCCCACTCCCTCTTTCTTTCACGCTCTCTCTCTCTCTCTCGCCCTCTCTCTCCCCCACGTCTCCCTCCCTTTCTCTCTCCCTATCTCCCTCTCTCTCTCTCTCTCTCTCTCTCTCTCTCTCTCGCCCTCTCTCTCTTTCTCTCGCTCTCTCTCACTCCATCTTTCCTTCCCCCCACTCTCTCCCCGCATATATATATATACATATATATATATATATATATATATATATATATATATATATATATATATATATATATATATATAATTGAGATGCTATTCTATGATATATTAAAATGCATTATTTTATGTGTTAAATAGATTCTGACTGAATTGCCGTTATGGTTTTAATTAACGATATCCTATATTTCTACTAATCTTCCGGGATTACGATCATTATCAGGCGTGGGTGTATATGTGGCTATCCTGCCATTATATCTAGATTCTATAGCTACAGTGTTCTATAATAATCCCGTGCATTTTAACAGTAGTAAGATTAATTACGATAAACTCCTCTTGAAATAGGTACACCGGCCAAACAGATGTGCTGTCTAATGTAACAATATAAACAAGATGTTGCTGACTCCATTGACTGTATGAGTTGGAGCACACTATATGATACTAGTCTGTTCGAAGGAGTCTCAGATAAATGGCTATGTCACACTCAAGAGATGCCTGTGTTTCACACGGAATTCTGGTACTTAATTTTAATGACTTGACCGTATTTAAATGGTGGCTAGTTTCAAAGTATGCTGCCATGATTGTGCTGCTCTCGCCGACACAAACAACTTCACATCTCCTTAACTAAATATATTAAAATGACTTCAACCTATTTAAACCCCTTTGAATTTCTTTTGGAAATATTCGATTGGTACCTACGACAACATGTTGGAACATACGATCATGTCCGTATGCAAACACAATTTTAGTAGCTAATTATACAATGTAGTTGAAGTACAATCAGAATCCATCCCCCACGTATCGATTGTGTGAGCACGCAGTAAGAAATAAGCAAGAAAGGCAAATTTGAAAACTCGAAAAACGGGAATTCTGATTTCAACGTTTTCAAATCCGTCAATCGATAGGCCAACTGTATATACGTCAGTGCAGTTAATAATAGCGTATCCCTGCATATGATCAATAGCAAATAAGGCGGATATCGAAAGTACAGTCTTCCTGTTGAAAACGCTGGTACATGTTAATTTTATATTGAATAGACTGATTTCCTGTAAATTATTTATCAAAGAAGTTTGAAAAATCCCACAAATCCTGCTGCCTTTCATTGAAATTATGGGGAAAGAGAGATAAATGTCGTTTTAAAAGAACCGTCTGAGCAAATAAATTAACGTGATTACGTCCCATACAGGTGATACATTTTGAGTTGGCAGTCTATCAGCACGTTGGCGGCAGGCTGTCAGATATTAAACAATAGTAGTTTTTGTTATTAACAGAAAGCGTTTCAAGTGAATCGGTGCGTATTTTATTAAATATTGACACATGTGTGGTCTATCTATGCAAAGTTGTAACAGTCATGTCATGTACACTTTAATGTAGATGCATTCTACATACCATACAACTTTACAATGCGCCTATACAAATTTGATTATGATTACTGGACATGCAAATATCTGCATGTCATTTCACGGCCAATGTGTTATTACGAGCTATCTCCGCCACCTTTTGGAATGCACTATGGTACCTTAGTTGTCATGGTCAGCATGTTCTAACCCAAGGTATTCGGAAAAGCAAGTATCAACATAATGTTCACCTCCATTTCCTTAGATAGGTTTATTTCGAGATACGCGTATTATCTGTGTGTTTGTCTTCACTGGACGCTTTACAATCTTAATAGTATCAGTGTTCAAAATGAGTACTTTATTTGCCATGAACGACATCCATGCTCATGATTTCCTGTCCAAGATGCGAGAATACACCGAATCTATATCGCTAACAGTGTCGTCATTAGAGATTGTCAACCTGCCACTCATCTCTCTAACGTCATAATTGAATACGTCACATGTTAGCTGATGTCACAATCATAATGGCGTAGCTCTGTCACGAACAACCACAATTCAGTCACTACAATGTATGCATTATGTCTATGATGAATTTATAATTTAATACACATTATGTTGAAAATTTTGAATCTAATTTGACCGGGAGCGGCCATTGGCAATTGTTCTTCTCATTCCCTTGTAGCTGGCAATCGTTTCGCAATCAGCGCCATATGTCACAGTCCTGTCTTTGTTTCCAACAGCGATGTACCTCGCATCATGGTCATGCCATGCTGTTCCACATGCTTCAATGCCACACGATCTTGCCGTTCAAATTCACACTTTTATTTTCTCAGGTTTTAAATTGCCACACATTATAATCATTCGAACTCCATACATAGACTTTTCTTTTGGGGAATAGGTCTGTCCGAATGGCAAATTAAAACACTTGCGTTATTACTACATTTATTAAATATGCGTACTGGCGTTACCCGCTTTCGTCCGCTTAGAGTAAAACGGTAAGGGATCCACATACGTATTCGTATTAATGACATCGATTAAATGGATGATTCCAGTTTACCACTAATCACATGACGTCATAATCAAGTACGTGACATGCAGGCTCGCGCCATAATCAATTACTTCATGAAGGATGTAGTCACGAACGCTTAATTGATGACGGGCTAAGCGCTGCTCTACGAATTGTATGTATTTGCTATTTAACCCTTTAATGACTAAATTTGTTCAAAAAATAAAAATATTTACTTATTGAAAAGTCCATTTGCAGGACAAGAGAATAATTTTTGAAAATGTACCACTGGAATGACTGGCTCGATAACTGAGCCAGTCAGTTCCGTGGTAAGTTTTCAAAAATAGTCTTCTCTTGGCCTGCAAATGGACATTCCTCAAGACCCCTGTAGAGGCCGTTAAGAGACTTGCGGCAGTATACTTTGAAAGCAATTTGACTGGACGCTGTTGTTGTTGAATACCTTAAATATAGGCGGTAACAACACCCAGCCAAATTAGTTTCAAAATATCCAATAACTTACCTGTAGTTTTCTGGGGTTGATAGGTTGGGAGTTACGGCATCGGTCTCTCCCAACACGAGAAAAGTGTGTGTGGAGCTTAGCTAAAGATGGGCGGGGAATGGCTAAAACTGGATTCTCCTATTGTGCAATCTCACAACCTTGGATTCATTCGGTGGAAAACGTGGCTATAGCCCGGAATGTATGTGATCCGGTCTGCCACTCAAGTACTTGACGTCATAATCAAATACGTTGCTAGCTATGACAAATGGGTCTCTCCTAGATTATCCATCCATTATATGACGTCAAAATCCACTAAATAACCGGTTGATGTAATAATCATGACGTCATGAATGATTCTATATAGTTCGTCTGTATCTCGTAATAGTCCGACACGTTGTACGAATTATATGTCTTTGCAATTTAATAAACATGCTGTTAAATATTTTGAAACTAATTTGACTGGGCGCTGTTGTTGCGATTCAGCAGCTTACCTGCAGTTTTCTGGAAATTGATAGCCAGGGAGTTCAGAGATCGATCTATCCCAACACGAGCGTGGTGTTGGTGGAGCTTAGCTAGAGGTAGGTGGGGTGGGGATGGTCCATTGAAATACGTTGCTAGTTAGCTAACCTCCCGATCACAGTGGAGTATAACTATGGCATGAAAATTAAAAAGCCTGCTATGACGTGTACGGAGTGTATCCCTTTGATGCATTTACACTTTAATACACATACTGTTGAATATTAGGAAACTAATCTGAGTTCGAGCTGTTGCTGGCATAGGCAGAAATAATCCACAGTCTCTCTGGACATTTGAGTTTGACCAGCGGACGGCACAAACGTGTCTCCAGGGCGGGTGTGGCAATGAAAAGAAGAACAAATTATTAATGTGAATGGCCTACGTTGTGGCGAATGCTTAATATTAATCGGTAAAGAATTCCACATTTCCATCACCGTGTATGTAAAGCTGTTTTTCCGTAATCTATTCTTATTTTTGGAGGCTTTAATAGACCGTTGGTCTTTGACCGTAGACTCCGAGAATGTGTGTCTTCTGCCAGCATAAACAGGGTTTTCATGTACATAGGTGCAAGGCCGGTTAAGTATTTATATGTCAGTATGCTGGTATTAATTCCCATTCTCATTATTAACGTTGTCTAGTTCAATTGTTCGTACATTTCTTTTGATGGGGTCCTATAGGGTACTTCTAATATTATTCTAGCTGCGGGCTTTTGCAATTTTTCAAGCGTATTTAACAATGACGGTGTGCCAGCATAATACACAAGACAACGGTAATCTATATGAGAAAGGATATATGCCTCATAAAACAGGTTTCGTTCTCCGACATTTTATATTTCTTATTTCTCTTTAGCATATAAATATGTGAAGTGATCGTGTTACAGATTTTGCTCATATGCTGCTGCCATGAAAGGTTGTCATTAATATATGAGCCTAAAGGATTTGCTTCATTTACTAGTTCTAGCTCACCACTATATGTCGGGATCTTCTTTCTTCGTGGTGTATCTGCTTTAGTTAGTTGTTCTTGCTTATCATTAATAGTTTATTTGTCGCCGTATTCAAACCCATTTTATTATTTTGACACCAATGTACTAAAGACTTTCAAAATTACAATGTATGGTCGTGTCATCACAATACATGCCAATGTTACTATCTATACCCATATGAAGATCTTTCACATATAATATAAATAACAGATGTCCCAGCACCGAACCTTGCGGTACTCCTATACATGCTGGTAAATGACCAGAGACCTTATCAGAAATGGACACGTATGGATATCTGTTTTCTAAATAGGAAGAAACCCATTTTACGGTTAACGAATCCAATGTATAAATGCCGAGCTTTTCTAATAATATACTATGATTAACTACGTCAAATGCTTGTTTGGAATCACTTAAAATAGCACCTACAAACTCGCTATTATGTATTGCAAATTGCCATTTTTCGACCAACTTAAGTAATACAGTCTCGCATGAATGTTTTGGCGTGAATGTGAAAAAATGTGTATACATGATTTTGAACATGTCGTTCAATAATGTTGGCCAAAATCAGTAAAATAGATATGGGTCTGTAATTACTAATATCTCCCTTGCTGTCTAATTTGTATAATGGTTTTACCTTTGCATACTTCCTCACTGTCGGAAACACGCCCGTATCGATGCTTATATTTATAATACGTGTTATTGATGGCATTATGACGAGGGGGGGGGGGGTAGGGTGGGGGGGCCTGGTAATTTTAGAAAATGTGCATTCAGCCCGGCAACGCCCGCAGACTTATTTTGTTAGGTGTCTAGGTTCCTCGTAGGCGTGATTAACTGTTTTCTCTTTATTTTAAATTTAATTTCTCTTGGGACTTTATTTCTAACATACATTTTTAGGTCATTTGATATTGTGTGTGATTGTGTATGTATCGAGTTTGCGAGATTAACAGCAGCAGTAGCAAAATATTGATTAAACATTTCACAATATGTGTCCATGTCTCTAATTTCATTTCCGTGACTGTCGTGCAACACCAATAGCTTGTTAGTTTTCGGATTTATGCTTTTCATAATACTCCATATATTCGAAGTGTTCTGTTTATTGTCAACCAACACTGTGCTGAAATAGTTTCGCTTGGAATGTTTAATTAACGACATTACGTTATGTTTCAACCCATTATAGCTAACCATATGTTTAACCTTTATATAGTAATCTCTGGTGTTTTATTGCCCTTAAAATAGCATCATTTGTCCATCCTGGCTGGCAGATGCGCTTGACTCTACGTTCGATAATAGGAGCGTGGTCATCTAGAATAGCTATGAAAACGTCCTGCCATATTTGTAGAGCTTCATCTGGTTCATTTAGCAACTCAATTATCTCCCAGTTATATTCACACAACGTTTTTGATTGTCAACGTTCTTCTTGCATCTATATTTTATAGAATGGTGACTGTGTGATTTTTGTCTAACGTTCTGACGCGTACCAAAACAGGAGCGTGGTCGCTTGATGCAAAATCGCCTACGCTTACTGATGTAAATTTCATTTGCTCTGTAACATATATATGCTCTATTAGCGTGAAATAACACGTTTTAGATACAGCTCGGTTTCATGTAGATGCATTGTTTCGGTTAATTGTGATATGTACTGAAGACCATTGTAAGATGCGGAGAGTGTACATTCAAGATCATTCATGAATAATGCAAATAACAGGGGTGACAAAATGTCGCCCTGCCTCACCTCTATGTTAAAACGGATTAAATCAGATACTGTATATTTAATAGTCTTTGATACAGGATTTTGTTTCCTTATATAAGCTATATATCAATCAAAACAGCTTTCCATTAATAGTATTAGCTAATAGCTTCATCCATAAACACGGCCTGTTGATTGTATCAAAATCTCGTTTGTAATCTACAAATGTACAATGTTTTTAGATGATTGAAAAATGCATACATATATGGTAGAATTCTATACAGCCATGCATTAAATTACAATTACGTATCTGGTTCTTTCTAAATGAAGAATACACAGCTACTACTGTCTATGTTAAATTAGAACAAGTCATGTGCAACGAAGTTGATACCTTTATACGGGAGCAATGAATGGATGGAACAGATTACAAATTATCATATGTGCAAGTGGGAATGATAATCATCTTATTTACTAAGTTATCAGCACCATCTCTATCATGATATACCCTATGCAATTCTAGTATATCTATTAAAAGTACTGTAAGATAAAAATACACAAAAACAATTTCATTACAATACAAACAAGAGTACTCAGAGATCGCAGACCATCAATTATCGGCCTCCCATCACATTGTAAAATGTTTTCAGATTTTCTGGATTTCTCCGGACCAGTAGTTTCCAAAATATTCATAAAACTAGAATTTGATCTGATCCGGATCCTGGGTCTTTTATCCGGAGCACGGACAACGTCTCGCAGTCCTCTGTACATGCTCTTTCCTTGTGTTAAAATTGTAGGCAACTCGGATTAGCAATTTTCTTTAGATACATGTGCGGACAGACTGTGTGGCTGGTTGACACGTACGCACGCACGCACGCACGCACGCACGCACGCACGCACGCACGCACGCATAGTCCTATGATTGTTCACTACAATTCGGTATGTATTCAACCCTTACTCCCATCCACGATGCCCACTCACACACGCACACGCACACGCGCGCACACACACACACACACACACACACATACACACACACACACACACACACACACACACACACACACACACACACACTCACACACACACACTCGTTTTGCTACGCTATGCGACCACCTGAACTACATAACCCCCCTCCCCGTATGAGGACCTTTCTTTCTGATAGGTGAATCGACGTGCCAATATGCATTTTAATTTATGTACTGCATGCGAATGCTTACCAGCTATTGATCGTTTCATTATCACAGAAAAGAACTTGTCTAGGTATGTTGACATGTTGCAGTCCTTATGAGGACATACTAGTAGATTCTGTGCTCGTCATGCGAGGACTAGAAATGAACATCTATATGATACATTAATTGTGAGGACTTCAGTTACACACACTTGACTAATTCTTGTGAGGACTTACACTCACAATGGATCATGCATTTAAAGCGAGGACCCTATCGCACACACCGAAATAATTACAGTCAATGAGAGGACCTAATAACATTACCCATTTTATTATTCAGGAGTTCTTGCACTTATCTAGGGCTGCATGATATCACTGTATATGCTATATGGTTTTTCACTATTTATTAGCTAACCTGTTACTGTGTCCAGAAAACCGTGTCTAATTATATATCTTTCAGTAAATTATTTTAGACATTCTTACCAATCAAATTGCAAATTGTAATTTATGCTATATCCCCTAATCCGTTCTTAGGGCCACGATAATATTGATGTTTTTGTTTACTATACCATACAGTGAAACTTATCTCTGACATCTTCATATGATAGCAAACTTGAGAGGACCTAAACATGTGTGCAGTTTATTGGCTAACACACAAGATCTTTATACGATTATATAACTAACCTATATCATTTATCACCAAATTGACTTAAAGAGTGGTAGTAAACTTGCCGAGATAGCTCACATGGAACCATAGCATGGCACATTACATGTGAGTATTCCTTTTACAAACATTTGGCTAATTACTATGAGGACTTACACTGTTAATGTTCTCTTCCACCGCTATCATATCACACGGGTATATTTTGTATGCATTGTTCAGTGTTTATTTCTATTGTATGTCGATCAACTCCATCAGTTATGTCTCAGTATATTTGATTTAGACGTCCCTAGTTATCAATTTGCAATTCTGTCGGTCACGATAATTCAGATGATGGCAAACTTGAGAGGGCCTATGCGATGTGTACATCTGTCATACGCACTTGGCTAATTGATGTGAGGACGTACCCTTCTAATATATTATGTAAATTAGGCAATCTAATGTCACTATTCTTTGTAGTAGTTATTTATCGATGGTGTTGTGATGTCTTCCGGGCAGGGGTGTAGATTCTGGGGGATGGGGTATATTATATGGAAAGTGGTGGTCAGCCAATCTGAATGAAACCTGGAGGGAACATAGAGACATACTATATATGTAAAATACTAGCATGGGTTTTGACATCATATGTTTTGTTCTCACCAGAGGAGGTGTGGAAGGAAGATGGGAATTTCAAGCAATTTTAGCAAACAAAAAAGGCATTTTCTGAAAATGAATTTTGTTTAAATACTTGTTTCTTTGCAACCCATGATCGCAGAGGGAAGCTAGGAGCAGAGTATAATAGGCAAAGTCAATGATCATTTATACATAGCAAGAATTATTTATTTTACCGTCACACAAAAAAGTAACACAGTCCTGAAAATGGTGTAGTCAAGCACCTGGAAAAAATGCCCAAAACACTCAAAATAGCCAATATTTTAATAATAGTACATTTATAATATGTTGAACTCCATGCAAAACATGCTCTAAGCGCGTACAGTGCGAGCAAGATGATATGTATGGTGTTAATATCTATATTGGAGACGCACAAATAAGTACTTCACTATAATGGACTGGTACACTGATACTAGTACTGCAACAATAAAAAATACAATTTGGTTGTAACAACTATGCCTTATCAGTACAGAACCATATCCAAAACATTTTGATAAATCTGACAGATTGGCAAATTTACAAGAATTTTCGACCCTCGAAAAAATAAGTGAAATAAAAAAAATGTATTTCCCTATACTACTTTGATATATTGATATTTATACTGCACCGATACAGTATAACATGGGGTGTATATACGACTAGTTTTTACAAGTACACTGCAACATCCGAGAGTGCTAAGTAGTACCATTTTGTGAAATTTACCAAATTGCTGAAATTTAATGTCTAAAATAGTCTAAAATACGGGAAATACCAGTACATACTGGAAAATACAGGGAAATACTCCGATAAGTGGGTTATGTTAATTAACAATGCTCAATTTTAGACTAAAATACTTTATTTATTAATCAGTTGTCTAATATAGATACGCATATATAATGTAGGCTGAACTATGAGAGCAGCTATGCAACTTAGGTTCAGCACAGTATATACATAACCGCGACAACCCTACCTAGCAGCTGAAACACAAACCTTTACTGCCCAAATTATTTAGCTGAATATTTTAAAACTAATTTAAATAAAGGCTAGAACAACTTCCAGTCAAGTGTTTCAAAAATATATAGTGACACTAAGCGCAAATCCATTAATACCTTTACACTGGGTTGACTATTCAACTTAGTAGAAAATTCTATATAGAAATGTAGGCTTAACATAGCAAACTATCCTGATTGATGTGCAGTCGCCTGCCACCCTCTGCTCATAATCATCATATAGTGATGTGATATATCTCTCACAATAGAAGGACACGGATGTGTGTAATTGGAAAGAAAATGATTGTGATGACCAACACATTTGAATCTGTACACTTTAAAATGTAAACGCCCCTCAACCCCACCCCCACCCACTAAATATGGGCTAATGTTTTCTGAGATATATAAATGGTTGCAATAAAAATGCACACACAGTACCACCCCGACTAGAGGAATATTGTGTAAAATTGATTTCCCCAGAAACAGCGTTATGCATGAATGAGTAGGGGTCAAATAAGAAATTGACCCACTTAACAACAATACGAATTCATCGTGTCACAATCAAATTAACAACCAATAGGAGTGCATTCACCCTATTAGTTTTAATAGTGCTAATACCGGGTATACCCACCCCGGCTTTAGATCACTTGACGGCACCGAATACGCATGAAGTTGATGAGTCGAGTGACATGATGCTGTGGAATAGCCATCCACTCCTCCAAGAGACTTTGTGCAATTTCCCGATGCCTGTTTGATAAGCCGGTCATTGCTAATTTAATACAAAACTGCTTAAAGGGAATCACTATACCCCCCTATACTACTTTATATAAAATTAATCTAGAGGCCGTAACGTTTTTATAGATATAATTATAAGCTCTGTGCTCAAATTAGAAGTAGATATATTGGTTAGTTAAATATGTGAAACGTTAGCCAAATTTCTATACGAGAATTAGTCACCAAACAGAGCTATTGCAGTAACGTTGCGAATTGCGTTTTATCAGGGGTTTCTCGCCAGCGTTATCGTGGTCTTTTTCAGACGGGATTCAACCTATGACGTCATAGGTTGAATTAACTCGTAGAAAATTAGAGCAACATAGCGCTTTTTAACGCAATTTTAATCGGATTTATAATTAAATGTCACAGGAAACGTGTACACAGTAACTTAAATATGGGCTCTACAATAGCACCACGTGATTTATGTAATCTATGGTGACCCTTCTTGTGTTCACCTTTAAATACAGAAATAATTGTGTGCGCACACGGGCACTGACCGTACAGTTACAGAGAATTGGTCAGAATGCCTGATAGTCCTCCAGCAATAGGCACGCATGGTTTCAAGATTTTTTAAATGGGTCAAATGTTCTTTTGATCCAAGCTCATTCGTGCGTAGCGTCGTTTCCGGCGTAATCAGTTTTAAACGTTGTTCTTCTAGTTCGGTTTGTGCTGTGTCCGAATTTGTATTGCAACCAAGTATATATCTCTAAAAATATTAGCCCATATTTAGGGGGGGGGGGGAGGGGACTTACTTTTTTGCGGTGTATATATACATATAGTATTAATTACTTGCTATATCATGACTGATAATCAACAATGACCTTCACAATATTTTGGAGATTTGTTTTTAAGTTACAAAGCCAGTGTCTGATTAATGGTGCACAGGGTCACGTGCCCTGCCCCTTATAATGGGGTCCCCCTAGAAGGGCTGCACAAATTTCATTCTTAAACAAAACAAACATACGATTACTAAAAGAGTAAAATTTGCTAAATCTACTTAATGCGCCTACATTTGAGCCATTGTCCCCTTCCACTCCCCCCCCCTCCCCGCACTAAACCATATGCTTGTTTTATTTCACTGAAAGAAATTCAGCCCTGCTAGGGGCCGCCTAGCTTATGTGTCCCGGACCCCACACATCCATAATCCGGCACTGTACAAAGCCACACATATGTCACTACGATCTACGCTTGAAACGGCGCACATTCATGCCAGAATGGCTAAATCATATGCTTTTAGAGGCTTAAAATATCAAATTCTAATTGTAATGTGTAAAGAACTTCACTTCAGAAATCGGCAGTCAAAAAGGTTTAAAGCTGTTGTGAGGACTAGCTACCCGATTGCTCTGGTTAACTTGACAAGCATAATATATATTCTTCTTTACGAAAAGAGCAAAATGCTATTTAATTTTTTTTTAATTGGCCCAGCCAAAGCTGAGATAAGCACATAGCAACCACCTTGACAACCAAACGTTTTCAGCTATCAAGGTAAAGTTGTGACGTCACACCGGGAAGCGGCCATCAATTCCTGTCAGATTACTATTCGAAATAATACCATAGGGAGCATCGGCGCCTATTACTGCGTGTAGTAGGCACCTACGCACCTTTTTTTTTACACATCGGTGGTGTATGGCAATTCATTGTTTACACATGGACACTATACATTGTTCAAGTTGCACACAGATTCAATAATATCGCAAAAGTGGATGATATTTTGTCGATTAAAGGACATACCTGTATAGAGACTAACACCATAATGCTAACATACGACAGTTGGTTTCGTGTACGTGAATTTGACCCGAAATTGCATTGTTTTGAGAATTGCAAAAGTAGGCTTATGCAAAAATACCAGTGGTATGCATATTCAGTCATCTCATGTACTTTAGACGCTATTCTAATAGAGCAACAGACAATATAGCATACGGTGTGCGTGTAGGCTACATGGACAGATATGGGCGTAGTTCGTGATATATATATAGCTTATATCTTTCTGGTTTGACTTTAACGACTTTACACAGGCTATAAACACGCGTGTAGGATCATGTACACAAACGCATAACTTTTTCAATGTTAGTAGCAGCACACTGTGGTGTGTACGATCACAATTTACCATTGTATAAGCTTATGAATAAATTTACGATTTCAATATAGCAATTAGCAGTGCCATGTTCAGGGCCCCGCAGCACCCACAGTTGGCGGGTGGGTGGGGGGGGCGCATGGTCCAAATAACCGCAAATGCTGCACACAATGCAGGAAATGGCTTCTCAGAGCATCTCATATTCAAAAAATGTCCGGTGTAAAGGCCCCCGCGGACTCCCACCACCCCACCCCTCTACCACCACCACCCCCTCCCCCACCACCTGCAGGTGGGCCGCACATCCACTAACAACGACCCTGGCAATTAGGTGCTTAAAATTAACTAAAATGCCAATTAAATATAAATCTATTAATAAAACTAATCTATTTTTATATTCTACGTAAAATAGCATGAAGAACAAACTAGCTGTTTGTTTACATTTTCGGCAGTGACAGAGCGGCTTTCACATGAGTTGACGGGTCACATACAATGTTCACTATACTACAGTACAGCTTAGAAATAAGTTGACCATACTGTTTAATATTTTGAACATAATTGGATTCCAACCCAATTATGTTCAAAACATTCAACAGAACGTTTCTTACATCGTGTTTACATGGTACTAACTAACATGTTTCTGTTTTTGTGTGACCTAATTTATTAGCTGCACTGTACGTAAAGACGATATACTCGCGATACTCTCTAAACATCTGGTTCGCCTACGTATTTAAAACGTGTTTATTAACTAGTTTTACTTTTTCACAACATTGAAATATTTATGTTAGCTACTTCCATCACACGGAAGAAGTTGTTTTGGATACGATCGGTGTGGTGGTAGTTACCATAGGCGTGACGCCTCCCTCCCCCCCCCCCCCACACACACGCCCCCACCCCACTCCACCCCTACCCACCATACGCACCACTATGTTGAATCTAATGTGTTAATCCATGTCTCTGTTTCATGCAAACACCTTGTTAAAATATATAGCATATAGGTAAACATTCACGGTCAAATCACGGAAAGACTCACTCCTCGAACTCACTTAAGGCAGTTTTACATTCATCATTTACAGAAACGATTGTAACTGTACTCTACAGCCTACACCTGTCAGATATGAATAATGGCACTATTTTAGCAAAATTTTAAATTACATTCACGCATGAAAACAATGACCAAGGAAAAATGTACTACTGTACATTATTCACGCCAATACGGGCATATTTAAATCGGAGAGCAGCAAAACGTCATGTGCGCAAATTTATGCAGACCTACCACATACAGCCATCCTCAACCTCTCCCACCCACCTCATCACACTCACACCCATTCAACTCCGATATTTACCAATCCGGATGTTTTCAAGGATGACATTATTGGATCCGCAAGTCGGCCTACTGCTGTTAGTCCCTATAAAGATTTTTTGTCCCATACATTGAAATATTGCCGATTGTGTTCATTATGTATTGCCCAATGTTTACTGGTTGTAGCCTAGGCATATTAATATGCGAATATAGCTTCCCATAAGTCCATTTAGTATCCTAATAGATTTTCAAGAATCATAATTTTTTGATTTCTTGGAGAATTAGCTTCAACCAACCTGAGATAAATTATATTATGGTATGTGAAGTCTATCCCGTTAAATGCACGTTTTAAAATATGTTACCGTTGTACTAAAGACAGAGAAATATTGACCCAGCTCACGGCACCGTCCCGTGACGTATTTTAGACTGAGGCGTCATTTAATCTCGTTATTTTGATGTCTAACATATTTTCTCTCACTCCAAAATGAGATTATTGTATTTAAATAGCACAATAAATCATAAAATTAATTGAAATTCGTTATCGATCTCAAGTCCTCACAAGACCTTTAATGCACGCACCATTTATACTGTCAGCGTTAATAGGAATCAAAGTGCATTGCTAAGTCTCCGGCAAGTATACATGTATTGTCTATCAATTGGTATTGCGCGCACGCACACAGACAGGAAGGCAGTTACGAGTGCATAGTAACCGGAAACAAAGGTAATCAGCAACAGCAGCAACAAGAACAACAACAACAACAACAACAACTTCAGCATCAACATCAACAACATCAACAACAACAACAACAACATCAACAACAACAACAACAACAACAACAACAACTGTAGAATATAGTCTAATATTAATAATAATAATAATAATAATAATAATAATAATAATAATAATAATAATAATAATAATAATAATAATAATAATAATACTTATATCTACTTCTCTACTGCTACAATATATAACATCGTAACGGACCCCACATGTTACCTGTGACCGGGGCGTATTAAATAAAATGAAATGAAATGAAAATGTATTCTATCTTTGGCAATACAACGTTCGCGCATTGAAGTCATTATGCAGGGATTCCCCAAAATCAACGCTATCGCCAGTTTGCGCTGGTAAGACTCGAAATGAGCCACTAGCCAGCATTGTGTTACTATTGCGCTAAAAGACACATAATTTTGATGAGTTCCTATGACAAAGTATAATCATAATATTATTGAAGTCGTTGCACATTGGAAAGCGCGTCCAAAATCTCTAAAGATTTCATTTTTATTTATTTTCACTAAGATATTTGCATGTATAAAATACACCTTTGTCTCTAGATTTAGTAAATTTAAAAAGCGGCGAGTATGGTGTATTTTAAAATTATAATTGTCTTGAGAAAAAATTAAAAATATATAGAGAATTGGATGAGCTTTCCAATGATGTATGACTTTAATAATATTAAAGGGCTGAAAGTGCCCTGTATCTGAACCTAAAAGCAATGTAATGCTGTCCGCGCAGCGCCTGGAGTGTTTACCAGAAACGATGCGAGCGATGCATTATGGGAAGGTATTTTCCCGAAATACGGTAATGTGAGAAATGTGTATTAGGCCAACACGCAGCCGGCTTAGTTCTTGGTGGGTTATCACAAAGCCAAACTTCTATAGTTTGCTTCCAGTAACACAACTAATGTTATGATTATATATAAGTCCTCTCACGTTTGCTATCATCTAAATATGTCTGAGTGCACACCGTTATATGCGCAATAAGAGAAAGATAAGTAAATAGTGAACAAAGCAACATATATATGCTGGTGATAAGCAGGCCTAGAAGAGCACAGATATGCATCGATAAATAAATAATAATTTGAATGGTAGCATTCTATACTTTGCATGACGAACCAGCAGTGAAAGGACCACAACAAAAAGATAAATATGTGTAAAAGAAGTCCTCGCAGGTAAAGTGTAGGTTCTATATGAACGATATCAGCACGTTCTCCCACTTTGTTAATCTAGATGGAAATGCAAATATCATTTGGGAGACGTGTGATATAACTGATGCATATTGTACAGACGTATACAGAGCTAGTATTCTAGACAATACTCTGTACACACTGTCTATGGAATCCCAAGTTTGCTCTAATCTGCATATGGCTGAGTGTACGTAATCGTGTGCATTATGGTACATAGTAACAACAACATTTATACAAAAGGAGACACGCACGCATGCATACATGCACATATGCGCACGCACATTCACGCACGCATATGCAAAATCTTGAAATCTGTATTATAAATTACAAATCAAGTGCTTAATGGAGCCACGATTTATTAGAGCATCAGCACAACCTAGTGCTTTGCATTCTTGTGAGGACGTGTGAAATTCACTGAAATAGGACTGGGATATGCATAGCAGGGTTCCACCAAAAAGTAATATTTCTGACTATATTATTATGAGGCCCTCCGGTACTGTTGCTGATGACTGTTGCTTGTTGCTATATCAAAAAGTAATAGATCATAATAAAACAGAAAATGGATATCCATTTGAACAAGCTTTGCTAATATATGCCATTATTATACATGTACAGCAATGGTTTGTAGCAACACATTGTAGCCATTGTGCAGATTGATAACCCTTACACTGCTGAATACAGTTACGAGTAACGTTTATTTCTGAAACATTGAGATGAGTGGTGCTGACTGGTGCTGCTATTTTGGATAGCAAGAGTTTGTAACAACTAAGAACGAGTTCATGATTTGGGGGAGGAGCAGGGGGTCCAGGTGTATTCCCCTGAATATTTGCAAATTTAGACCGCCTTTGCTGCCTAAGCCGGCCAAGAATGGTCTCCATAGTGGTCTTCAGAAATTTCCATTTACAGATTGAGACAGCAATTTTTTAAAATGTACCACTGGAATTACTGGCTCGGTTAACGAGCCATTCATTCCAGTGGTAAAATTTTCAAAAATAGTCTTCTCTCGGTCTGCAAATGGTCATTCTTCTGAGAAATTTTGGAAAAATTATTTTTCCTAAATATCAATCACTGTTTTATTGGGCATGACAGCATATGCTGATATCTCACAAACCACTGGATGGATTGAGTCGATTTTAATGTCTGTTTCAAGCTACTAGTATAGAGGTTAAGATGCTACCAGAATCAACACGATCCACAGTGTCACTTTTATAGTCCACATCGGGAATAGACTGCGTCCCGATCTGCCTGGTATCTGAGGTGGATTCTGTGTAACAGTATAGTCGTTGTGATGAGGTAGTACGTAGAGGTTTATTCTCGACGAAGCCACGTATCTATTCTTGGATTGCATCAGATCCTCAACCACATGAGACGAACACCAAAGTTATAGTTTGTATTTCTCTGTGGAAAGTCTGTTCTGCAAATCCAGAAGCAGTGCGTGCTTAAAATGAGCATGTAAAGGCAACTCTGTGAGCAGATAGTTAAGAGTGTCATGATTTCATACATTTTATTAAGAATACACATAAAACTAGAGCTTAAAATTAGAAATTATATATCTCACCCGGTGCTTAATTCAATATACTTCACAACGCCATTTTAATTAGATGTTATACATGGTGCCTACGTCTATCACTTACAAAACCCCGCACAGCGAATGACGTACCCAGGTCACATGAGAATATACTCTTAGCTCATTGTTGAACACGTGTACGTCACAATTAGTATGTGCTAAATATAATTAGAGAGGTATTTGTATGTTTCAAGATCGTGTAAGCTGTATTAGCATAGCGCCTGCCAGGTGCAAAAGAATATGCAAATTACAGAGCCAAGGGCATGTAAAGCCAGATCCATGAGCTCCACTTGACTGCATTTAAACATACAATTTCACTCACGTTTGTTTTAAAGATTTGAATGAATTAAATCGTTATGGTTTCGCTGTTTTGCCATTGCTCAGCTACTGGCAAGGTTATTGTACGCCGTCTTCTCTCAAGTATCCTTTATTATAACGCCGTACTGTAGCCATACTCGCAACGCTGTGCGCGAAAAGCCAAATAGTGTCTTGGTGTTGGCGAACAAAACTGGAGCATGACTGGAAGTTAGCACATTGCAATAACCGGATTTTCGATTTCGGTTATTATCAGGCGGATATGTTTTTCGAAGTTCTATTGAACCAAGCCTGCCAATATTCATGGACCGACTTCTGAGTGTTTGTGCACTTGCCGCTAGTTAAAATGTATTCAATAAACACGTGAAATTTGCTATTGATATGTTGTAGGCGTGCGTGCGTGCGTGTGTGTGTGTGGCACACGCTCTACACCATTATTATTTAGTATGATCTGGAGATGACTTGAACGTATGCCTTTGGCACCAGTATGTGTTGATCAGTCTCTGCTATTTGTCTTTTCATCTGTCTGACCATCTGTCTAACCATCTGTCTGTCCATGAATCAGTCGTCTCTCATCTATGGAATGTTATGTAGCGAAATATGATTGGTCAGCCGCATCATTGCCATGCGTCTTTTCATATTAATTTTCAGTAAATTATTTAAGAGACTCCTTCTAATTTAAGGTGAACCAAAGCTACTCGGAAGGACCTTAGGAGGTAAACTTCCAATTGTTGATCCCATCTGGCTGACTCTTAAGCATGCATAGCATTGCTCAACAACTGCCTTTCTGAATATCTGCTGGATGGGCTATAATATACAAGCGTTAAATAGATTGCTGCATTACCTCGCACCTTTCAGATGCGGACACCAATAACTTATATGCATCACGGACAGAATCTAACACGGATACCTTTGAGCATATGACTGAAACGTGAAACAGGAACCAAAAGTTTGCTAAGATTAGCTTGTGATTAGAACTTCATACGGGCATTAGCACTTCCTGTGTCTTGACAAAAGAGAACATATAACCATCGAGCAACGACTATTCCAACGCCATTTTGCAATACAGATGAACACATAAACATGTCTGTGAAGCCGGACCTCCTGGGGGTAAGATCGCGGAACCTGTCACCACGTGACATACACTCCCACAACTATATAGCAGAATGTGTATTAAATTATAAATCTATCACGGACATCCATTTCGAACACTTGACGGACGACTGAAGCTTCATGACGGAGTGTTCACTGGTAATTATGATTGCGATGGCAGCCTACATGTGATGTAATTGATTATGATGTCATACTCTTGAAAAACCTATCAAAGCCATCCATTGGCTGGTGTGTGGACAGTGAGACAAACACATTAAGCAATGTCATGTTAATACTTGTGATCAACAATGTGTTTTATTATTTTCTGAAATTTTATATTTGCTTTTCCCAATTACTATTGAGTAAGATAAACATGACAAATGTGGACCTGCCTGCATACCCCCATCCCACACACATCACGCCCCACCCCCACAACCCATTCCACACCATCCCTTCCTACGACTGCCCATGCCTATCACAATATAAGCCATTTTATACGTGTGCCAATAATATATAATATAGCCTGAGGTATACGCTATCTTCCCGCTGAGTTGATTAGTCTACAACTGTACGATAGTCTAATGGATTTTTTCCGTTCGCTTAAATGTCCCTTGCATTCGCGTGTGTTTGAAGACTTAATTCGGAATAATATCGTGGGCTATAAAACCGTCATCAAACCTCATCAAGAAATGAAACATGACATCAATGAATAAGTATGCCAGCAGGAGGATTCTGGCGAGCAATCGGTTAACTTTGATTTCTCAAAACTCCCAAGAGATAATAAGCCAGCAATAACACGCAAACACGTCCGTACACATACGTTTGTACTCTGGGACCTGCTACGGAGATAATGCCCGCGAACAAACACACGCACACGCGGGAAAACACAACGGATAGAGCTTCAGATAGCAATCAAAACAGACAGATGGATGGAGTGATCTAGACAGAAAGCACGAGAAGTGGAGGGAGAAAAGCATGCGGAGTGAAATGTGATAGCCATATTCCTATTAAATCTATGGCAATCAATACAAAATTGCTTCCTTAATTTAGAGCTAATTTTCTCCTGGACCAATTCTCCTGGGCCAAGGACGCGAAATCCGCTTCTCTAAATTACACTTATCGAACAACTTTTAAAATTACTCTATAATATTTAAACACACCACTTACGATATCCGTAGTGCGCAGATATGCGTAACGTTAGCCACCCTGAATGCGCAAATACATACTATGTACATTTTAATGCTACATTGTGAATATTTTGAAAATGATTTTGATTAAAATTCATTACCGGTTTTTTAGACATTAGGTCTGCATTTGATATTACCAGATCTAGCTGCAACGGATAACCGTACACACATTACATCTTTAACACTCACGCCGTAAGAAACGGTTTCTTCTGCGGTGCAAGACCATTAGTCGACTATTTTTTTAAATTTCCCAATGGAATGGGTGGCTCAGTCATTCCATTGGTAAATTGAAAACAAATTTGAATGATAAATGGTTCAAACATGCCTCGAGTGGCCACCTTATGTAGCACAGGGGCATAGTCATTATAGACAGGTGGCCGCTTTCCACAGGTGATTCACAAATCGGATACCTGCCATTTAGAGCCGGTAGATAGTGGGTCTTTACGACACGTTGTCTAAAGGCCAGGGTCATGGTCTGTAGAAATCTTGACTGGAGAAGGAAATGTGTTAGTTTAATTAATTGCACTTCGCCAAAGAGGACATATAATGATGTGTGATTGGTAAGCTTGACGTCGTCTCCTTGCCTTCGTTTCCGCGTTGTGGATGAACATACTTTGACATTTTCAATCATAACAGTTTATTCTGCAAATTTTACGTCAACTGTCTACCGCCGCGGTGGTAAATATTAATTTTGAAAAAAAGGTGCTGATAGAAGTTATTTTAAAATTGTGTGTAACTACCTGGTCAAAAGAAGCCCGACGTATACGGCAGATGGTGGACACATTATAAGTGTGGAAAACAACAGTTTTGACATAGGCTAACAATGAAACTCTAATTTATAAAAAAATTAAATCTTTTAAAATAAAGCACAACAAAATCGATACCACAGCTGAGTCCGTTTAAAACATGACGGAAACCCCGGTTTTCGTTTGTATTTTGATCATTGTTGGGATTTCAATTTTAGCTACGTTGACTGCTTCGCAGTCGGTTAGCTCTAATAATGCGGATGAAGAACCCACTGGTCGCGTGATGGCGGTGTTTATTGATGGATTAAGCACAAAATATCTGAATAAAATACCTTACTGGGAGAAAGCATTGGGTCTGGATTTCACAGGAATTCGGATGTTTTACCAGAGAGGAACAAGGGCTTCCTATATGCAACCCGTATTTCCGCCGAAAACATGGCCAAATGCGGTCACGCTAGTTTCTGGTGAGTTCATGAATAAATAATGTATGTCTTCGTGAATGAGGCCGCGGTATTTTCAATACTGAGATCTATCGATCAACATATCTAGACCATCAGACTGTAACATAGTAAACAGTTTAAGATTAACAATTCTTTGATTGGAAGCTGTTGTTATATACTTCATTACGGTGTGGTTTATAGTGCCTAGATAGTACCTCATAACATCGCTAATTAAGGACGAGAGAGATGGAGGGAGGGGAGACGGAGGGAGGGAGGGAGGGAGGGGGGGGGGAGAGAGAGAGAGAGAGAGAGAGAGAGAGAGAGAGAGAGAGAGAGAAAGAGAGAGGGAGGGAGAGAAGGAGGGGGGAGAGAGAGAGGGAGGGAGGAAGGGAGGGAGAGAGAGAGAGAGAGGGAGGGAGGGAGGGCGAGGGGGGAGGTAGGGAGGGGGAGGGAGGGAGGGAGCGAGGGAGGGAGGGAGAGGAGAGAGCGCGAGAGAGAGAGGGAGGGAGAGAGAGAGAGGTGGGGGAGAGAGAGGGAGGGAGAGAGAAGCGAGAGGGGTGGGGGGAGGGAGAATGTATCTGGGTACGTTACATTGGCCGATACAAGTATTCCATTCTCGGGAAAATCTTGTAAATTAGTGGTTACAAATCGTCAGCTAGTCGGTCAACTTGTTGGATTCCTGCATGCTTTGTCCACCTCCGAAATCCAAGTCAATTGTATATCGTCTGACAGTACCCACGCACGTACGCACGGACGCACGTACGCACGCACGCGCACACCGAATATTCAAAACCGCGTGGTCCACAGACATATCTTTCGTCGTCGTCGGCGTCATTTGCATATTACCTTTATCATTCCCAGGTAACTACGTGAACTCCCATGGTATTATTGGTAATTACATGCATTACAAGGAGAGAGACATCTACTTCCGCAATGGCACAAACTCAAACGCGATGGACGCCCATTGGTGGCAACACGTGGAACCGATCTGGATCACTGCGGAGAGACAAGTGAGTGACGTCATTCTAACTATCGTTTACTTGCTTAATATCTTCGATGTATCCTATTAGCTTATATCATTCCGAGTTCACAAATCCACTGGATTCAAGAGCATCAAATATGGAATATAGTAATACTTCAGATAACTTATTTATTTAAGTGCATTTCCAACATTAGGCTGTTAGTATTCTACTGCATTCACCCTTCTTGAGTCAACCCTAAACCACACAAAGCGCTACTTATGCCAACCATTTAATATATTTTCAGGTCAGTAGAATAATATTTTTTGGAGACTACTTAAATTTAGAAAAAGATCATTCTGTTGTTCTGCAACTTGAAATTCCCCAAACCCACAGCAGAATCTAATTTTCCCGGTTTGACAATCAAACGGTTTACTGGTCATGGAAATTACAGCTTTAGCTCTGCCAGTATCCATTTGGAGATTATGCGAAGATTAATTTCGCTTACAGCTAGAATAAGCGGCGAAAGACTTTTTTTAATAGTAGTTTTCGCTTGGGCTACACATGGGCATTGCTCAAGACCACTACAGAGGTAGTATTTTGCCATCTTGACAATTAAATAGTTAATTTGACGCAAGACCGGTTAAGGAATCACCATGGCCTCGGAATTAGCTAATGTCAGTTAGATCGTGATAAACATAATAAATATAGGTTAGAAATGTCATGTTCTAAGCACGTTTTGTAAGTAAACTGCGATGAAACGTGCGTTAAGTCCTGGCAACCATTGCAATATCCATCAATATATTTCATACTATGAAAATTCTGACACTCCATTTTGGAAACATAATACGTGTTGTTATCAACAGAGATGGCCAACACTATGTTGGTGACTGCCGTGTTAAACCATGGCATAGAGGTCGTCAATGTTTGCCATTCTCTACAAAAATGGTTTATTATAACATAACATAATATCTCCACCATTTTGAACTAACAACATTTCTCTCGTGTAATACAGCCGTTGCTTGATTTGCTGGTTGTACCATGAACCAATGAAAACGCGTCGGTGTCGTATAATAAGGCTAAGTAGGGTTTAATTGGTTGATATTACAATGGCGAAAACATAAAACTACACATGATATTGTGTTTACTGTAGTTCGCTTACAATCTTCAAAGCCACAATGACGGTAGCATGACGAATATATCTATATGCTCCAGCATAATGTTCGTGTGGCAATTCACCTTTCCAGCGTATCCATCCATCATCTGACCTCGTATGACGTCATAATCATATCAGCGCGTGTATGATGACGCCGTAATCATTACGTCGCAAAGGGTTCCATATAGCCACTCATCAAATCTCAAAGGGTCCTACACGTTGTATGGATTGTATGTCTTTGTAATTCTTTGCTATTTAATAAACATGCTGTTGAATATCTTGAAACTAATTGGACTGGGCGATGTTGCTGCCTTAGGCAGCAACAGCACCCAGTCATATTAGTTTCAAAATAGTCAACAGCTTGCCTGCGTGCGTTGTTTTTGGAAAATGATAGTCAGGCTGTTCAGAGATCGTATGTGTGGAGCTTGGCTAAAGATGGGCGGGGAATAGCTAAAACCGGAAATGTCCATCATTTGCTTGGAAAGAGCGTGATATGGCGGATGTATTACATCATAGGGACGGCGAGCACAGCTGTATTACACACTGGCTTGTGAGGCAACGTACAACGGACGTAAGGCTCAGAGATGTGTCCCCTGGAATAGATATAAAGTGGGTCTGGAATACTTCACAGAAAACTTGAATGCAGGCATTGATTTACTGAAAACTGGAGAAGTACACATAGTCGGTAAGTGATATACTAATTATATGTACATGCACACACACACACACATATATATATATATATATATATATATAAATATATATATATATATATATATATATATATATATATATATATATATATATATATATATATATATATATATATATATATATATATATATATATATATATATATATTATGGAACGCCATCAGTGTCACAATTCGGTTTTTATTGTGCATAATAATTCGAATTATTATGCATAATAATTCGATGTATTATGTGTAAAAAATCAACCAATCAGAAGGCTAGAATGGTGTTTATTCGTTATTGATTGGTTGATTTAATACACATAATAATTCGATTTATTATGCGTAATAGATCAACCAATCAGAAGGCTAGAATGTCTTTTATTCGTTATTGATTGGTTGATTTAATACAGACAATAATTCAAATTATTATGCATAATAATTCTATTTATTATGCGTAATAAATCAACCAATCAGAAGGCTAGAATGGTGTTTATTCGTTATTGATTGGTTGATTTAATACACATAATAATTCGATTTTTTATGTGTAATAAATCAACCAATCAGAAGGCTATACTGTCTTTTATTAGTTATTGATTGGTTGACTTAATACACATAATAAATCGACCAATCAACGCAAAGCTCGTGCAGCAGTAGAATTAAACTCTGACAAGGCACGGGATATCTGTTGCGCTGTCTATGATATTGTACGGTTCGTCAGTTAAGCAAGTATCTGGAAATGTCATTACTAGTACGAGGACTATCAAAATCGTGTCATGTAAAATGTTAATAACAGTGGCGCTAGGAAATATTACGCAGGAGTCAGGACGTACTCTTGGAATAACGTCAACGAGATCATCGTATTGATCGAAACAAGATAAAAATATCAACTGTTAAAATTATAAAAGAAAAAGCCCTAATACAGGGCAGTACAGTTTTACATTGCCCCCAAGGTGTCCTGTATAGACAGGTTATAAACTACGTATCGACCTCCATGCCAATGGAGGATTATAAGGACGGAGGTGGGGGTGGGGTAGTGGGGGTGGGGGGGGGGGGCAACCAAAGTTATCCTAACCACGTAGGTATTGTCCCGAATTAAAAAATATATTTACAATCTTTCGACTACTTATTTGTATAAATCATATATAACACGATTCCTTTTTTAACATTTGCGCGCGATTAGTGTGTCAACTAAACGGACAATTATTAACCTCCGGGATATTAGTCCAGAAGAAATCAACAGAAATATAAGCTAACCCGGACATTTTGTATAACAGACGATTTTGTGTTCCAAACACTTTTTATGACTGTCCAGAGTCCACACAAGACATTCTCACAAATTCACACTTGGGGAAACCTGCTTTTTAACCCTTTGAAGTTAGGGAACGAAATGTGAAAAATATTTAGCATAAATAGGTAATCTGTTGAGAATTTGATAAAATTAGACCTACTGACAATTGATATTGTCAATTGTTTATATGACAACAGATCCCAGTCAAATAACCTGTAAGACATACTAATGTAAATTAAAAGTAATCAGTAAAACCTGTCTATAACAACCATATATGATTTGATACATGAGTGTGAATTCCAGAACATGGTACATCAATGTATGGCCAGTTTTTTTAAAGATCTGACGGAGAGAGTTGCGCATATGGACAGCATGTTGATCGCAACTATGCAGTCAATGATATAAATATTCCTAACGCTATTATTCTTACTATTACAATAATATATAGTCTGGGGTAAATTTAGAAAATGTTACTTGAAGTAAGTTAAGTCGATTCAATTATAAAACGATAAATATATAGAGTCAAAATCACATTGTTCATGCTAATTAATGGTTTAGTACAATTATGTCTGAACCTACGCAAGAAAAAACATGTGTTGTATGTAATGTTTCCCATGATAGCAGCAGTTCTAGAAAACTTAGTCATAAAGGTCTTTCCACTCTGCTTGGCGCTTCAAAGCTTCGTGGAGATGGTATTGATTTGAAACTATCTCCGTCGAACGAACATTATGTACACGATAAATGCTACAAAAATTACACGTTGCCTAGAAATATTGCAAAAGTGCAACAGCAAAACAGAAACGATGAAGGAGTGCGACCATCTACCCCTACACTGCGCTCCGAATCTAATCATTATGATTACCATACTCATTGTTTGATATGTGCTGAAGAGCTCGACTTTGATGCTGTCCGCCGTCACCCTGAACGGCATACTCACATAAGCAATATTGAATATGTTAGTAAGGGTAAACTCAGTGTAGTCCAGGGAACCTTGTTAAACGCGTGTGGCAAAAGGCACGATTCGTTAGCGAATGATGTTAAAGCAAGAATACCTTTTGCAGGTGACCTATGTGCTGTTAAAGCCAAATATCATCGTCAATATATGCAAGAATTCAGCTCTTGTAGAAACATCAGTTCGTGTGGTGCTTCTGGAAGTAATGCCCGGAACTTTGATGAAATGAATGATGTGGGCTTTAACCATCTATGCAATTGGCTTACAGCACCAGAACAGCAACAGCGCCAGTTCACTTTACACGACCTTCGTACGCAATTGACCACCTACTTTCCAAATGGTGTACCCACATATAGCATGAAGCACGTCCAGCGTCGTCTGCTCGGCCGATTTGGGACAGATGTGGCAACATCCCAGGTTGAAGGCAAGACAAGCGCGGTCACATCGACTGATAGAGCATCAATCATACATTAGTCATATGCAGCATCAACCAGTGACGAGAGTGATGAAACTATGCGACTTGTTAGACTGGTGAGATCTATGATTAATCAAACAATTAAAGATATTGATCAACCATCAGATGTGTATCCAGAACCGTCCAGTTTAGACCTTGAACAGCTTGAAATCGAGGTGTCAGATGCATTGAAACATCTTATTTCATGTATCTATTCTGAACCTCGTAGTGAATCTGCCAAGTTGAAAAATAAACTTAAGATGGTATCTGTATGTCATGTTATCATGCAAGCTGTTGGAAAGCAATCATTTGTATCACCACTGCTTCTGTCCATTAGTTTGTTCATCCACCAGTCTACCCGCTCCCGTGTTATCATAGATATGCTCTCATCCCTGGGACTCAGTCCTTCCGATGACCAGGTAATTGCATTTCAGAGATCTGCAGGTGGAAGCACATCCATTGAAGACCTGTGTCCTGGGCTCGTAGAGAAGAAGGATGGAATGGGTTTCTGTCAATGGGTAGCTGACAATTTTGATTACAACGAGGACACGAGTTCTGGTCACGATACAACGTATGTGATGGGGATCATTTCGTGTCAAACAATGGCATCAACCGAAAGCAGGGCTAACCCATTTGGGGCAATATGTCGTAAAACTATAACTGCTGATGGGATCAAAGAAGCTGGTGATTTTGGGAGCTTCATGCTACCCTACACGTCTTCTAATAAATCCCTAATGCCAGATGTAAGGATATAGACCATTAACCCCATCAGCTTACCTATTGCTATGCACGGTCAATTAGACACATTGTTGTTGTACTCTAGCCTTCTCACAAGTCAGCCACGAAACTGGCAGGGGTTCATGTCTGAAATAACGGCATGCAACAATTTCCACTGCACGGCAGTAGTTTGCAACCCCATGGTACCTTTGAATCCCGGAACAAATGAAGCTGTATATAGTACCATGATGTATGTGCAGTCCCAATCCCTAAAGGCAGGACTGTGTTGCGCAACCATAACATTTGACCAGCCATTGTACTTAAAAAGCTACAAAATTAAGCAAGACACTCATCCACAGTTTAGAAACATGCATTTAAGGCTGGGTGGCTTCCATCAACTAATGTCCTTTCTAGGAGCGGGCTGTAAGGTCATGGAGGGGAGTGGGATCGATGATTTGTGGGCAACCGTGTATGCTAGGAAATCCCTACCTAAGATAATGGAGGGAAAAGCGTACACAAAGACATTAAGAGCATGCCTCCTTACAGATGCCGCATTGCATCTTTTGCTAATTCAACCCGATGTTGATATCATTTCTCTACAAGGCAGTGCTGCAGACATCACATCCAGCAGTACATATGGTGAATCTGAATGTGCAGAGCTGCAAGATGAAGAAAGTGATGTTGATCCTGATAGCGATGACGCTTCGGATGAACAAACAACCGAAACAGAAACATGCTGTGAAAGTCAAACACATATGTCAACGGATGATATGTGGTCAGAACTGCGCAATTTATACGATGCTATTATGTCACATGATATTTCAGCAGACGATGTTTGTGACAATGACCATTTGCAAGACCTATGTAAGCAAGTTTCTAATTTGAAGGAAAACGTAAGAGAAATCAAGAACTGGTAAATTGTGGTCGTTGTTCATGGAATTTGTCGCCATTGTACGATTTTCATCAGGGCTGAGCGTACTGGTAATTGGCTCCTTCATTTAAAGGCGACACAACTAATGTTGCCATTCTTTGCTGCTGCAGGGCACAACAATTACACACAGTGTTGTCGCCTTTACCTCCAAGATTATGATGATATATGTACTTGTCTGGATGGTCCCATGCACGAAGGGCACTTTGCTGAATATATAAATATACGGTGCCAGCGTAAAAGCAGCACACGTCTGTGTTCCTCGTGTAGTTGCTCCAAGAAAGGCATTCCCTGTAGCATACATTGTAAATGTGAAGGTCACTGCCTTAACAGCTCGAAATTTGAAAGTGAAAATGCATAGACAACTTTCAGCCATTCTGCCTGTTCGGTGTGTTTCACGACAGTCTCTCAGTTTGCATTAAATTTATAGTTTATCAAGTGATTTTGATGATGACATACTTTAAACTGTACAACACTTACCAAAACACGGGTTTTTAGAGTCAAAATACATATTACCTGGTTATTGGTTATCGCCTTGGCGGCCATTTTTAATTTCCTCTAAAAAACACATTTCCCCATGTGTGAATTTTGGAGAATTTTTCTGGGATGTATTTTGGGCCATACCGAAGTGAATAAAATAAAAATTTGTCTGTTATACAAAATGGCCGGGTCCATGTCAATTTCTACTGTACTATATCGTATTGTAGTAAACACAAACCCGATAAATAACCTACCAACTACGTCACACCACGCGCGGTAATATGCAGGTTTCGCGTGGTGCGAAGGACGTGTCTGGTCTGGTCGGAAAATGGGGCATTAGAACTGCTCGCACTTTCACATATTTGTAGTTATTTTTAGGTGCATAGCCTACAGAGCCATGTTTAAGGCCAGGACTAACGGGCCCCACATCAAAAACAATTATTACATTTTACCCATACAGTAATGATATGGGCTTGTTAAGTGATGACTTGTTTAATACACACATCATTGTTTTTGTTTTACAAGTGGTGACGTCATAAACACGCACTTATGATGTAATAAAGCAAAATACACACTTCCGGGGTACGAATCACGCGCAGTGACGACATACATAACACGCCCATAGGAAACCTAGCTGTTGAATAATGTGTGACAAATATTTGACTGATAGACGGTTTGGCACCTCTCGTGTTAGCTGGTGCTGCCTTCTCCAGCTTTCAGTCAAATTAGTCTAGATATATTCAACATCATTTTGACACACGCAGCAATAGCAGCAGCGGCGTGGACCAGCAGCAGCAGCAGCAGCGTGGACCAGCAGCAGCAGCAGAAGCAGCAGCAGCCGCAGCATGGACCTGCAGCAGCGTGGAGCAGCAGTAGTGTGGACCTGCAGCAGCAGAATCAGCAGCAGCAGCAGTGTGACCAGCAGCAACATCAGCGTGGATCTGCAGCAGCAGCAGCAGCAGCAGCAACAGCAGCGTGGACCTGGTATCTGAGGGGCGAGAGGCAAGACGGAGGGGGGGAGTGGTGGGGCGGTGGGAGGGGGGGGGGCGTGTCGGTCGGAAATCGTAGATGTCGTACATTTTGCATGTCTGGATTTTCACAGATAGCATTTCTGGAAGTAAATGTGTATATTCAGCTGGCTATCAGGCTTATTTTTATTTACAGGTGACTGACTGCCTGTGTTAAATGAGCCTGCCTGTGTACAATTCGCAAATCTCAGGTGTGGCAACGGCATGCCCCCCAACTTTGCCCACCTGCATGCTACGACCCAGTTATAATTCCCAAGTGTTTTAAAACAAGGTAGATGGAATTGCAGAAACTGCAGGTTCCGGATTATTTTGGATTTACCTGGATTTTCTAGATTTATTGGGACCAGAGACAAAGTTAAAATGTGATCCAAATTTTACCAGCAGTTTCTGAGATATCCACAGACCCAGAATTTGATCTGTATCTGGGTTATTTTATGCGGATCACGGCCAACGTCTGGAAATCCTATTGCACGCATAGTTCTTCGTTTTGTTAAAATTCGAGCTAAAATCGATCAGTAGTGTTTATGCTCCACGATAACAGGAGAGGATATATTCGCCGCTTTGTCTATCCGCCCGTCCATCAACCCATCCGGTAGTCGGTATGTTAGTCTGTTGGTCCACCCGTTCGCCCTATACAGCTTATCTGGGCCATAGTTTCAAGACTTTTATATGTATGATCATGAAATTTGTGATGTTGATGCATCTTACGGAGATGATGTGCACTGTATGAAAATTATGGCAATGTGACCTACTTTTCACAGTTCACTGAACATTACAGAAAATGTTTGTCATTGCTGTATTTTCAATAATTGTTGGTATGCATGAAATAAGATTGTTGTATGGATGTACTATGCAGAAGGTGTGTTTCATATGAAAATTATGTCAATGGGACATACTTTTCACAGTTCACTGAACATTACAGAAAACGTTTGTCAGCGCTGTAGTTTCAATAGTGTTTGGCATGCAGGAAATAAACGTGCTGTGTGGATACACTATGCAGAAGGTGTGTTTCATATGAAAGGGTTCACTGACCATCACAGAAAATGTTTGTGTGGGCTGTAATTTCAAGAATTTCTGGAACTAAACTTGGTGTATGGATGCATTATACTCTCAAGGTGTATTTACATATGCAATGTTTGTCAGTAGGACCTGCTTTTCAAGTTCACTTAGCACGCTTTTGACCTACCTTTCATGGTACACTGAGCATTATAGACAATTTTTCTCCTAACCATAGTTTCAAGAGTTTCCCTGCAGGGGAGCATCCATTAGTTTACTTATATGCCTTGTTGAAATACAGCCCGAAATAAGCTTTTGTGACTGATTGACTTACTAACAGACAGACACACCTAGGTACATGGTGGTTTATTGTGCTGCTACTCACAGCTAAAAACGGAGGGATACTGCAAAAAGGGCGACATTTACGCTAGATTCCTCCCGCAGGGTGGGTGGGGTCGGCAAAATTGTGGACAGAAAGTCAAAGTTGGCGGAATTCAAACAAATTCGGTATGTTAGTTACCCATATGGCTGCGGACTGTGAGGTGCTGTTTACATTAGGCCCTGCCCACGAGTTGGGGATGGCGTTGGGTAGGGGCAGGAATGGTAGAGGGCCGAAGGATGGGGATTTGCGATCGCTTGCTATCGACTTCACATTCTAGTTGTTATTATTGCTCACACAGCCAAAGGCAGGTATGCGTAGTGTGGCTGGTGCCGTCTGTTTACCTGTCACTCTGGATGTTTATTGTATGTCTGTTTATCCACGCGATATCTTCGGAATTTGAGAAGGAAGAATCACCATGTTTGGAATATCTATTCATATTGTAGACGGCTAGGCAGAAAACTAGAAAACGTTGTTCGACGCAGAGGGTCCGCAATCACTGAACATACCTTTAGCTATATAGTAAGGTAGCAATTCTATTCAAAGCCTTCATATTATTAAAAATAAAAAATATAAAACAAAAATCCAAGGAAATTGATAAAAATTGTAGGTTTTGCGTTAAAAAGTCCATTTTCACCCAAAGTCTTGGCCCTATAAGGCACATCTACGTATTATAACTGAGGCATATACCAAGTGTCATTAAATTAGTTTAAGCGATTGTGTATGATAGTGTGCTTACGAGAAAATTTTGAAAATCGTGAGTTTCTGCATTAAAAATCCCATTTTCACCCAAAATCTTCGACCTATGAAGGTGAATCCTTCAAAAGCCACATCTACCCATCATAAGGAAGCCATGTGCTAAGCTTCATTAAATTTCTTTAAATGATTCTGTATGATATGATGTTTACGAGAAAATTTACAAAAATTTAGATTTTTTGAAAAATAAAAAGCCCATTTTCACCCAAAATATTGAACCTCTAAAAGTGAAGGTATACCTGCGTATCATAACTCAGGCATGCACCAAGTTTCATTAAATTACTGAAGCGGTTCTGTATGATATGCTGTTTACACGAGATATTGTGGACGGAAAGACGGACGGATGAACAAATAGGCACACGGACAGACAGACGGGCAGACACGGCGATTACTATAGGGATTTCGCACCTTCCCGTGCGGGGCCCTAATAAGACAATCAAACAAACGGGTTATTATCTAAGCCACAGGGTCACAAAATGCATCCCGAAATTTTAGCCATCAATTGCAAACGCAAGTAGTCAGAATCACCAAATTTGACACATCCATCCTTATTATACGTGTCCAGAAGTTATATGGGTTTCAGGACAAGACATTCGATAGCTAGGTCACCGGGTCATGAATTGCATACCGGAACACACATGTTGGCCAAAACTCTGGAGGATTGCAGGAAGACACTATCACCAGATTGAACACACATGTTCACATTTGACAGTTTATTATTACTTTCAATTTGAGGGAAACAATCCACTATCTAGATCACGGGGTCACTAAGTGCATTGCTAAGACAGCGTGCAAAGCCGTGAATCAGCATCTCCGTCGAATGCATTCTAGTTATTAATTGTATTGCCATCGCCCGGTATGGGGAAGAGGATATTGCCAAGGGCGGATTATCCACGAGGCTAACGAGGCAGTAGCCTAGGGCCTCACACTTGAAGGGGGCCTCGCACTTGGACACAACAAAATTTCTGTTTTCTTTTTATTTAGGCAAGCTACATAACGCAACGAAGAGACACTCGGTCAATATCTCCAAAATAGATTATTACCTTATCATGGCCTTATGTCAGTGACCTATGTTATTCTGTTTATAGTCTCGTTTTATTGTTTAAATATCGATTGTAACAATGCTAGAGCGGCCGAGCCGAGTTACCCGAGTAGACTAAACAAACGCGATGATCACGTGATGGGTGACGCACACGTGGAAAGTAATTTTTGCTGCCTCGTTGAGTCAGCGGAAGCGGTCCGAAGCACTGTTACACGGTTTTTGATCGGGAATCAGTAGGCCTAATTCAGTCATTCATTGATTCTCATAGTCATACTGTGGATAGCCGAGTTTTTTTCGTAACATTTAAAGAAAGGCAAGGTAGGAAGAAACAATGTTACAATGTTACTGACTAAATTAAAGCTACGTTGTCACGGTTGGCTATATGAATAGTTTTTACAAATTGCAAATTGTATATTACACCCTTGCATCTATCGGGTCAATAATATATACCTTAATATACCAAAACAATGTTCGTTTGGGTAAAACGTATAATTTTAACCCTTTCGCCGAATAATCCATGAAAACCGAAATTAATTATGATGTACGAAACATTACATATTCTATTGAATATTTTGGAAATAATTTGACTGAAAGCTGTTGGTGGTTCGGGAACCCGCAACTTTCAGCCACATTGTTTTAAAAATATTTAACATGGTCCGAGATATGGGAAATGTTGTCTGCAAAAAACTCGGCAGTCAATGTGTTAAAAACTCCATTTTATCTGCTATAAAGCCTATAATAATTAACTAAAATGATGCCAAATATACGTCAGATTGCACCACAGAGCGTCTAGATTTAAAAATGTTCCGGGGTGGGGTGGGGGGCCGGTCCCGCCCCCGCATGGTCTTGTGCCTAGGGCCTCGCACAACCGTAATCCGCCACTGGATATTGCGGTCGAGTCTGTCTATCTGTCCGTCTGTCCATCCATCCACCCACCCGCCAACCCGGCAGTCATCCCGCCCGCCATCAATCTATGCGTGCGTGCATACGTGCGTGCGTGCGTATATGCATGCATACATCTGCCGAGCTGTCACGCGGTGTATCCGTGCGCGTGTGCACGCGCTTCGAGTACGTATTAAAAAACCACTTATTCAACGTGGCTCGGTGTCCCTAGAATAATAATGAATAAAGAGTAACGCATAACGAATAATACATCATGAGCCATACGATATGGAAACACGGAATAACTGCCATTTGATAAAGAATAACACAAAACATCTGCCATATGATATAGAATATCTCATAATAACGAGCCTATGACATGGAATAACACAGAATAACGGCAATGTGATAAGGAATAACATGAAATAGCGGTCATTTGATAAGAATAACATGGAATAACGAGCCTATAGCATGGAATAACAAGGAATAACGGCCTTTTATGGAATAACATAACAGTGGATAATGGTCATATGATATGGAATAACACAGACGAACGGCCAATTAATCTGAATAGCATGGACTAGCAAGCCTATGAAATGGAATAACAGGGTATAACAGCAACTTGAACTGGAAAATCATTGAATTATACGGGATGTGGAAAACATGGAAAATATCGCGCCTATGATATGGAATAACTGTAATTTGAAATGGAATAACATGGAATAATGAGCCTATGATATGGAATGACATGGCATATGACCTAACCGCCATTTGAAACGGATAATATGAAATAATCAGCCAAAAATATGGAATGGGGGGGGGCAGGGCCGGTACTATAGGGTTTTTGGCGTCCTAGGCAAAGGCAAAGGAACACCCTTTAAGCGGGGATCTCGGGGGGGGGGGGGTTCTCCCCCAGAAAATTGTGAAATCCAGCTGCTTTGAGAGGGCATTGCCTGCATTTCTAGGGCGAAATATGCTCTTGTTCTAAGTGTGGAATTTCTTATTTGCTTTAAGAACATGTAGCTTGGGTGCTGAAAGGCACCCAAACTCCCTTTTTGGCCCCGTCTAAAATCTGGCGCCCTATGGAGTGGCTACTTCGCATATGCATTGAGCCGGCCCTGGAGCCGAATAGCAAGGAATAATTGGCAGTTATTCTTTGTTATTCTATATCATAGCGTCGCTATTCCATGTTATTGATTTGATTTAAACATTTTATTGTAACAATTGTACAATGGGATCGGGCACAAGTTCTTACAACTTAGATTTGCCCTCTCCCTATAGAATTATTATAAGTAGCCAATAATTGAAAACACTAAAACGAGGTGAGAGAGAAACAATAAATTAAGAGGTGTGTGTGTGAGAGAGAGAGAGAGAGAGAGAGAGAGAGAGAGAGAGAGAGAGAGAGAGAGAGAGAGAGATGTAGAGGAGAAAAACGATGTAAACAGATTAAAAAAGAATAGGAAAGAAAAGAACAGCTCCTTCAAACACTTTCATTGTCGGATATTGTTATTCCATGTCATATGCGTGTTATTCCGTGTTATTCCATATTACAGGCTCGCCATCCCGGCTATTCCATATCATATGGCGATTATTCCATGTTATTCCATTCATAAGTTCGTTATTCCCTGGTATTCCAGACTGTACGCTACCGTAAAGTGTGTCACTTCACCACCATGATGTAATGTCCCCGCTAAGTTGACCGAGCCCCAACTCGGCTTTCAAAAGGTGCGTATTTGGTGCCATTTGACAGCGTGGCTGTCCTGAAACTCCTCCCAGGTCAAGACGCTTATGCTACAACAACATACCTCAATGCAAATGTTATTGATCTACTCAAAGATATGAAAGGATGGCCAACCTCTACATCACCAACCAAACCAAAGCGTGGGGTGGGTGGGTGGCTGAGGGGGTGGGTGTGTATATGTGGTGTGGGGTGGAGTCGCTAGATGAGAACTTAGCAGGACAGACCACCGAGATCCTTTCATCTTCAGCAGGGCTGAAGATCGACCAGGAACATCAGGTCCGAGTAGCTCTAGTAATGTGGATGGTGATGTGGAGGAGGATGACATATGTGTACAGCGTGATATGTCGTATTCTATTTACACTGGAGACGATTGCTTACAATGTCTCCAATACCTCAACTACTACAGTTGATGTTGTAACAAATGTGACATGTTCTTTGTAAGTAAGATTTGTCATGGTTGAGCTCAGGACAGGCGATGATTAATATGTGAACTAAATAACAAAACATTTATCTTTGTTCATACAGCGGTTCATGGCACGTTAGATATACCATCGAAATGAAGCTATAATTAAAGGACATTTTCAGTTGCTTTCAGCAGCAAAATGAATGGATGCTTTTTTTGTAATCTTGAATTCTGTTGTGTTCTCTGTTTTTCCAAACTCAATAAAAGTGGCGATGATTCAATATCGCATGGTTAAGTTGATCATTACATAAGACTTAGTTGAGTGGCGAAATAACCCCTTATTGGGGTTATTGCGCCACCAAAGAAAATGACGCCTATTCCAGCACAGACAATTGATCACTTTCCAAATTTTGTTTTCTTATTCACTGGACCCTAAGGGCTCGAAACACCAGCATTCCAGTTAGAAAAAGAAGGCATAGCGAGTGTGTACATAACAAGAGGCCCAAGAGCCTTAACGCTCACCTAGACCATTATCATTTGAACCATTAGCATTTGAATGGACATAATACTTTCAATTCAGCAGTAACAAGATATAAAATACAAAATTGGTAATTCAGAATAATCGATATTTAGTGGGAAATTAATGATGAACGCTGACCACACAATCAGATTGAACCTTAGGTTCCATCCAGCCAATAAAAAAAATCAAATATGGCCATCAAACCCAAAATTGTGATTGGTCCGTGACAGCCATGTTTTATCAAGGATCAAGTTCTCTTGAAGAAACTTTAATCACCCTTAGTTATCAATGAAGCCTGATCCTGATTTTGGGAAACAAGATGGCCACTGGAACAAGAGGTTAATGAAGAGTAGCGTTTTAAACGATTTCCAGCCATTTTTCAAGATGGCTGCCGAACAAATTCACCAATCGAAATTCTGTATTCCAGCTCAGAAGCACATGACTCTAGGGTCCTTCCAGCCGAGTTATCCTGAAATCGTTCAAACGGTTAATAAGAAGTAGAATTTTAACTGATTTTCAGAAAATCCAACATGGCCGCCAGAAAAATTGGCCAATCAAAATTCTGTACACAAGTTTTGAAAACTACCAGCCTAGTATTCTTCCAGGCAAGTCTGGTTGAAATTGCCCAAGCATTTAATGAGTAGCATTTTAAACGATTTACCGACATTTTCCGGAAAATTCTTGATGCCTGTCAAAAAATTGCTCAATCAAAACATGTCATACCCAACACGCCTTCATAGTCGGCATATAGTGTATTCATAGATCAAGTTTAGTTCATGTATAGGCCAAGCAAAAACTCTGGAACTACATCTCGAACAAAACTTCTCTGTAATGTCCAGTGAACTACGAAAAGTAGCTCATGCTTGCCTACGTTTCAAACACAACACACCTTGAGCATATAATCCATCCATACACCACGTTGACTACCTGAACTACTGTAAA